>VDFB02000017.1:225904718-225999604 GCA_007258455.2 Sequoia sempervirens
TTCTGCCCGACTTCCTCGAATAACTGGGGACTTCTGCTCTAGGTCTTTTCCCGATCTTCGAAATGGCCCTTATTAGCCACATTTGGTCTTGATCAATTGCTTCTTCTTCCTCTTCTACATCTGAACCTTCTTCCTCTCTTTCATCCTCACTTTCATCCCTCGGGTTTAACCCTCTTCTCAACTTCTCTTGTAATGCATCAATCTGTCTCTGGAGGGCTACCAGTGCATCTCTTCCACCAGCATTTCTGCCACCTTGACCACCTCTAGCACCACCATGCCTACTAGGCACCACTCTTGGAGGCATCTTTCTTGACCTCGACCCACAACCACGGTCCTGGTGCAAACTGCCTCACGATCGGCGATCTGTCCACACGCTCAAGAAAACCCGCTCTAATACCACTTGATGAGGGCACAAACCCGAGACACAGAAAATAACCCACAAACAAGAGAATAATTTTATTATTGAAAAAATAGAACTTCTTACATGTAGAGGATCTCAAATCCCCAAGTTCTACAACACATGTAAGCTACAGAAAGCTACAGAATAACCCTTTCGCAATATGCGAGCTTGTCCCCAAAAAGTTTCCCAAAAATTAGAAAACCCACCCATAAATAGAGCTCCTCATTTGTTTGGAGCCAAAACAACATTCAATTTGAGTTTAGGTGGTTTGGTGCCAAAAATTTACAACATGAAGTTCAAATTTCAAAAGAGCATTTGCAATAGTATCTTCTAGAAAGTGCGCCAACTTCGCGGGGTCATAACTTTTGATCCAAGACTCCAATTCGCGAACCGTTCGAACCGTTGGAAAGGTATCGAAGTCAAAAATGCACTTAATTTCAGCCATGCCAATTTTGGCAAGTTTCAGGGCCGATCCAGGAGCTCTAAGTGCCTCAAATCTAACTCAGAAGATTTTCAGGTGCAAATCTAGCAAACTAAAACTGCAATATCTTTCAACCCAGGAACTGAAAATAAAAACCATAAATTGGGAATTTTATTATGATGAAAAGGGTATCCCAAAATATAAAAACATCTAAAAACTGAGAAACTTGAAATTTAACTATTTTTGGGTGATGCAAGATTGCCCTTACACCACTGGATGCTCCTGCATCAAATGCTTGAATTTTTTTATTGCATATACTACAACTAAAAATTCCTTTTCTATTGTATAATTTCTTTTTGGAAGATTTAATTATTTACTAACATAATAAATTGCATGCATGGCATCATTGTCATCTTTTTTTCCCAATATTTCTCTAATAGCAAGATTGGATGCATCAACATGAATGTGGAATAGTTCTCCCCAAATAGGTTCTTTAATGATTGGAAAATTTGTTAAGCTATTTTGATTGTCTCAAAGGATTTTTAACAATCTTCGATCCATACAAACTCCTCTTCTTTATTGAGTAGGGTAAATAGTGGTGATGGTATTTTTTCTAAATCCTTTTATAGTTCCTCTCTAATAGCCAACTTGACCAAGAAAACTTTGAACTCCTGTTTGGTTCTTAGGGATTTCAATGTTCTGTATGATCTCAACTTTCTTGGGATCACCTTTTATCCCCTCTTTTGAGATGTGATATCCCAGAACAATGCCCTCTATCATCATAATGGAAATTTTTTCATGGCTTAGTGGCAATCTATTATCCTTACATCATTGTAAGACCTTTTCTAAATTTTGAAATGCTTCATCAAATGTTTTGGCCTGGACTGTAAAATAATCCATATAAATTTCAACATAAGAAGTGGCGACGTCTGTAAAAATGGCTAGCACTGCTCTTTTGAATGTGGCAGGTGCATTACATAGTACAAATGGTAAGACTATATATACGTATGTGCCCCAAGGAAAATTAAAGGTAGTTTTGTCTTGGTCTTCAGGGTCTACCTAGATCTGGTTATATCCACTAAAGCCATCAAGAAAAGATAAGTAGTTGCTACCTACTAGGTTATCTAGTACTTGGTCTATGAATGTCAATGGGAAATGGTCTTTCTTTTTGGCCTTATTTAGTTCTTGATAATCTATGCAAACACAAAATTTACCATTATTCTTTGGAACAATAACCAGTGGAGAAACCCACTAACTATCAGAGATTGGGTATATGGACCCTACTTTAATTAGCTTCTCTATTTCCATTTTTATAATGTCACGAAGAACATGATTTATATGCCTCTATCATTTTCTGATTGGTTTTACATCTTTTGTATTTAAATGTGATGACTATAGATGGAAGGATGGATTCTTGTCATATCCGTATACTCCCAAGCAAATGCTTTAGTTTTCTTTTCTAAAGTGTCTTTCAATTCATGTTCTTGTGTTGGGGATAAGGATGAATTTATATTGAGAGGTTTATCTCCTAATACTATAATCTCTTTGGTTTCCATTTTGGAATCTATTCATTTATCAACAAGAGTATTCATAGGACAAGAATGTTGTCCATGTAATTTTGTTTGACAATTTTCTTTTTTTATTTTATGAAGTTAACTCTTGTTCATCACATTATTCAGTATGTCCATTGATAGTAACCATGGCTAACTCCACAATACCATCACCTTATGACTCTTTATCTTCATCCACCCAAAGTTGAGTGTTTGGTTGAATTTTTTATTGTACTAGCACGGGTAGAGGGATGTAACAGTGGTATCTCTATGTTAATCTTTTTCAACTCCCTAAGAAGTTAAGAGTCGACAATGTTCATGACATTAGGTCGAGAGATTTCAAGATTGCTTTTGTCTTCCTTAAGTCTTTCTGGGTATGGAGATTGATTGATAGTTAGCTCCTCCTCCAAGGTTTATTTTTTAGTTGAGTCTTTAGTTTCTTCCCCTCTTTCTAGAATTTTCTCAGGTGGTGTAATTTGCATAGTTTTATTTCTTAGTTGTATGTTATTAGCATAAATAACATTTACATTAGGGGGATTTGCATCATTGCATGTGTTTCTTAGACTGGAAACTGATTGAGCTGGCATCTGATGTTGGTTCACTTGATCATTGGGAGGATTAGGGGCATTGAGTGTTCGAGGTATTTTCTCCTAGGGGTGTTTTTGTCCCTAATTTTTATATGGTTGGAATTGGTTTTGATTTTGTTTCTATGAGGACTGATTGACTTGCCACGGTGGTTGTTCGTTAGCTTGCCATTATGGTTGATTCCATTGGGGATTCATCCATTCTAGTTGACTTCAATAAGTAGGTGGTTGATACTAAGGGGTCCATTGGTTTTGGTTTGGCCAAGGGATTTGATTCCAGTTTGATGTGGAACCATATTGTCTCTGATTAGAATTGTACCCTAAATTTTGAGACCTTTTCCCAACATAATTCAACTCCTCTTCAACTACTAGTGGTTTCTTGAGATTTCCTTTTATACTAGCCAGTAGATTACATGAACCTGATGAGTGTGGTTTTTCACAGATCTCATAGATGTCAACCTAATTTTATGGAAATTCCCTCAAGAGGTGTTTTCCCCTACATTTTGAACAATAAATTAACAATGGTTTAGTGCTCTTTTTGTCTCCTTGCATGATGAGATGCAAATTCAGATCAGTCTTCATGTTCACTAATTCCTCCATGACCTTTGATACATCAGTGGTATGTGCCTTGTTCCTCCTAGAGTTTCTAGTCCCCACTCTAGTTCTAGAGTAGTTCCTAAAGATCTCCACAATTTCATCTAAGGAAAGCTTGCTGATGTCTCCCTTTCCCATTAGATTCAAGGATTCCCTTGAATTGTCATCAATCCCTCTTAAGAAAATTTTCTTTCTAATTTCATTATCTATCCCATTAGTGCACCTCTGATGCACAAATTGGAACCTATTAGCATAGTCTTCTAAACTTTCATCCTCCAATTTCCTTATATGAAACAATTCCTCCTTCCTATCTCGTACTCAATAGTAATCTTGGTATTTGTCCAAGAATTCAGTTTCCATTTCATGCCATGTTCTAATTGTTCTCGATCCTAAGCCCATAAACCATCTCAAGTTTGATTCTTTCAAAGTAGAAGGAAACAAAGTCTTCAACTTATGATTATCAATTGCATAATCATACTTTTGGCATAAGATTTTGAATTCAAACAGGAATTGATCAAGCTCTTCTGAAGTCTTTCCTCTAAAGTTAGGTATAACTAAGGGTGGAATTTTTTTCATAGGATGTTCATCAAGCTCTCTTTCAAGATTGATAGGAAATTTCAAAATGTTATATTTTCTAGTGGATGTACTAGTTGGTCACCCATTTATTCTGCTAGAAATGGATTTATGTTTTCTTCTTGATTCTCAATTAGATGTTCTTGATTATTGTCCTAATTTTTGATTTGGTATTATTGAATGTCCTATTTTGGATCAAAATCAATAACTCTTCAAAAATCAACATTTCATGGAAGAAACCTTCCTTGATGGTCTCTGTTTCATCTCATCCACAATTCAAATCTCTCCCCCTTATTGCCACTAAGGCTTCACACTAAATAGCCATATCTTTTGATTAATCCCTTTTAATGACACCAAAAATTATGGGCAAGGTCATTGATGCCACAACTTGCAAAAATTAATCAATTTATTTATCGAATTAGGTGTGTCTAAGAGCAATATGCGACAAGGATAATTTTCAAAAATTCTTTTTGGGGGGTTTTTCATTGTAAACAATAAATTCAAGTATCGGTTTTCCTACTTCAGGAGCTTTCGAGAGCTCTCAGGAGCTCTTTAGGAGCTTTTAGGAGCTAAATTGTAGTGACTAATTCCTAAGGTTTAAGTCTTTCTTATTTTCTAATTTAAAATTATATTGACCTATTTTTGACTTTATTGAACTTGATTTGAACCAATTCATGGAGAAAATTAATAATTACTTTAATCCTTAACTTAAACACATAATCCAATTTAATTCTATTTTAATTTAAAAGAAATTTATAATTAATTGTTGGAATTTAAACACTAATTTAAGAGAAAAAATGAATTGTAGGAAAATGACAATTTATTCTAGAAAGCATAAAAACTAATCTCCATGAATATATTTTCAACAAAAATTTCAACTTTATCTTTCCATAAGTTTCTAACATTGCTTCAATGAAACTTAACAGATAAATACCAAGTTTAACTACTTTAAACAACATCTAAATCTAATTAACTAATCTAAGAAACCTTATAATGATTATAACAATTCAATATAATTATTATAGCAAATGAATCTAACCATTCTAACAATTTAATCTAACCATAATAAACTGAAACTTTGAAAGACAATCTTGAGAAAAAGTAATTATCTAGATTTAACATTTACTAAGACAAAAAATGATTTGAACGATTGAACAATTCAAAATAAATTTCTACTATAGGTTTAATACTAAGAAATAAAAAATTAGCATCATAACCTAAAAAAATACCAACATAAGATCATTCCAAAGGTTGAGCGGGACCTACTCTTCCTTAGGTAGGATCCCTTAACACAGTAAAACAATTATCTTCTTGCTTTCCTTCTCATTGATCAAAATTAGAATGCAGAACAAAGTATTGTTGTAAGGATTACAAATTTTTTGATTGAAAATTATCTAACTCCTAACTAAAACCAAAACATGGATATTTATAATACTATCCTTATTAGATTCTGACATGGTGTTAACTGCCAAAACTTATGGCGACCAACTAAATATTACAATAAAACTTAAAACAAAACTGAAGTGGACTAAAGAGGACTACACCAGAACTATGCTAGATTGGTGCTTGAAGTTAAAGTTCCATAACCAACTATAAAGAAGTCAATTTGGACTTGAGTGACTCATCATCCAGTAGGGCCCATGTATTGCATAGTCATTCATCATGATTAAACAAAGAGTTTAACCATATCATCAACCTTTAAGATACCCTATTCAACACCCTTAAGAAATGGACAACAATTAAGGTAATAAAGATCAATGCAACATAATTATCTCATACTAAATCATCATAAAGCAATGCATTTAGCATAAACTAGTACTTCCAATACATTTACTAATTTAGCTAAACATAAAGTAAAATAAGCAAATATGTTAATCTATTGTCTACCACCAGTCATGTCAATTAACAATCAAAAGCTTTTGACATTTGGTGCCCAAATTTCTTCCAAGAGCAATAGGAGAGATGAATGGAGATGAATGGTATGGAGGTAGAATTTTGAAAGGGCATCAAGGATGTGTGCCTTTGCTGTTCTTGAGGAATAGGATATGGACCTACGAGAGATGGAATGTTTGATGAACTAGGATGAGGACGTAAGATAGATGGAAGGTTTGGTGGATTAGGATGAGTACTTGGGATAGATGGAAGGTTTGATGAACTAGGACACTTAGGTGTATAACCAAGTCCATGGTAATTGATGAGCCTAAAATATGCTCATAATTTGATGTTATGATAAACTTTTAAATGACTTTATTTTTGCTATTTCACGGCTGTTTAAACTTTGTTGAAACCTTTTGTGGGGATATCCTGTAGCAGGACACTTTTATATTCCTGCAGCCTATTGTGTTGACTTGATTGCATTTATTGCCCTGTTGACTCCCGAAAATGGCTAGTATATTGTATACAGTTTTCGAATGGTGAAGTAGATTTAAAATGTGTGATTAATGAATAGATATCGTGTATGTGCCATATGCCTTTTCTTGTGTGTCTGTTACCTTTTGTTTTGCAGGTTGTTGAAGAATGATCGAGTCAAGCGTAGCCGATCTCGGCCTTGCAGTAAATTCCATTTCCTGCATGACTTTGAGGAAGCTCCTGCGAAGACTCTTTGACCGAAACTGATTTGGAAAGATTTTTAATGATAAGTCAATCTGGAAAGAGTGGAGCGGTAGATTCTCTTTGAATCGGGTTGAACACATAAATTCATTTATGAAGTTTGTTCCTTGATTCAGGGATACACTTTACTTCCACGTCTTTCTTTGATTAAGTTAGTTAGTTAGTTAGTTGTTCTTCTGATTTAGAAATAAGATACTCCTTTTGCGCGAGAGGTTAGTAGAAGATGAATAGAATGAGTAATAGATGATATTCAGGGTAAGATAGAAACAAAGTAGCAGATATCATGTAAGAATTAGTATGATAATGAAAGATAGAATCTGTTTGACCAGAAACAGAGTTTGTTGTTAGTTTTGACATCAACAAAAAAATGTATCTCATTCTATTTTTATGAATAAAGATCGATGAAGTTCTAAGTTCAGCATCTGTGTAATCAGTAGATGCTTGCTAAGGGGGCCCACTTAGTAAGTATCTGTAGTTAATTAGTTAGATGTTCTTTTCTGCTGATATCCAGTTAGTTTTCATCTTTGAAGTTTTTATACAAATTCAATCTTATACTACTCCTGCAGCATAGAGAGTCCATCCCTGTGAATGTTCCTGAAACATAAGGCCAGTTCATGGTTTGTGCCTTAGTTGTAGCTATTACGGTTTCTGTTTTAATCAAGCATAGTTGAGTTAAAGAATTCTGCATTACCATTCTGTGGCTTAGATAGAATTTCATTCTAGTATATATTTTTTTGCTAAGATTTGACCAAAACAAATTCCTAGTGCATATATTTTGCTGCGCCATTTAAAGTCTACATCCCCTAGTTTGACAAGTAAATGAACGTCCACAGAGAGATATTAGTCACCTGTCAGAATGTCCAATTCCCAGGAAAGTTTTACTGTGATATTCATATCATTTTGTGAGTGTGAGCCATTTTTGGTGTCGTTGCCAGGGATGGCGTCTAACTAGGAGTTTGACAAAGTCATTTTCAGCATTAGTTTAATCTGTTAGTCAAAAAATTTCAAAATATTTCAAGCCATTACTCACCGTATTGCATGCATAGAAGAAGAAGAGACGCACTGGGAAGGTTCCTCCCTGAAAATTTGTTTATTGAACTGCCATTTGACCCAGTTGATAACGAACCTGAGGAAAATCCATTTTCTTTGCTATTCCAGCACCCAGACATGGAAAATAATCCACCTAATAATCCACCTCCTGCATTTGAGTTTCCCATTGTTCCCCAACAAGATACTGACAATCTTAAAAACATCCCCTCTTCCTTGCTTCCAAAGTTTTATGGCCTGGTCACAGACGACCCAGAAACCTTTCTGTTTGAATTTGATGTCCTCTGTCGCAGTTATGACTACAACACAGACGCTCATAAACTGAAGCTATTTCCTTCCACTTTGAAGGAGGGAGCTCTCAGATGGTTCATGAGTCTAGGAAGAGGCGTTGTAAATAGTTGGGCAGCCATGTAGATGAAATTCCTTGAAAAGTATAAAGAATATTGTAAGAGTGCCAGCAAAGGTGATGACATATTTCAAATTTAGCAGAAGGAGGATGAAAGTCTGGAAGATTATATTTCAAGGTTTTTGTTTTCATTAAAAAGAAACTCAAACCATACTCTTAACGAGGACTCTCAAAAACTACTTTTTCTAAGGGGAATCAGTGATGCCTATATTGACGCCCTGGACCTAATGGGAGGAGGTGATATAACTCAATTGCCTTGGGATGATATCCAGAAGATATGTCTTAACTACTCTCGAGCAATAGTTAAGAAAGGTCGAGGTCATCATGCTTCAATGGGGAAGTATTCTTCTGGTGGAGTTTCCTGGATGGAGATCACAAATTTGCTATCTAATTTCAAGCAGGACATCATTAATAATATGGCTACACAATTGGACACTATGCAAGCTCGAAAGAAACATGCATAAGCTGAGGGAGTTTTGGCTGAGTTCTGTCCATACTGTAAACAAAAGAAGCGTGATTGCAGATGCAAGATGGTGGCTAATTTGGAAGCCAGACAACTGCCTACTAATTTCAAACCAGTGGAAGTTGATGATGATCAAGTGTTCTTTGTTGCACAAAGGAGACCATGGGCCTAAAGGCAAGGTATGCCTCAAGACCCTTTAACTTTTGGTAATCCCTATTCTGGCTATAATAACCAATGGCAACAAGGATATGGACCACCACCACCATGGAATCTTCCTCAACCAAGTTGGCCTAATTATCAAACCCCACAGTGGCAATCTCCTCAAGGAGGTTGGCAGCAGCCACAAGGGCAATGGACCCCACCTTCAGGAAATTGACAACAAAATCCTCAATGGAGAGGTCCTTAACAATGGCAAAACCAGTCTCCTGGGTTCCTGCAGCCTCCACAGCCACAACAACATGCCCTTATGCCACCTCCTGCAGCAACTACCACAAATCCTGGACCTCCAAAGCAAACGCCTATGCCTACCCAGCCGTTGCCTAATCCCAATAATAAGCAACAGCAGCAGCCTCAATAGCCTGTGTATATTTCTGAAGCCAACCAATATCAAGCTTATGCCTTAAATGTTAATGACATCCATCTGAGGTCTGGAACTACTTTACCTGCTCCCAAACCACCTCTGATTATAGAAATATCTAATTCTCCCCTTGAAGAACCTAATGCACCTGTTGTTCCCACTGAGCATATGCATATACCTGATACAGTTTCTACGGAACCTGTTTTGCAGAGACAAGATAAACCACCTTTTCCTCAGAGGTTGCAAAGTACTGAATCTAAACTCATGGAAGAACCCACTTTTGACATTCTAGATCAGCTCAAAAATGTGCAAATTCAAATCCCTTTGTTTCAGGCTATTAAAGATGTTCCCATTTTTGGAAAAGCTATTAAAGAAGCCTATTTGAAGAAGCCTGGATGAAAGAAAAAGGATCCTCAATCAATTCATGTCTTAGGGAAATTGGCTGATATAATGTTGGGAAATGTAGTCATTCCAAAGTATATTGACCCTGGAAGCCCTGTAGTACAGATACATATAAATGGCCAAGTTGTAAAAAATGTTTTGATTGATTTAGGAGCTGCCATCAATGTAATGACAAAGCATACTATGAACTCCTTGAATATTTCAAACATTAGGTCTACACCCATAGTTCTGCAGCTTACAGACAGCTCCACAGTCAAACCTGATGGGATGGTAGAAGATGTAATTATCACTCTTGAATCTTGGGAGTATCCTGCTGATTTCATAATATTATCAGTTAAGAAAACTTTAGGAGGGTATCCAGTTACCCTTGGTAGGCCATGGTTAGCAACTGCTGATACTTTTATAGGATGTCGTTCTGGAGATATGACCATTTCTGATGGGCAGTCCACAAAGAAATTGGCTTTGTATCTGCCTACTAAACCTCAACCAGATTTGTCCCAACCTGTTTGGCCAGATGTGGGAGAAGAAATAGAAGAAGCCAATTCTTTGGCTCAATTAATGATGCTCCAAAATGATCCATTCTCTCAACTTCAAAGTGAAAATGCTTTGCTTTTTCAAATTCTGCAATTCAATCTTAATACAGATAGTTTATCTGATCCAAGTGACAGTCATCATCAATGTTTCTTGCAACAGCTAGATTCCAAGAGTTCATTGCCTAAACTTCTGATAATTTTTCATAAGCTGCTTCCATAAGAGGTACAAACATTACCTGTTGATTCTATGATTAATCTCATTAAGCAGATAGAATTGTCTTTAAATCATTGTTTGAATGTTAATAGCAAGTTGTCTCAATCTCAAGAGGCTGACTTATTAAAAATGGTCCAAGAACAGCATAAAGCTTTTGCATGGGAATATGGGAACATGCAAGGAATAGATCCTCGAGTTTGTACTCATAGGATATATATCAAAGAAGATTGTTTATCAATTAGACAACCTCAGAGAAGAGTAAATCCAGCACTTAGAGAAATAGTGAAAAATGAACTTCAAAAGTTGCTTGATGCTGGTTTTATTTACCTAATTTTTGACAACCAATGGGTTTCTCCATTAGTCATTGTCCCCAAGAAAGGAGGAAAATGGAGAGTATGTGTAGATTACAGAGAGTTGAATAATGCCACTAAAAAAGATCACCTTCCATTACCTTTTGTAGACCAAGTACTAGACTCACTGTCTAGCAAAAGATATTTTTCCTTCTTAGATGGTTACAGCGGGTATAATCAGATAAAAATTTCCCCTGAAGATCAAGATAAGACCACTTTTACCTGTCCATGGGGAACATTTGCTTATTCGGTCTTGCTTTTTGGCTTATGCAATGCACCGACAACATTTCAGAGAGCAGTAATTAGTATATTTGCTGATATATCTCATGAATGTATGGAGATTTATATGGATGATTTCACTACATATGGAGTCACATTTGAAGAAGCACTGGTGAATTTAGAAAAAGTATTAAAAAAGTGTAGAGAGAAAAATTTGTCTCTAAACAGTGAAAAGTGTTTCTTAATGATGGAAGAAGGTATTGTTCTAGGTCATCATATTTCAAAGAATGGAATTCAGGTTGACCCTGCTAAAATTAAAGTTATTTAGAATTTAGAAACTCCTACAAAACAAAAAAATTGTTAGAAGTTTTCTTGGTCATGCAGGGTATTATAAAAGGTTTATAAAAGACTTTAGTAAAATTGCCATTCCACTTTATACTTTGTTAACAAAGGATTCCCAATTTGAGTGGACCGAGGCCTACGAAAAATCCTTCCTGCAGCTAAAGGACTTGCTTACTAAAGCCCCTGTTCTTCAAGGTCCAAAATTGAACCTGCCTTTTCACATACATGTTGATGCAACTGATTTTGGTATAGAAGCAGTTTTAAGTCAAAAAGAAAATTCAATTGAACATGCTATCTACTTTATCAGCAAAAACCTTCAAGGTCCTAAGCTCAACTATACTGTTACAGAAAAGGAATTGCTTGCAGTAGTGTATGCTTTGAATAAATTTAGGCATTATGTCATAGGTTATCAGATATTCATCCACACTGACCATGCAGCAATCAAGTACTTGATGAACAAACCTGTCATTTCTGGTAGATTGGCACGATGGCTCCTGTTGTTACAAGAATTTGATATCACAATCATTGACAAACCAGGAAGAGCTAATGTTGTAGCTGACTTTTTATCAAGACTTCAATCAACTGCATCTGAGGAACATGAGGTCATTGATGATAGATTTCCAGATGAACACTTGTTTACCATTGCTGCACATACACCCTGGTATGCAGACATTGCTAATTATCTAGCAGCAAATAGAATACCAGCTCATTTTTCCCCAAAAGAAAAGAAGTTGTTGATAGAAAAAAGTTTTAACTTTACCTAGATTACAAATTGTCTTTTCTATACTGGCCCTAATCAAGTAATGCGAAGATGTGTAAGAGAAGATGAGACTTATGATATCTTGCATGTTTGCCATGATGAACCATGTGGGGGGCATTTTGCAGCAAAAAGAACAGCAATGAAAGTTCTTACAACAGGGTATTATTGGCCAACATTACACAAGGATGTTGTGGCCTATACAAGGAAGTGTGACAGATGCCAGCATATGGGAAGACCAACTAAGTCAGATGAAATGCCACTATATCCGCAGGTCATAGTCACCCCTTTTGATAAATGAGGGATGGATTTTGTGGGGCCAATTGATCCACCATCAAACGAAAAGTTATACATTCTAGTTTGCATGGATTATGTCACAAAATGGGTTGAGGTAAAAGCTATGACTAATGCCCGAGATAAAAAAGTTGCTGAATTTTTGTATGGAAAAATTTTCACAAGATTTGGAGTTCCCAAAGAGCTTGTAACTGATCAAGGAGCTCAGTTTATGTCAAACTAATCACTACACTTATGAATAACTATAAGATCAAACATAGGAAGTCCAGCCCCTATCATCCTCAAGCCAATGGTCAGGCGGAGGTAACAAACAGAGAAATTGAGGCGATCCTCACAAAGACAGTGTAGATTCATAAGAAAGACTGGAGTAATAGACTTCTTGAAGCAGTTTGGGCTTACAGAACTACATGGAAAATAACTGGGTTTACACCTTTTGAGTTGCTCTATGGGAAAACAGCTATGTTACCCATTAAATTTGCACATAAAACTTTGAGGACAGCTCTTGAACTCAACATGGACTTATCTGAAGCATAGAAGGATCATCTCCTACAGCTAAATGCTTTGGATGAAATGAGAAAAGCTGCCCTACAGCATACAGAAGTAATCCAATAGCAGAGAAAGAAATAGCATGATCAGCACATCAAAACCAAAAAAATTTCTGCTGGAGATTGGGCTCTATTATATGATTCTAGGTACGAAGAAAACCAGGGTAAACTTACAACACACTGGCTTGGCCCCTATGAAGTTGAAAATGTGTTTGACAATGGAAGTATGCAGCTGGTCACAATTGATCCAGTCCATTTCAAATTGCTCGTCAATGGCCACCGACTCCGACTATACTATAAGCCAGTTTCCAAGGAAGACTTCATGAAGCAGTTCATTCAGGTTCAGCCCACTACTCTTCCTGCAGCCGAAGGCTTTAGCCTTTCTCCTGCAGCGTTCCCATAATTTTCAAAAAAATGCCCATAATAAAGGTTTTCTTTTTAAGAAAACCCCTTTTTCTCCATTTTCATTTATCGCCCCCATCTCACTTCTTTATCTTCCATCCATCCATCCCATCCATCCATTTCATTCGTAAATTTCATCCACCCACATCACCCATCCACTTCATCCGTCCGCATCAACCTTAATTAAGATATCTTTCCAACTTGTCAATTCATGCAGCGCCGTCATCTTTCTTCACACATACGTGCAATTACTAAAGGTACGCCATATCTTTTCTTATCACATATTTGATTTATTTCATTCTATTCAATTATTGCTATGCATGTACCAGTCATTATCCCCCGAATCTCTACCTGTTCTTAGTACATGTGAGGACACATGTCATCCTTTAAGAAGGGGGCGGGGTAATCCATCTTTTGAAACTTGTCTTTTCACCGCTGCCATAACTGCAAAATAATCTTTCTTTAATACATTTCTGGTACTTTCCAAACGTGATTGCATGTCCTTCTTTAATGCATCTTTTCTTGCAAACTACGATTAAGACTACTTGTTTAAAAAAGTTCATTTTTGGAAAAAAAGAAAGAAATGTGGCGGCATGACAGAGAAAAACTAGAACAGAAAGGGAAATAAAGAATTTGAATCTTCAAGAAGAAATTGAGTTTAGCTAGAAAAACTGCAAATATGGGTGGTCAGTTGGTGCGACATGAGCCTGTAGCTCATGAATTGTTATTGCAAAATCCGCGAACAGTCCACGCATTCAGCCTCTGTGGATGGTTAAATTATTTTATGAGTTTAAATGATTTTGATGAGGAGGCTGTGGGAGAATTTTTGAGAACACTTTCTAAAGGGGAAGCCACCGTATGGGGTCTAATAGTTGTTGCAACCAAAGACAGAATTGTTGAAGTAACCGGGCTCCCAGCCATTGGAGAAAACTTTTCTTCAGATGCTGCAGCTGCAAGGGCTGAGTTTTCAATGCCTACTGATGGACCTCTAGAAGTCTCCAAGCAAGGATGCAAGCGTGTGTCACTGCCTCTTCCATATTCAGAGTATGCCACTTATATAATGAGGTATTTAACCTGTGAAGGCCATTTTTCCTACCTGCATTCTCATCATTTTAAATTATTAAGCCATATAAGGCATGGGTTGGTTGTGAATGTTGTGAATTTCTTGTTAAAGTTTTTAGAGCAAAGTGCCCATGGAACTCAACAGGGGAAAGATAACTCTGTCACTCATCATGGCCTTATTAAATTACTAATTAAGCGCTCTTTGAGGGACGTCTCACCTCTCTCTGGGCAATAATTTGTTGCCCAAAAGAGTTTGCAACCTCCACAAACCCCTAGGGTAATTACCCCACGGCCTCAAAGAAAGAAGAAAGAAATTGCATCTACCAGTGGAACAGGGCAAGGGTCATCTACTCCTGTAGCACCCGATCCTGTAGCCATCACAGCTGAATCCTCTGCTAGGGTACAAACTAGGTCTACTACTAAGAGGGAGAAAGGAAAAATAAAGGCAAAAGGGTCCCTAGAATCTGACCCTCATTCTCAGAAAAGGCAATGCTCCTCTCCTGCAGCACCTTCCCCTGCAGCAGTTTCTCCTATAGCAACAGCTGTTGATATTACCAGTTCACCGTCATCCTCTGGTAGGGCAGAGTCCCCTGAACAAACAAGAAAAAGAAAAGCTACCGGAACACCACCTGCAACTACATCAGTACCAAGAAGGGTTTCCACAAGGAAACAATCTAGGACCTCCCCTGTTTCACCGCAACCTGAGGTGATTGTAATTTTAGAGGGGTCTGTTGAATCTGAATTTAATGTTTCTCGGAATGAATATGAGAATGCTGCTCAGAATTCGCTCGTTCCTGAAAAGGAATAAGTAGAGACAAAAGAAGCAGGGCATAATGGGCATGAGTTGCCAAATCTTGATGATCTGGATACTGCTGCTATGCAATTCTTGGAGGAACCACAGACTTCTCCACCGCAGCAACAAGAAGAATTTATCCTGCAGCAAGAACAAGAACAGGCTGAACAACTGAATGTGCCTAATGAAGTTGTATTTCATCCTGCAATGTGTAAAGCCATTGTTGTGTATAGGAGGACCTTTTTAATTGATTTTTTGGAATATGTTAAAAATAATTGGGAAACAGTTACACTGCAAACTTTGACTTTTCGACACATAGCCCAGAGTGACATGCAACAAAGTCTATGGCAAGTAGAAAAGAAGAAATTGAAAAAGAAAATTGAAAGTCAGAAACAGGAAATTGCTGAGTTGAAAGCAAAAATGGACGAAATGTTGAAGGTAACTGGTCAAATTATGGAATGCAGACCGCCACCCAGAGTTTATGCTCTGTGCCTTAAAGAACAGTTTTTATGGTTTCAATTGATGAGAATTTCCAGAAACCAAGACCCTATAAGTCAAACTGCCAAAGAATTTTATGAAGCATATCAAGCAGCCCCTAACTGGTTAAGGAATTCTCTGTGTGAATTCTATTTGCATGGCTTTTTAATACCATTTGAAACAGAATGGAATCCTCTTCCATACATTGGTGATATTCATTTGAGAGCATTTATGTCATGGGCAGCAAATGAGGTGAATTATGGCAGGCAGTGGGAAACGTATGAGGAAATTGAGAAAACAGAGTCTGTCCCATTACGCTCTCAAAGTTCAAACCCACATGCACTGTTGAAAGATTGGTTTGCTTTGGCATATGGTATTAATAATGTTTTAGCCAGAGCAAAAATATTTGACATCAGAAAGCAAGTATATGATGAATTCCAGGTGCAACAATATTCATTTTGGAGATTAGCATATACTAGAAATGAGAAAAGATGGAAAAAATTAACTGTTGGGTTAAGAAAGTCAGAACCACATGGTCCCCTAAACTTTACAGCTGCACTCAAACGAACCAGCAGATATATTCAATTGGGACTTCAAACAAGATTTGAACTGTGGCTACCACTAACATTCAGACCCCCTGTGCTAATGTGGCCCCTGTATCCTCATCAGGCTACAAATCTTAACAATGAATTAGAAGACCGAAGATATGAAAGGTGTCGGGATTTCAAAGGATTCTATTACAGGTTTGGACATCCATCCCAGAGTCATGCAGCCACTACTGACTTCAGAGAAACCACCAGGAAAGTTAATGCTGGAGGACCAGCATTGGGCTAAGTAGGGGGCAGTGATTAGCCTAAAATATGCTCATAATTTGATGTTATGATAAACTTTTAAATGACTTTATTTTTGCTATTTCATGGCTGTTTAAACTTTGTTGAAACCTTTTGTGGGGATATCCTATAGCAGGACACTTTTATATTCCTACAGCCTATTGTGTTGACTTGATTGCATTTATTGCCTTGTTGACTCCCAAAAATGGCTAGTATATTGTATACAGTTTTTGAATGGTGAAGTAGATTTAAAATGTGTGATTAATGAATAGATATCATGTATGTGCCATATGCCTTTTCTTGCATGTCTGTTACCTTTTGTTTCGCAGGTTGTTGAAGAATGATCAAGTCAAGCGCAGCCAATCTCGGCCTTGCAGTAAAGTCCATTTCCTGCACGACTTTGAAGAAGCTCCGGCGAAGACTCTTTGACCGAAACCGATTTGGAAAGATTTTTAATGATAAGTCAATCTGGAAAGAGTGGAGCGCTAGATTCTCTCTGAATTGGGTTGAACACATAAATTCATTTATGAAGTTTGTTCCTTGATTCAGGGATACACTTGACTTCCATGTCTTTCTTTGATGAAGTTAGTTAGTTAGTTAGTTGTTCTTTTGATTTAAAAATAAGATACTCCTCTTGCGCGAGAGGGTAGTAGAAGATGAATAGAATGAGTAATAGATGATATTCAGGGTAAGATAGAAACATAGTAGCAGATATCATGTAAGAATTAGTATGATAATGAAAGACAAAATCTGTTTGACCAGAAACAGAGTTTGTTGTTAGTTTTCACATCAACAAAACAATGTATCTCATTCTGTTTTCATGAATAAAGATTGATGAAGTTCTGAGTTTAGCATCTGTGTAATCAGTAGATGCTTTCTAAGATGTCCCACTTAGTAAGTATCTATAGTTAATTAGTTAGATGTTATTTTCTGCTAATATCCAGTTAGTTTTCATCTTTGAAGTTTTTATACAAATTCAGTCTTATACTGCTCTTGCAGCATAGAGAGTCCATCCCTATGACTGTTCCTGCAACATAAGGCCAGTTCATGGTTTGTGCCTCAGTCGTAGCTGTTACGGTTTCTGTTTTAATCAAGCATAGTTGAGTTAAAGAATTATTCATTACCATTCTGTGGCTTAGATAGAATTTCGTTCCAGTATGTATTTTTGCTAAGATTTGACCAAAACAAATTCCTAGTGCATATATTTTGCTGCGCCATTTAAAGTCTACGTCCCCTGGTTTGACAAGTAAATGAACGTCCACAGAGAGATATTAGTCACCTATCAGAATGTCCAATTCCCAGGAAAGTTTTACTGTGATATTCATATCATTTTGTGAGTGTGAGCCAGTAATATGGGTTTTCTTTACCAAAAAGGTGTTCTAGGATACCTTGTTCATGAAGGCCTAATCCTTTTCCTTTGTAGTTCATACATTGACACATTTTTTTACCAATGGGATATATATATTTTTTGAAACAAGATGAAATTCTATTTTTGGGAGGATATGATATGGATGAAAGGATAGGTGTTGGAAGTAAACTAGAGTGGAAAAAGTTGGAGGATCCCAATTGATAGGTGTGGGGTTCATGGATAGCTTGAATAGGTGTGATAGGATATTTACATGGGGATGATGGAGTGTTTTGATCTTGAATTGGAAAAGGATCACAATGTGTAGAAGATGGAGTAGCTTTCTCTTCATTAGGTATGGAATCATCATGTAGTAGTATGAAAGGAATATCTTTATCTTGAGAAGGATGAACATCCTCATGGAATGAAAGGGTATCCTTGCATGGAAGTATATCTTGATCTTGATGAGGAAGGGAATCATGAGATTTTGTAGAAATTACATCTTGATCATCGAATGGTAGGACATCTCTAGATAGGATGGAAGAATTATCATGCTCCTGGGATGCAATGGAATCATGATATGGTATGGATTTATTAGATGTGAAGGAAGGAGGAATCAGAAGGATACTTTTCTCTTGACATGGAAGGGACTCCTTGTGGATGAAAAGTGAAAGAATGGGATCATCATAAAATTCTTGAGAGATGGGTTCTTGGTCAAAGATTGGAAGAACTTGTGGAGTTTTGGTATCACTATATGGAATGGAAAGAACACTTTGATCTTGATGTGTAGAGGAGTCTATGACAACATGGTTTGGACTGAGAGATTGACATGAATCATTGGATATAAAATATATGATAGACGAAGGTGGTTGGATGGAATCATTAACTTGAGTGAAAGAATCATGAGGTTTATTTTAGCTTAAGGGAGATGGAGATAGATGCATGACATGGTAAAAATTTTCAATATCATTTGTGTTTGAGGACTAAGATTTGGGATTCTGATTTAACTTTTTCAAGAATTCAAAGAAATTGAACTTGGATGATGTATTTGTTGGTGAAGAAGGTGTTATGTTTGTATTTCTATTACATGGATAAGAATATATATATGACAACGCATATCTTTATGTGGTTTTTTCACTTTTCATATCCCGAATATGTTGTTGAAGGTTTTCATTTGATGAGCTAAAGCATTCAATTGATCCTCATCTATTTCAGCCATAGTGGTTTCAGTTTCAATTTCTTGTTCTTTGATTTTATGCTTTTGTGTCTCAATTATTGGAGTTTCAATGTTTCACTTTTCAATGTTGTGATTTTCAAGTCCTTGTTCCTTGAGATTTTCTATTTTGCAACCTTGTTTTAGAGTGCTCTCACAATAGTGGTTTACAATTCCTGAGAGGAACAAATTTTAGCTGAAATCACATATTCTTAGAAACTATAATGATTTAAGCCTTAAAAATTTCCATTTTAAGGATTCCAATTGAAGAGGGTTTGATCAAATCACCTTAGATCAAACCCCCTTGGATAAAACCTCACTAGTTTTAAACCATACCTATAAATGCGTCTCCTTTACACCTATCAAAATGCTGATAAAAAATAGCTTTTGATTTAGCTTTTGGGGGATCAAATGAATTCATTTAAAATTTATTTCAAATGACTATGGTATTCCTCAAAACAATCTATCCAATGAATATAATTTTCATATGTTTTGGTTTTGTTATGTATTTGTTTTTTAAGTTTTATTAAACATAGGTTTTTCATCAAAAATGAATTTCTTTGTTCTTCACATGTGGAAAAATAGAAGATTATCAAAAACAAAAATTGAAAAATATGAGTGCACCAGATATTGAAGTCCTTGATCCAACAAATAAAATAAAATAAAATTTTGACATTTACAAAAAAGTTAATTGTTATCTGATCATGAATTGTAATTTGTTTGACTTTGAAACTTGATTAAGGAAAAAATATTCAATAAAAAACTATCTAACCAAGTGAAAGCACTAGATATCAGAGTTACAAATCTAAATTTGAAATAATTAGAATTTTATCCTTCATGGAAAAAAAGTTATGCATTATACGGTGTGAGTCACTTTTTAAAAATGTTGTTTTCTGAAGAAAAAAAAAAATTCATGGGAGATGGAAAAAGAAGTGCAATTTGATTCCATAAATTTTGAAAAAAATATTTTTTGAATCTACAAACAAAATTTTATGAGACTCTAGTTTGCACCATCTTCAAATTCCTCATGGTTTAGCCGCTATAGGTGCCCAAATGTGAAGATTTAGTTAAAAATAATAATTTCAGTGTCTAGTTTGGCCAAAAATTGTAAACCACTATTATGGGATCACCCTTTAATGGGCATGCAAGTGTTGTGGTTTAGACTAAATTTTGATCTAGGTTTGAAAGAGTACCAAGGATTACAACTAAGTCAAATAGAATGAAAAATTCTAATAAGACTAAGTTGTATTTGACTATATAGCTTTGTTTCATGATGAGAGGATGATAAATCCTGATGATGAAAGTCGGCTTAATAATCAAAGGTGTGATAAATTTGATGATTTTGGTACTTTGGGATGTTAGATCTTGGTCTAGGTTAAAGAATTCCACTTGTAGAGGTCAATTTTAATAAGTTTAGACTTCTAAGCTATCTAAGGAATGATCTTGGACTTGAGAAAATTCTTAAATTTTGGTTTAAACTTGTGAGATGAGATACTCAAATCCTTGGAAAATTCTTGGATTTTGATAGTAGTAAAAGATGTATAATTCAAGATTGTTCTGCTAAGATCTTTTGCGGAAATTGAAGGTTCACCTCTCTTTAAAGTTATAAAGTGTTGATAGTTGTATTTGATGTTCTTTTGGACTAAGAGGTTTCAACTTTGGTTTCCAAGTTTTAATCTTTTATGAAATCATTTGGTAACACACATGTTTATACATTGTTTTTCCTAAGGACTGATTGAATACTGTTGAGGATTCCTAGGATGAGACTGATTGTTAGATAGGAGATGGACCTAGGTCAATATTTTTGTTTTGTGAAAGGTGCCAAAATTGAGACAAAAGGCACCAAAACAAAGAAAAAAGGTGCCAAAATAGAGACAAAAGGTGACAGAACAGGTGCAGAAGATGCCACAGGATTTGAAAGAGGTGACAAAATGTTTCACAAGGCTCCATAAGTAATTATTGACTTTGGTAACTTGTACAATATGCATAAACATTGGTGAAATATGCTTTAGAAGGAAACCAACAAGTGCTAAAAGGTCTACAAGATACACCAAATTGGAAGAATGGCACCATTTCTTGGAAATTTGTTCAATTTTTTGGATTTCCCAGTTGGAGACTTGGCTGCTTCAATGGATGTAATTATGAATCAAGGTTTTCACTTTTAACATCAAGCAATGTACACTCCTAAGGCTATGAAAGATTGTATTCTTTTGGATTCCATGTGGGTTATACCCCAATTGCCCTAATTCTTAGTGGATGATTAGATGCTTGACCCCACTAGCTCCCCTCCATGACACTCACTTCTCAAGGAAACCAAGCATCAATACCAATGAATCTCCCATGACATATTTCTCATCTCTACTAAAAATTGTGAGAATGTGGATGCCATTGCAATAACTGTTGCTACACCAAAGAATAGATAAAGGTTTTTGGCCAAACTATAACAAGAGTTTTAGAGAAGGTATTTTGTTCATGGGGGATAATCCATGCAGTGAGAGACCATTGCTACCCTTCTCGTTGGAACTATCCTCGTGATATTGGCCTTTGTTCCAATATCCACATTTATATTCGATTTGGAAGTCGCTTGGCTTTACCATGTTACCGATTGGGTTGTTCCCTTGGGTAATTACTTTTTCCCGCAAGGCAAGACCTCTAGGATAAACAAAAGAAAGCAAGTATACCTGTAGTTCGATCAATCTTTATAGCACATGAATAAAGAGAGAACACATGCGATATACTCCACTCACACTCACAAATAGACATGAATGGGTCTAGATTTTTGGTCACCCAGTTAAGGGGAGAGCATATGCCTACCATTCATCAAGCACAAAAGAAATGGATTTCATTAACCTTTTAATTAAGCTATGTTCCTAACTTAACCAAAAGGAAACAATTAAATCACTTCCAACCCCTACAATATGTCAATAGTTTATGATTGAGTCTTTGATCAACGTATGCAGTACAATGGATATCAAATACATTTTATTTCACTTAAAAGCTCCATATTCCTCCTAAAACCTACAACAAATGCTCAAAATGTTAGATGAGATCAACAAACAAGAAGACATGAGGGTTAGATGAATGATTAAGCATAAAAACCCTAAAAATTAGACCAAATTACAATGTGATTTGAATTTAGGTGTAATATTAAAAAAAATTACTCCACAAAAATTGAGAAACACCTACACCATTGCATAGCTTATTAAATTCTACCCCATTTAAAAAAAAAATCTCTAAAAAAGACCTATGTATGACAAAGATACGACTAATTTAAGATTAACTACAAAATGTGCCAGAATTGAGACAAAAGGTACCAAAACATATACAAATTTGAGAAACACCAACATCATTGCACAATTTATAAAATTCTACACCATTTCAAAAGAAAAAGGTCTAAAAAAGACCTTCGTATGACCAATATACGACCATTTTAAGATTAGACAAAAGGCACCATTTGGGACCCCAAAGGTGCCAAAATAGAAGAAAAAGGTGCCAAAATAGAGGAAAAAGGTTTCAAAACTCTCAGAAACACCCTAGAATGAGCAAGAAGTGCAACAAAAAGTGCAAAAGGTTTCCAAAACAGAGACAAAAAGTGCCAAAATAGGTGCATAAGGTGCCAAAATAGGTGCATAAGGTGCTAAAACAGGTGCGAGAGGTGCCAAAACAAGTGTAAGAAGTGCCAAAATGGGTGTAAGATGCACCAAAGGTCTCACGTCTAAACTTGTGAACATAAATTTTCCATAATGTTAAAAAAAAAAGAGGCAAGGCCCCATGGTGGGCGCCATTTTGTGTATGTGTGCAATGTGGAGATTTAGTATCAACACAAATCTTAATGAAACAATTATATTCAAAGATTCAAAGAAAACTATTCTAAATTGCAAGTTAACAAATCTTTCAATAACGTCTCATCGTCCTCTATTCCTAAGGATTTATTAAACCATTTGGAACTCATATTTCTATGGGCACAAGGGTTGTTAAAATGACTACTTAGGAAATTAGATAACAATCATCGTGCAAGCTAATTGAATGCCTACATGAAACTATGCACAATCAATGATGATGAATACTAGGATGGATGGATGATGATGTTTATTATAAATGAACAAGTGGAGGTGGATGCTATGGTATTGAACTAGAATGATCTATATATGATACTAGATATGATCAAATGAAAACTAAGAATGAACAAATCTAAAATGAAACTATGATGCAAGATGGGACATAAAATGCAACTATGAAGCAAGATTTAAAGATAATTTGTAAATGCAAATAAAAACATGAAATTAGATGTAACTATAAGACTCCATAATGATTCAAAGGTCTAATGATAAACCTACATGATAACTCTACATCGAATGTGGATGCAAATGCCCAACGGTTGTATTTATAGCCCTTTCCAAGCATATAGTGAGGTGGCAATAATCAATGGTCTAGATTCAAATAAGAAGAATGGATGGTGAAGATGGAGAGAATCAAGATGTTGCCTCCTTGACCAAAGACATCATGCCATTTGGATGGAGGAATCTCTTGACCAATGGGAAACATGCCATTTGGATGGAAGACTCAAGTGTGGGAAGAGAAGACCATGTGCTTCCAAAATTGGTGGAAGTGTGGGAGGAATAAGTCATGTGCTCCAAAATTGGTGGAAGTGTGGGAAGAATATTTCATGTGACCCAAAATTGGTGAAAGTGTGAGAAGAATAAGTCATGTGACCCAAAATTGGTGGAAGTGTGGGAAGAATAAGTCATGTAATCCAAAATTGGTGGAAGTTTGTGAACAATAAGTCATGTGACCCAAAATTGGCAGAAGTGTGGAAAGAATAAGTCATGTGACCCAAAATTGGTGGAAGTGTGGGAAGAATAAATCATGTGATCCAAAATTGGTGGAAGTTTGTGAGGAAATGAGCCATGTTCCTTTTGAAAATAATTCTAATTAAAAATTAGAGTTATTTATTTTTATGTGACTTTGGTGAGGTGGCACAAAAGTTGTAGAAATGTGTTCAAATTTCTAATTGAGATTAATGGGGATTACTTAAATAAAACATGTTTATGGTAAATTTTTTATGTAATTAATTTATAAGAATATGTTTTGGATTTGGAGAATTTAGAAAATGAACAATATAAATAAATTGAGAATTTATTTATACATAGTCAAAATATTAATTAAATAGCTAGTATTTAATGAATTAAAGCTGATGAACATTTTTAGGTGTATACAAAAAGCACTAGTATTGCTAAGACATGAAGAGCATGGGTCCATGAATTGCACCAAGGATGACTTTTCATGATAGAAGAATCTCACTTTGAAACTTGTTGTTGTCACTATTCTATAAAGATCCTTCCACTTGTTTCTTAAAAAAATGTTGCAAGCATTTGATACCCCTGACTAATCTGCATCCCAGGAAAAGTACAATCACTATCATGAATAACACTTACTTGCAACTAAGTTTATATTCCCTTTGCAACTTAGCATTGTTACAAGTCTCAAGGAAAACATAAGAAAATAGAGTATATGAAAAACTTTAGTGAGCATTAAAGGATGTCAAGGTCATTTTGCACTCACCAAAGACTCACAAGATACTGTCAAGCCTAAATTGGGTGAAATACTACATTATTATCTTATGAATTTTTGCAAAGAATAAACTATGAAAATAGCATTTGTACAAACATTTGTATCATGACAGTATTCTCTATACAAAATGAAAAGATAATATAACTAGTTCCAATAAAATGTACTATTACTTTATGAACACCACCCTAGTAAAAGACTGTATCATAAAAAGCTCAGCCACATTAAATAAACTATCACCTTTTCAGGGTCATGTAATTACTATATTGTCTTGAATATACTGTCCTTTCACTGAACATTACTCTGATGATGTTCTTGACACCTACCAACAACCTTATCAATAGTGAGAATAATGATTTCAATATTAATTCAGGAACAATAAACAAGCCCAAATCCAAACCTCCATGACTATGATGACCAATCAATGACTTATTCTGAAGAGAGTGTCACACTATTGCACTATCCCTAACCCCTAGAAAGATTAGTATAAATGTTTTCATTCTTCCATAATCCAATGAAGATAACAATATATAAAAAGAGCATCTACTATTAATGCAAAATGTTACATGTTGTTAGGATAAAAGAGTATATAATCACTATTATTGCATGAAGTGACTTAATATGCACTATTTGACAACCCACAAAACAATATCACACAATGAAACAAACAAAGTCACTATCCCAAAACAAGCATTCACTGCCACATGCAAATATGATTATTCACTATTCCACACATAAAGAACACTGAACCAACTATGTTCTACTCATTTGACAATTGTGTCAACATCCAACTATGGTTGTAACTCACTACTCATTCCATCACTACAAACTGCCACTAAGATACAAATGTTGTGCAAATTAGAGAGATTTTTGTATGATGTAACTGTCACTATGTGGAAAACCTACTATTTTCAATAAGAAAATGTTTACCACTATCAAAGCATAATGCCACTATCTTAACTACTAGAGAAGAGGAAACTTAGAACCATTTTCACCATAGAATCAATCCATAAGTATCATTATATATCTGATATAATGTAAAAATGTACAAATATTGCCCCTATATTTCTCAAGGCCATCATCAATAAAGGCTTCCACTAAAGAAACTTTATAAAGAAAAACCCATGAACACAATTTTGACACTATGCCACCTGTATACGTCTAAAAATGGTCATGATTAAGCTTGTTAATTAATTAAATATAATTTATTTAATTAATTCCTCTAATGTCATCTACATATAAATAAATTTAATTATTTATTTATACCGTTCATTTTCTAATTCTTCTACCTTAATTAAATAAATAATTTTATTTAATTACTAACATTTCCATCTTCTGCTTGATTAAATTAAATAAATTTTCATAATTTATTTATATTTAATTATCATTCTATTATAAAGTTTAAATATTTTGAATATTTGAATAATAGAATATTCTCCATCCCATAATCGATTTAAATATTAAATATTTTATTTAATATTTCCTCACCCTAATTTCATTTTCTAAAACATAATTAAATATGATTTATTTAATTATGTGGGTTTCCATTTTCATCTCCACTTTCAAATTAAATAAATTTAATTTATTTAATTTCTAACTCTTGCTAACTCACCCTTCCAAATTCTTAACTCATCCTTCGAAATGGAAGTTTCCCTTCAAATCTCAATGATGAAAATTGAAAGAAAAGGGAAACCTTCCATCTTCTCTTCCACTTTCGAAGATCTCCCGCCGTCCGTTCAAACAAGATCAATCCAAACCATTAATCGATTCAGCCAATCAAATCCATTCAAAAACTCTATAAAATCCTGCTCAAATCCAAGCTTTGGTTACACTTTGTATACTCATTTACGCATACACTACGCATACACACAATCAACTCATGCATCATAGCCATACTAGCATCTTAGCATAGCTTTTGCATTTAGCATATTATGCATGTTTTAATCTCGTTCTTTAGCTATCATTTTGTCGAGCATTGGTCTGCTGATCTGAGAGAAATTCGATGCAATGAAACACTAGAGATAGAGGAAGATAAGATGATTTCAGAAAAGCTATTATTGTTTGCGTATATTATGTTTCTTTTCCAGTTTTTCTTATATAATGTTTTATTAATATGTGTTTGATCTTCATTTAAATTGATCCAATATTTCACTCACACATTAAAATGGTGCCCACCATGGGGCTCGAACACACGAATTTAACATTTTCTGCAAGTTTCTGTTGACAGTTCCCGCATTCTAGAATCAGCTTTTAGGAAAAAATTTGGCATTTAGGCACATTCAAAATTTTCTAATGTGCATACGGGGATTTTTAACTTTTTGTTTTGCAGGATTTTGGAGTGCATACCATGATTGTTTAGGCGCATATCGTGACTCTTTAGGCACATCCCGTGATTGTTTAGGTGTGTCCCGTGACTGTTTACGCACATATAGAGTCTTTCTTTCGACATACAGTAACTGTTTTAAAGCATTCAAATCTTTCTTGTGGCACATTTAGTTTATGTTTAGGCACATATAGCATCTATTCTGGCGCATATAGCATCTATTCTGGCGCATATAGCATATGTTCTAGCGCATATACCCTCTATTCCGGCGCATATATCTTCTTGCATATATAGCTTCTGTTCGGGCACATATAGACTGTAACAAAAACATAGAATTCTGAGTCTGACGCCTTCCACAGACATAATTCTTTTTCTTTTTTTTCTAAATTTTAAAATGAAGCAATCCTAGGGTAGCCACATCTGGATTAAAATGAAGCAATCTAGGATAGTCACCAAACAATGATCTTGCAGTTAAAATTGAACAATCTATTTTTGGTGAAGCAATATCTTCAATTAGGTTAGATCATTGTGATTTGGAACTTAAAAAGAACATCTGTTTGCTTTGACTGTGGCAATAGGTCTATGCTCTCCCCTTAACTGGGTGATCAAAATACCAGACTTTCCTTTTTCATTTCATGAATTTTATTGTTTCAATTACATCCTTTAGAGTGCCTTCCGTAGTGGGAAAAAGTACTCACCCTACGGGAATGACTCAAGTGGGTTCAAGCAAAAGCCAGGCTATTCTGCCCCACTATAAAATTTAAAGCAAATTTGGGGAAACCCTCTTTTTCCAATAGTGTGCAAGATAACCATCCCCAAAGCCTTTGTTCTAAAGGTTGGGAGGTCTCCTGAGGGAGTTTATTATTGCCACACCGAATGGAAATCCTTACTACGAACCTAGTGTAGTGGCCAGCCGAGTCAGTTTCCAAACATTCTAATAATCATAGTGCAAGGGGAGGGAAGAATCTGCCCCCAAGATACTCACCATATAACTTCCAAGAACCATTTGCTCAGGGGATCCAGTATCCACTTTCATAACTCTGAGTACGCGCCTGGAAAAGACAAAAATACGGGCTCCCCTTTAGGGGTGACATGGCTATGAGTCGATGCAGTTCTAAGATGTGGGCTATTGATTACTAGAATGACCTACTTGAGCATTTAAGAGTGAGTCTACCTGAATTGTCTTTCATGTGCAAAACCTATGAAAACATTTGATGAAAAAAAAATTCTAGATCAAACACTTCATGTTAGTATAGGGCTTTAAGAACAACTATTTTCAAAAATGTTTGTTGTGTCTTCCATTACATTAATTCAGATAAAGAGATCATCCAAAAAAAAGAACATGAAGAACAACAACTGAAAGCCACTTAAGAGTTTTTCATACCATTGGTTCAACAACATTCCCAATAACATTCCCATGCTTAGAGATTGGAAGTCAACAAATTTTCCCAAGAAATCATTATCTAAAAGCATTAGAAAACCCAAGAAACCGTTAGGATACAAGAAAACACTACAAAAGAGAAAATTCTTGTACAAAAGTCAACAAGTTTTGCTTCACTATCGAGGATTTCTTCATAGATATCGGGATTTTTTTAGAAGATTTACTGATGAATATGTTGTAGATCCCTTAGATTCTTAAGCCTATTATCAGAGATTAGCTCTATCACAACGGCATAATCATAACTAACCTCTTGAGTTTAACAACATACCACAACCTTCTATAGAATATCCTTCACACCCCAGCCATATTCTGTAAAGATCTTGAGAGAATTTCTTTAAAAATGAAGATCAAAATCTTTTAGAGTGCACCTTTCAAAACAACTTTCTAATTTTTGGTTCAACTTCCCCAACAAGATTCTGAAATCCTTCATCCATTGGAAGCCACAATCAATAAGCTAGGAGCATCCTTGATCATATCATAAGATTCCATATCTTATTGGATCAAGATATCATCACCATCGCACTTGTCAAAACTAGGGTCTATGTTTAGAAGAATTTCTCAAAATCATATGCCTATCTCCACAAGATCTCAACATAATAAACAGAAGGATACAATCCAAAAAGAAAGTCATCTTCAGAACACTCAAGAAGAAGGAGAAAGCAGGAATCCCCTTTTCAGCATAAATCAAAATCCACTTTTCAACAACAACATGAACAATAGAGAACAAAATCCTTTTCATAATTACAGAGATAAAAACCAGGTGGATAGTGATGAGGAACAAGATGATGAACGTCTTAGAGAGGTTGAGCAAGATCCAAAATTCCATAAAGCTATTGAAAAGATCTTGCAGCGAGACAAGGAGAAATATTTTCGCTATCTAGCCGAACAAGGGGCTAAATTGCCTCACAACTTTGACACTGAAAACTTGAAAAATAAACCTAAAGAGACACCCCTTTCTGATCTTAATGCTTTGACCCAACAAATCAAGGCACTTCAAGGACAAGTTAAAGAATTACAAGGGGGAACAACCACAAAGAAATACACTCTTGAGGACATTTGTCCTTATCCTTTCAATAGAAGTCTTAACATGATTCCTTTTCCCAAGCACTGTGACATGCCAAAATTTGATCGCTATAATGGGAACACAGATCCAATCGATCATGTTAGAGACTTTAGGAACATGACATTGAATTTCACTCACAAAGATACTTGATTTGACTGTTTCCCAGGAGCCTTGGAGTACATTCTATGGAATGGTTATCTAAAATCACACATCCTGTTAGAACATTTGAAGAATTGATCAACCTATTCATATCACAATATACCTATAACATACAACACCAGATCACCATTATAGATCTTTGCAAGGTTACACAGAAACCTACTGAATCTTTCATTACATTTCTTCAGAGATGGAGAAGAATGTTTGCCAGATATCCACGTCCTATTCCTGAAAAGGAAAAGATGGTTACTTTCATTAATAGTTTAAATTTAGAATTGAGCTATCACTTGAACTTACGTTGTCCTCCTTCTTTTGAGAAAATGATTGAAGATTCCATAACCATTGAAAATGATTTGGTCAAAAGAGGAATAACCAAACATGACAAAGAAAATCCTAGCTCATCTAACCATCACAATAATCAGGACAAGTCCAAATTCTGGACTCGCAACAAAAATATGGTGAATGATGGTATTGTTGATGCAAATCATGCCTCAACCAAACCATTTCTCCTCAGTACTCCAAACAGTCGCAACAACAATGTTAACTCAATTGCAAATCATGGAAATAATCCTCCTCTTCTGAGGAACAATACAAATCAAAACTCTACTCCCCATCAAGGGATTTCCAACAACCAGGGTTACCGAGGAACCAATAACAATCACAATTCCTTAGGGAACACCTCAAATTCAAATCCACAAAGATTTTCATTCTTCTCAAATAGAAGAACTTTCACTTCATTAGGACAATCTTTAGAATCAACATTCAAAGAGTTGATGGCCAAAAATGTCATTACTTTGTCGCCTCAACAAAATTATGAACCCAGTGTAAAGCCTCCATCATGGAATGAGGCATACTATTGTGATTTTCATTGGTGTAAAGGTCATTGCACAAACAACTACCAAGCCTTGAAGAATGCCATTCAAGACTTAATTGACAATGAAATCATTACAATAGAAGGAAATCAACAAACCAACGCAGACCACCAAGCATTTCGTAATCCATTGCCCAATTATCAAAAGGGTGAGTCTTCTAAAAAAATGTGAATCATATCAATGATGATCATATAATCAATCATCTCTACTCGGAAGATGAGCAGGTAAATGTCATTAAAGTCAACAAGAAGGTGGGATATAGAGAAGTCAACGCAACAACAAGAGTGCAAGCTAAAATTGTTTTAAAAGGCGCATCTTCAAAAACCACTAAACCTCCACCTCAACATCAATATGATTTGGTCAACAAACTTTGGAAAACCCCCGCTAAAATTTCTATTCTGGAACTATTGAAGATTTCTCTAGCCCATAAAGAAATTCTTGAAAAAGCCCTCGTGGAAACTAATGTATCCACTGACCTGGATGTGAATCAATTTCAAGCCATGGTAGGACATTTTTCCTCACCCACTTACCTTTCATTCTCTGACAAAGATGACGTTTCCATAACTCACCCCCATAATTCATCATTGTACTTAGAAGTCATGGTTCACAAGTTTCATATAAAACAAGTTCTAATAGATGGAGGTGTTGGTTTGAACTTCTGTACCATGAAGTTGGTTAAGTCCTTGGGATTTTCTAAAGATTCCATTGATTTCAGAAGAAAGAGCATCCAAGGGTCTAATCATGCTACCAATCAGAGTGGGCCCTATTATAAAGAATACTTTCTATCAAGTACTGGAACATGATCTTGCATATAACATCTTGTTGGGTCATCCTTGGATCCACGAAATGCAAGCTATCCCATCAACCTATCATCAATGTCTTAAGTTTCCTTATGATGGACAAGAAATCACGATACCTATTGATAATTCCAATATTCAAGCTTGTGCCAACATAAAAGCCAGTCAAGATACTTTGGTCCCTAACAATCGAGAAGCTCATGCTAGGACTTCTCTAAAGATTGACACGCAAATCAGTCAATTGACCAATAGTTTTGACAAAAAGATGAAATTCAAGGATCATGGAGTTGGAGAATACTCTCTTTGTCTTGTCAATTTACCTACATCACCTCGATCACATGGACAACCGTCTATCAGGGAACATCAAATATCAGCAGCATGAACATCAAAGCAAACACCAATAGAGCCAATCACAAAATTTAATGGACAATTCATCAAAGAAAAATTCCCCATGGAAAATCCTGAGGATACAGAGATTCTAAACTGACTCTATAAAGATGAAGATGAAGCAGTCTCTAATGTCAAACTACCCACACACAAATATGGAAAAGGGTATTCAATCATGCAGAAGATGGGCTATGATGAAGGGCCTATCGAAAAAAGGAAGGAAGGAGTAGTTGAACCCATTCACCTCTACGGACTCGCTGCAAAAGAGAAAATTGGATTGGGTTATGATACTCACTCCAAAGAAAGCACATCCAAACAACTGCATGGCACTATCTTCGCATTGCAAGAAGGCTCAGATTCGCAAGAAGCATGTTTGACAAGAATTCAGAACTTCTTGGAAAACAATTTTGACACAGACTCTGCTGAATATGAATGGGACACCATTTACAATGATGAGTTCTGGAGGGACAAAGAGGTTGTTGTAATACACTAGTATGCCCCAACTCTAATTGAAGGAGAAAGTTCAGGGTCCCGACCACAAGAGTCTAAACCACAAATCAACTATGATTCTAGTGATACTGAGTCAAATCTAAATGAACAAGATTATCATGAAGACAGTATCATCATTGACCCACCTCATACCTCAGATCCTACCAACCACTCTATTATAACCTTAACCATAGCTGATTTCACACAACCTGATGATCCCATATCTTTAATTTATCCTGATCTCATTGATTGGGATTCAACCAAACCTGTCAATATACCTATGTTCCCAAGTGACGAAGATATTGTAAACTTCCTTTCCATAGATGATGCGAATGATTGTTCCACCAATGATTTTTGACATAGAGTTTTTGATCAGGAGAGTGTCAAGACTCCTAGCTACAAAAATAAAAATAAAAAAGAAAAATCTAATGGTGAAAACAAGAATTTGACAGTATTAGATCAAACAAAAGATAAAATAAAGAGCGTATCAAATGGTGAAAACCTCTTTGAGGCACCAGACGATGGGAATCTTGACACTCTACCGGAGCACTACCATGAGTGATCGCCTATTCTGATCGAGCCTACAAATGTTGTCAACCTTGAAACTTCAGACAAACCAAGGATCTTATAGTTAGTTGCATCAATGACAGAGAAAGAAATACCAGAGTTCATGGAATTCTTAAAAATAAATCAAGTAAATTTTGTGTGGTCTTACACTAACATGCTTGGTCTTGATCCTGATCTTATCATGCATCACTTATCTATCAAACCAGGGGCCAAGCTGGTGAAACAAAAACTCAAAAAGATGCACCCTCATATTGTATTATTGGTTATAGAAGAATTGAGAAAACTCCTTGATGTGGGCTCCATAAGACCAATCGATTATGCAGAATGGATCTCCAACATTGTTCCTGTATCCAAGCGAGATAAAACTGTGAGAATATGCATAGATTTCAGAGATCTTAACAAAGCATGTCCTAAGGATGACTTCCCACTGCCAAACATCGACACTATAGTTGATCTGACAACTGTTCATGCCATGTATTCATTAATGGATGGTTTTTCTGGCTACAACCAAATTGATATTGCACATAAAAACTAGGAGAAAAAAACTTTTACATGTCCGTGGGGAACTTATTGTTAAAACGTCATGCCTTTCAATCTGAAGAATGTTGGGGCTACCCACCAAAGAGCCATGACTACAATCTTTCATGACATGATGCATGTCTTCATGGAAGATTATGTGGATGACATATTGGCAAAATCATGCACCAGAGAAGGACATCTTGAAATATTATCCAAAATATTTGCAAGACTAGAGAAATTCAAAGTTCGTCTCAACCCTAGGAAATGTGTTTTTGGGGTCAAATCTGGAAAACTCTTCAAGTACATTGTTTCAAAAAAAGGAATTGAAGTAGATCCCACAAAAGTACATGCAATTATGGAAATACCTCCACTAGAGAATATTAGTCAGTTGAGATCACTGTAAGGACAACTTCGATCTAAACGGAGGTTCATTGCACAATTGGCCGGTAAAAGTTTAACTTTCACACATCTACTACATAAAAATGTTCCTTTCAAGTGGGATGACAAATGTGAATTGGCGTTTCAAAAAATCAAACAATATTTAATGACTCCACTAGTTCGTGTACCACCAAATCTAGACAATCCCCTAATCTTATACATTGCCGCAATAGAAACATCTCTGGGGGCACTGCTAGCACAAGAAGACTCTACAGGAAAGGAACGTGCAATCTACTACATCAGTAGAACATTAACAAGTCATGAGCTCAACTACACTTCTATTGAGAAAGCTTGTCTGGCAGTAGTCTTGACTTCACAAAATTTTTGGCATTACATGTTAACTCACACAATCAATCTGGTTTCAAAGATTGACCCACTCAAGTATTTATTAAGCAAAGCATCATTGAAAGGAAGGTTAGAAAAATGGGTAATGATTCTGAGTGAATTTGACATTCATTATGTCGACCGCAAGGCCATGAAAGGACAAGTTATTGTTGATCAACTAGCTAAAGCACCACTACAAGTAGATCATCCTCTACACATTGAATTTCTAGATGCTGATGTTTTTACTGCAGAATCTAAACAACCATGGTCCCTATATTTTGATGGTTCTTTCACTCAACATGGATCGGGGGCAGGCATACATTTTGTCACCTCTCAAGGACACACCATTCCTCGATCATATAGGCTGATGTTTCCATGCACCAACAACATAGCCGAATATGAAGCATTAATCACCAGACTCAAAATAGCACTGGAATGGAGAATTATAGAATTACAAGTGTATGGCGACTCACAGCTGGTCATTTATCAGATCAATAATGATTACCAAACCAAAGATGAAGAACTAATACCATACAAAAAGATGGTTGATGACTTCAAGAAATATTTTTTGGACATAAAATTCACACAAATTCCAAGGCTTGATAACAAAGCAGCTGACGCCATGGCTACAATCACATCATTGTTACGACTCCCAGAAACTCAAAATAATTATGAATTTATAGTGGAACAGTCATTTACACCTGCTTATGATACACCTAAAATCCAAATCATTTGCCACTTGGCAGGATCCGATTCAACTTGGTACAGAAAAATTTATGCCTATCTCAAAGATGATATCTTACCACCTGATTTATCCCGTAACCAAAAATGTAATTTCATTTTCCAATCCACTTGCTACACTCTTATCACTAACACCCTTTATCATCATGGTCTTGATGGTACTTTACTCCGATGTCTTGAACGTGTGGAATCTGACAAAGCTTTACAAGAAGTTCATGGTGGCATCTGTGGTACTCATTCGAGCGGACTGACCTTATCCAAGAAATTGATTAGAATGGGTTACTACTAGCCTACAATGGAGAGGGAATCATTCACTTTTGTGAAAACATGCTCAAAATGTTAGATTCATGGGAATATCATTCATGCTCCTACACAAGAACTTCAACCCTTCATGCCAATCTGGCCATTTTCTCAATGGGGGTTAGATCTAGTGCGCAAAATTCATCCTTCTTCATCAAACGGGCATAAGTTCATCATCACAGCTACAAAATATTTTACCAAGTGGATTGAGGCAATCCCTATTACTAAAGTTACCAGCAAACAAATATCAGCATTCATACTTAATTATATTATTTGTCGGTATGGCATTCCCAACTCCATTATTACAGATAATGGACGTCCATTCAAAAATCAGGATGTTGATGAACTTTGTAAGAGATTTCACATTCAACATAGAGATTCAACACCTTAATATCCACAAGGGAATGGCCAAGTAGAGGCCTCAAATAAAATGATATTGAAAATCTTGAAAAAGACTGTGAATGATTTAGGGAAGGATTGGCACATTCAACTCAATCCCGCATTATGGGTCTACAGAACCAGTGTTCGCACACCAACAGGAGCAACACCATTCACCCTTTTCTATGGAGTAGAAGCAATATTACCTCTAGAAGTTGAAATTCCCTCACTCCAGGTATCATTGAAAGGTCTCACAACAGATGATGAATATAGAGTTTCCTGACTCCTAGAGCTGGAACTCCTAGATGAGAAGAGACAAAGAGTAGCTGATCATTTGAAAGCTTATCAATAGATGATGTCTCATAGCTATAATCACAAAGTAAAGCCACGCACCTTTCAGGTGGGTGATCTTGTTCTGAAAGAGAAGCCACACAATTAACAAGATAGAGAGAAGAAAGGAAAGTTTGAACCCAATTGGCTAGGTCCTTATGTGGTTATTACAGTCTATGGTTTAGGAGCCTACAAGTTATCAATGCCAAAAGGGGACCTGTTTGATGAGCCTATCAACAACATGCACCTGAAAAAGTACTATGTCTAAAGCAGTTTTCATCATCAGAAAAAGTCTTGAAAAAAAAAATTAGAAAAAGTCCTGAAAAAATACCAAAAAAAATAAATAAATAAAAGTCCTAAAAAATTTTAAAAATTAAAAAAAAGTCTTGAAAAAGTACAAAAAATCAGAAAAAGTCCTGAAGAAATAAAAAAATAAGAAAAAGTCCTAAAAAAATCCAAAACAGCAGAAAAAGTCTTGAAAAAATGGTTACGTTGGTAAAAACCTAGCAAACAGGCATCTCGGAAGTGCAAAAAAAAGAAAAAAAGTCATAGGATGAAAACCTAGCAAATAGGCAGTCTATTGACAAGAAAAATGCAATGAAAGCAAATAGTGAAAATTTGGTAAATAGACGCTATTTGGGGCTCTCCATCTATTAGTTCATGTTCTGCACTTAACTTTTCGGCTATCCTTTTTTATGCATCTTTTCCATTATCTTAGGGTCACACCAACACCATGTTGTCATCATCTGCCTCAAGCGATAACATCTTACCATGGCTTGATTATTGTACATATTCATTTTCAGCAAGTCATGTTGATGCTACGGGCAAACATGGGGCATACTAGGGGCAATCAAATTTCAACAGTGGGACAATGACATCGAAACCAATCACGCAAATCAAAACAATCAAATCAAACCAAAACAACCAATCATTGATCCATATCATAGTAGATTTCAGCTGCGCACCTTATCATGACTCATATCTGGATGATCTCTAATATGACTAATGTTTGGAATCATAGTATTTCATTTTTTTTGAACAATGGTTGTTTAATTTTTTGATATCATTTCTCTGGAGCACACTCGATGAGGTACTGAACTAGAGTGGCAAGGAAAGAGGATATTTTTTCTTTGTCTATTGTATTGAGGTTAATCATTTATCTATTGCAAGTATGTCGTGAGACATGATTTCCAAAATTTATCATCGATGACAGTTCCAAATTTGCATCAGATGGTGGTTAGTCTTTGTCTATTTATGCAAGAAATGCTCAGGTCATCTCGGTTCAATTATATCTAGATGCTTGTGTTCACTTGCTATATCAAAAGTCATGAAAGTTGTACTTAGGTCATCATTGGTGCTAATTTCCCCTCTGATGCTTGTACACACTTCCAACATTTTCAAATGCTCTATGATGATTTAAGCAAGCTCACTAAAAGGCTCAACAAAATGGTCGGTTTCATTTTAGTTGCATTTCATTTTAGGTCATTGTACATAACTACATATTGGATTTGAATCAAAAGTTTTTGAAAGGTCAAGGGCTGTCAAGGACTATTTGTGGAGGACAATACAAAAATTTGTTTCGTTATCATTTCCTTCATTATCATCTCATATTAATTATCATTATCATTGCATTTTCATTATCATTTCATATTAGTTTCGTTATCATTTCATTCATTATCATCTCATATTAATTATCATTATCATTGCATTATCATTGCATTTTCATTATCATTTCATATTAGTTTCGTTATCACTTCATTCATTATCATCTCATATTAATTATCATTATCATTGCATTTTCATTATCATTTCATATTAGTTTCATTATCATTTCATTCATTATCATCTCATATTAATTATCATTATCATTGCATTTTCATTATCATTTCATATTAGTTTCATTATCATTGCATTTTTATTATCATTTCATATTAGTTTCATTATCATTTCCTCATCATCGCATTACCATTATCACTCATATTAGTATTGCATCCATCATCTCCATCATCATCATCTAAGCTCCCCTCATCTCCGCTCTCCACCTCCTCTCCTCTAACTGCTCCCTGCTCACCGCCAGCCGCATCCTCCTATCTTACTACCCCTGGTTGTGGTACTACCAAAATCGGTGTTGGCTCGTCAAGACTGGTGAACTGAGGAAAGGGATGCATGTGAAAATATGTAGAGTACTCATCAGACATCCCAACATCCACAATGTCTCGTCTGTCCGCCCATACCTCAGGTGCTAATGCAATAAAATCTGTATATGCGGCCTGATAAGAAATACATGGCCCCCATCTGGCCTCATCTCTGCTCCGGGTATAATGTGCAACCCCCTGCATGAATCCGAACTGTCTCTGCACTCACAATTCCAAAATCTCTCTAGAATAAAGGGAGTCCTTCCAATCAAGAACCGAGGGATGCATACATACAACATCTCCATGTCATCTGTCACCCATGGCTCCCAATCCAGATATGGTCGCCATATGACTGTGTCCATGTCATCCAACAGTTGTCTCCAGTAATCCACCTTGTCCAGCTTGGGCTGGGTAAGGAACATCAAATACATATATATATATAAGGCATGTCTGGTGGCCTAACTCTGGGGCACATCGGTCTCGTCATAGCAAAATGCTCCCATGCCCAGATCTGCAGCAATGTCACCCTGCAAGACAAACTAGATGAACCTCTACACACCACTTGGTGCAAATCATGATAAAGATGTGCTAGCATACAACTCCCCCATGCATATCACCGTGGCTTTAAAAACATCTACTCCAGAATCCTACCCCAACCCATTGATAATCCCTTTGCTCGATGATCCAAACAAAGGAGACCTCTAATGAATGCACCCAAAACTGTCGGCAAGGTTGGATATCCTAGAAAATCATCCCATGGTACCCAGTACCCTACGATCTATGCATCTCCATACACCCTCCTCAAAGCATCTGTGCGCCCCAACTCCTTGTGATCGTAATACATAAGGGCTCCAACCACGGGGATATGTAAGATCTTGTACACATCCTCAGGAGTCACTATCACCTCATCGGTCGGCATGTGAAAGGTGTTGTGCTCTAAGTGCCATCACTCTACAAGTGTTGTCAACAATCCTCTATGGACCCTAATCGATGGCATCACCAACAAGGATCTCAAACCACACATATCTATCAATGCTATGTCAATAGGTGTCAACTCGGGAATCCTATCCCATCTTGCTGAGTGTCACTCTCTAATCTGGAGGTTTTTGAAAACCTCCTATTTTCATCACAAGGATAATTCATCAGAATTATATCAATCATACCAATCATTCAATCATTCAAACAACATCAATTACTCATATCTATCAATGACCTATATCCGTGAACTATATCAGACCCATATCAATACATCCAATCATTGATTCATATCACACAATCAGTCCTATCAATCAAATCAAATAAAATCTATCTAGTTGGATATCATATCAAATCTGTTCTACAATCAATCACTATTTGCTTTCTATCGTAGAAACCAAATTTATCAGAAATCATATCAGTCATTTACTCTTTGAAGCAAAGTTATCAATTCAATCTACTCTTTGTTTTTCATTCATGGGAAGCAAAGTTATCAATCATTTACTCTTTGTCTTCTAATCTACAAAGCAAAGTTATCAATCAATCATCATTTTTATCCATACCAGCATGATGACATGAAAATTTACTTATCTATTGACTAAGGAAGCAATACAAATCATCATTTTCACGTTACTATCATCAAAACATCAATTCTGCCTATTTTACCATATGCGCTATTCTTTTCACTGGATGCGCTAAAACTCGTATGTGCCCTCGTTTTCACTGGATGAACTCAAACAGACCTCCTATGCGCATTTTCCTATATGCACAACTTTACTCCACCTAAGTGCCTCCTTTTTTGCTCGATGCATTTTTTTTCCTATATGCATGCCTATTTACCCTAAAAGCGCTCTACCCCTAAAATTTTTGATCCTACCCTATATGCGCGCTAATTTTCATGGGATGCGCTATACTGGTTTCTCCTAAATCATTCAAAATCTATCCTATATGCGCGTCATTTTATACTCTAAGTGTGCCTATTTTTTTGAAAGCGCCTAAACTATTCTATATGCTCACAAATGACATTTTCTAAAACTAAAACCGCAGAAAAATGAAATTTTTTGATTCAAATCAAAAAATTCGAAAGCATAGGAGGATAGATCAACTCACCGATGGTCCATACGCAGCTGGCCTTTGGTATCTACGAGATCTCTCGAATCGGTGGTGATGATAGGGAATCTCCATGTCGCGATGTCACTCTTAGAGCTACAGTTTTCACCAAAGTCCAAAGTGCAAATAACTTGTCTTTTTCAACCTTTTTACCTTTTAAAGGTCAAACAAGGGTAAATTTGACTTTATTTTCAAAATAGACATTCTTTTCATCATTTATCACAAGCTAAATCACTCACTCTCTCTTATTCGTAATTTACCTCCCGAGGGGGCATCATCAGCAGAAATATTGAAGGCATACTAGGGGCAAAATCTTATTTTTCTTTGAAGCAATGTGTTTTACACATCACTTCAAAGAGGGGAAAAATGTATACATCTAAAAATGGTCATGATTAAGCTTGTTAATTAATTAAATATAATTTATTTAATTAATTCCTCTAATGTCATCTACATATAAATAAATTTAATTATTTATTTATATCATTCATTTTCTAATTCTTCTACCTTAATTAAATAAATAATTTTATTTAATTACTAACATTTCCATCTTCCGCTTGATTAAATTAAATAAATTTTCATAATTTATTTATATTTAATTATCATTATATTCTAAAGTTTAAATATTTTGAATATTTGAATAATGGAATATTCTCCATCCTATAATCGATTTAAATATTAAATATTTTATTTAATATTTCCTCACCCTAATTTCATTTTCTAAAACATAATTAAATATGATTTATTTAATTATGTGGGTTTCCATTTTCATCTCCACTTTCAAATTAAATAAATTTAATTTATTTAATTTCTAACTCATGCTAACTCACCCTTCCAAATTCTTAGCTCATCCTTCGAAATGGAAGTTTCCCTTCGAATCTCAATGACAAAAATTGCAAAAAAAGGGAAACCTTCCATCTTCTCTTCCACTTTTGAAGATCTCCTGCCGTCCGTTCGAACAAGCTCATTATGGACCGTCGATCGATTCAGCCAATCAAATCCATTCGAAAACTCTATAAAATCCTGCGCAAATCCAAGCTTTGGTTACACTTTGTATACTCATTTACACATACACTACGCATACACGCAATCAACTCATGCATCACAACCATACTAGCATCTCAGTATAGCTTTTGCATTTAGCATATTATGCATGTTTTAATCTCGTTCTTTAGCTATCATTTTGTTGAGCATTGGTCTGCTGATTTGAGAGAAATTTGATGCAACGAAACGCTGGAGATAGAGGAAGATAAGACGATTTCGGAAAATCTGTTATGGTTTGCGTATAGTCTGTTTCTTTTCTAGTTTTTTAGATATAATGTTTTATTAATATGTGTTTGATCTTCATTTAAATTGATCCAATATTTCACTCACACACCACCAATATCATGAAGCATCACACAAACCATCTCTCACTATCATAGTACATTTTGATCAACATAGCATTATGTTGAGACTATCACCAATTGTATCAAAAAGTTACTTAGACTACTTCTTATGTAGTTGGTGATGCCTTTTGTGCAACATGCGCTAGTTTAGGATTTTCATTTCCTAGGTTTTGTTTTCTTCTCCAAACTTGTATGGGCCCTTTATTTTTCTTGCTCAATGCATCTACATTTTTGTTTCTAGATAATTCTTTCAACTTACTCCTACACTGTTGTTCCTTATACACAAGGTTATTACACTTAAAGCATGTGACATTATAACCTATTAGAGGAGTAAAGGAATCATATCTTCCATACTTCCTACAATTTCTTGTAAAATCTCTTTCTTTATGACCATAAGAAAAAAATAAATAGAATTAACCATTAAATTGGGAGTAAAATTATATCTTTTCTAATAATATTACTTTGAGAACCTACTCAATATTTTTCTTGCAATATCAACAACATTCTCTTTTGCTTTCTTCTTGCTTTCAATCTTAGGAGCTATAGAGTAATAGTTCAAGTATATCTTCTTTATTGGAGTCTATCTAACATTGAAACTTTTTCCATCTTTTGTTGCAAACACTATTTAATGTTTTAACTCATCTTGAACTTCAGATTTTTGTCCTATCTTATACCCTAAACAAAATTTTTTATTCTTTTTCTTATCCAACATCTCATTTGGCTTGTTGGCACTTTGATCAAAATTCTATATTTTCTATAATTGACTCTTTACAATTTTAATATCTTTCCTTAGAAAAACTATTTCACTTTCTAACTTTTGGCACTCAACTGCTCTAGCTTCTAAATTGGACCTAGTCACTTGGGCTATTCTTTTGCTTTCTTTATTTTCAATTTTCAGACAAATAATTAACTCATTTTATTTTTCAACTTTTTCTTTGAAAGAGATAATTTCAGTTTCTAACTTTTTGCAATCTTCTTCCTTTTTCTCTAACTAAAATCTTACTTCCTTGTTCACCTTTCTAAGACTCTTAATCTCATCAAGTGAAGAAATAATTTCTACCTCAAAATCACATTCTCCTTCAATATCTGAATCATTCATGTCCACCACAAATTCATCAAGTTCTATATTAGGCATCTTCTCTTCTATAGGTTGTGGATTTTCTTTAGGAATTTCTACTTTTATAGGCTATGATTTTTCGTTCTTATTCCTATTCCTTCTACTTTTTTGCATATTAGACACAACACTCTAATACCAAGGACCCTTAAGCTGATTAGGCTTGTTAAATCAAGGGTTTGGCTCTGATACCACTTGTGGAGTGAAGAAGACACTAAGAGGGCGGATGAATTAGTGTCTTAGACAAATTTTTAACTTTTTCCTTGAAAAAGAATTGAATAATTTATGCTCTTAATATTTCAATGATAAATACATTCATGAATTGAATATAATCATTAACGAATTGAAATAAGAAATATTAAAGAAAACTAAAGATCATCGCATTCATGAAACATTATCACATCAAAACAACGAGACCATAAGACAAAGAATTTGATGAGTGGAAAACCCTCTAGGGATAAAAAACCACTCTAAAAATGATGCCTCACTGGATTAATCTTAAAAATTTCTATTTGTAATGCCTCACTCACAATACTATCTCACTAATAGATTTCAAATGCCTCACTAATCAAAGTACCTCACTAGTTACAAAAAAGTGTCACTAGCATACACACATTTTCCTCACTGGCATACAAACATCTGCCTCATTGGCAATGATCAATCTATCTCACTGGTCAACTTGATCGTTTTAACTTCATCATAAATTTCTCAATAAAGAATTCAACTACAAATGATCACTCTATTTTTATATAAATCATATTTCACCTCCAATCTAATACACTTAATATGTTAAATATCCATTCACTAGAATCTCTTAAATATCAAATATATCAGTTATACACTCTATTTTGCATCATGTTTTCAAAACTTCAATTATAGAATTATGTTTACACATTCAGCATGATAACTCTGTTAAAAGCACCAAACATAAAATAGTGATAAATCATTGTTTATATAAACATTCCAAGAATGAGAACTACTATAAACTTCATATTGGGTCCCATTTAGATCTTCACCATGACTCTAATCTTCCATCACTATGGTAGTTACTGTAGTACCATAGACAACTACTATACCATAGACCCCTTCACCAATGTGTCATGGGATTGTGGGTTAAGATACTTCACACTATAGTACCACAAGGCACATAATCAAATTTTTACAGGTTGGTGGGTAGATGTAGGATGGTGATGTTCACTGCAATACTACAAGGAACCCTCAGACTCTATGGACTAGTGGGGAGGTTGCTATACTGCAAGCATGTAGTCATCTCTTCTACAGGATGGCCAGTAAGCTTCTCAATGTTGTAATATCATCAACACTTGCAAACTAGCTTTAAACACAACAATGACATAAGTTATAACTTACATAACCTGCGACTGCAAAACAAAAGTCACCATAAAATTAGAAACTTTATCCTAATTCCATAATTGCATGCCTTTAGGGTTTAACTTCCAAACTCTAAAAACTACCTAAGAGCATAAATAATTACATTCTAAGAATATCCTTCAATCTCTAGATTTGTAGCTTATCTTTTTGAGAAGCTCTCAAAAAATCCATATTGAATCTCCTACTTGAATTCACTTGCAATCATTTGGAAGAACCTTCTGCAACATTATGTAAATATTGCATGACTATAATGCAATATTTAATCAAATTTGCAACATTTGCAAATGGATGTTCTTCACTTCATCAATTTACAATACCTCTTCTAATCATTAATCCTCTATTCTTTATGGAATCGAAGCACAACATTGGACATCCATTATATATCAATGACACCTTTTATTACTATGCCAATGATCTACCCCTTTAGGATCAATTCCACTTCACTTTAGTCTCTTCCTTGACATCAAAGGCACTCTTGCATTAATGCTAAGAACCTCCTTTACCAGATCAAGTCCATCTCACCTTTGATCCATTAACATCATCCCAATAATTTCCCATGCATTATTTCCCCTTTTGACATCAATGACAACAATATTCCAACAATCTCTACCCATTGTCATTGATGGAAAAACTAAATTCTCTTACTAATTGACTAATTATTCTGATACCAATTGAAGTATGTATCATTCAAGTTTTGTACCAATTGCACTATCCTTGCTCCACATTTCTCCTATTTTGATAATTTTCTCACATTTATCCCCCTTTGACATCAATGAAAAAGGGTAGAATCCACCTGACATGATGCTTCCCCTTTGAAAATCAATTCAAAGAGAAAGTGGGAATCACTAACAATGCAACCATCAAGTCATTAAAAATTTGTAAAACCATTGTTACTTAACTTGATCTACCCTTTCCATTTTGAGGGATGAATGAAGTATAGATGAATCTCCCCTAGAATCACTCCCTATCACTAGAGTCTAGTGATATGGTGTGGAAGAAATGACTCCCAACTTCTTCCTTAGGTATTCAAATTGTTCCTTGGGAAGAGGCTTGGTGAAAATTTCAGTTGTATTCTTTAGTGGGAACATACTCCATGTTGACATCGTTGTTTGCAACCTTCTCTCTAATGAAGTGATACTTTATGGATATGCACTTTATTGTAGAGTGCATCACTAGATTCTTTGATATGTTTATAGCACTAGAATTATCACAAAGAATTGAGATAGGTTCTTTATATTCTACCTTGATGTCCTTCAGTTTCTACTTCATCTAGATGACTTGAGCACAACAAGATGTTGTTGCTACATATTCTACTTGTACAATGGATATAGTGACTAATTCTTGCTTCTTGCGCATCCATTAAACTAACTTGTTTCTCAAAAAGAATGCTCCTCCACTAGTGCTTTTCCTATCATACTCACTTCTTGCCCAATTTTCATTAGTATATGGTGCTAAGGAAAAATCCTTTCTCTTGGGATACCATAGTCCATAGTCAATAGTACTTTTTATGTATATGAATATTTGTTTTATTTCATTGGCATGGGACTCTTTTGGTGCAACCTGAAGCCTTGCCACTAAATGCATTGCTTGCATAATGTATGGTCTTGATGCAGTTAAGTATAGCAAGCTCTCAATCATTGACCAATACATTTTCTTATTTGCATTTGGTGATTTACATGACTTGCTAAACTTACAACTAGTTATAATGGGGGTACTAACTTGTCTACTATCTTACATGCCAAATTTATTAAGCATTTCCTTAGCATACTTAGTTTGAGATATAAATATCCCACCATAAGTTTGTATAATTTGTAAACCAAGGGAAAATGTCAACTCTCATAACATTGACATCTCAAATTCATCTTGCATATGCATAACAAATATTTTACACATTGTTTCATTGCTATCTCAAAAAATGATGTCATCTACATACACAACAAAAATAATCATGTGCTCACATTCTGATTTGAAGTACAAATTACTATCTATGCATCCCTTTTGGAATCCTTATTGTTGTAGGTATTGGTCTAATCTAGAATACCATGCTCAATGTGCTTACTTTAGACCATATAATGATTTCTTTAATTTGCACACATAATCATCATCCTTTGATAGTTGAAAACCTTCTAGTTTTTCTATGTAGACTTCCTCTTCTAGGTTTTCATTCAAGAATGTAGATTTGACATACATCTGATATACTTTGAATCCCTTGTAAATTGAAAATGAAAAAAACATTCTGATTGCTTGTAGTCTTGCCATAGGTGTATATGTTTCTTCAAAATCAATGCCTTCAACTTGTTCATACCCTTTGTACACTAATCTTTCCTTATTTCTTACTACAGCTCCATGTTTATTCAACTTGTTTCTAAACACCCATTTTGTGCCGATGATTTTTTTCTTGGGGGTTTAGGAACCAACTCCAATTTTTTATTTTTCTCAATCTAATTTAACTCTTCCTCCATGGACTTTATCCAATTCTCATCATTGCTAGCTTCTGTTAATTTTTTTTTGCAATCTGTGATAGGAGGGAAAAAATCATTCCTTATTCTTTATAAGTTTTCTCCTAGTTAGAACTCCCTCATTTTTGTCACCAATTATTAGATATGTTGGATTATTATTTTGCACATATTTTGTAGGTGCACATTCATTCTCTAGTTAACATCCTTCATCCTCACTTTCTGCATTAACAACAACCTCTACTTCATGTTTTCATCCAATCTCAATTTTTTTGGTTGGCCTTAGGCTGATTTATATCCTCATCAATCTTGGCATTGATGTTTTCCACCATATTATCCAACCTCATTTTATAGCATTTGTAAGCTTTGCTTTGAGTGGAATATCCTAAAAATATTCCTTCAATGCATCCGGAATCAAAACACCCCAATTTTTTATCATCTCTATTTATGTAGCATTTGCTACCAAATAATTTGAAATACTTGACAAATGTTGGTTTTCCATACCACAATTCATATGGTGTCCTACCACCATTTTCTCTTAGAAGAGCTCTATTCTAAATGTATACTACAATTTGAATTTCTTCTTTCCAAAAATTATCTATCAACTTGGCTTCACTCAACATTGCTCTAGCCATGTCTTTAACTATTATGTTTCTTCTCTCTACAATGTAATTTTATTGTGGAGTTCTTGGTCTAGAATATTGCCTCTTGATTCCATGGTATTCATAATACTTAAAGAATTCACTTAATGTGAATTCTCCTTTGTCTAATCTTAGGCACTTGATATTCCTATCAATTTCCTTCTCAACGAACTTTTTGAATGTCTTGAATTTCTTAAATGACCCACCCCTCTCCCTTAGAAAGGATACCCATGCCATTCTAGTATAATCATCAATTAGTAGCATGAAATACCTCTCATTGCAATCCTGTTGTCCTTGTGGGACAACACAGATATGTATGACCTATTTGGAAGGGTTTTGTGTTTGAATAATCATTTTTTTGAAACTTAACCCTTGTTTTCTTTCCTTGTTGGCATCCTTTATGGGTAGTGTTTGCAAGCTTGGTTATTTTTGGCAGATTTCTTACTAGCCCTTTTGAGCTTATTTTGACCAAATTGTCAAAATTGACATGCCCCAATCTTTTGTACCACAACCAACTCTCATATACACATGACTTATTAGATTTTTTTTTCCTTTTAGTTCACAAATGTTGTATAAATTACTATTAGTCCTAACACCTTGTGCAATTGTCTTACCATTCTTCCTTATATTGTAGCTTTTAGACTTAAATGTAACTTTGTAACCATTTTCACACATCTCGATAATACTTAGAAGGTTATTTTTCAATACTTCAATATAAAGGACATCTTTTGTCTTTATTTTCCCATCTAGGCTCAAGATTTTGTTACCACAAATCTTGACAACATTATTATGACCTAAGATTATTGAAACTTCTTTACACTGTTTTAGTTCAATGATTTTTCTTTTATCTCTAGTCATATGCTTGGCATAACCACTATCAATTACCCACATACTTTGTTTCTTTGCATGCAATGCATTTTGAATAATCATGGATTGGGTAGAACTCTACTCTTTTCTGGCCACATATTCTTAGGTTTCTTTCATACTTTCTCTCCCTCTTCCTTAGGAAGCTTGGATTCCTTTTCCATTTTGGGGGTTGTGTTCTTCTTTTTAGACTGCACATTAGGTCTTATAAATGTTGTTCTATAGTTTCTTGCTATGTGATAAAAGTTATTGCAATTGTAAAAGATCACATTCATGTCAACTAAGGCAACAAATGGATTTTTTCTTAAGTACTTTGTATTCCCCTTAGGAATGACTCTACGTTATCTATCCCTATGACCAAACTAATTACATGTATAAATATATCCATGAAAGTATGAAGAATACCTGGTCATAGCATTTTCTTGAGTTGGATAAAGTGGTCTTCTTTGTCTTGGCCTCATTGAGTCATGTACTCTTGTAAAACTATCAACATCATTTTTGTCATTTTCTACTTATTCGTATTTAGAACTTGCTTCTCTACTTCATTTGGATTTTTCATCTCAATAGTATTCTTCTCTTCAACAACACCTTCCTCACATGGTTTCTCACCATTTTAACTTGACTTTTCTTCTACCCTAAATCTTTCATAAAGTTTTTTCAGACTTATTCATAAAGGAACCGTTTCCTTTTTCAAGCCTTAAACCTAATTTCTCCTTGTTTGCAGGTTTTTGTGTGCTCAATAATTCATCAAGGATTTTTTATACTCCCTTTAGTGTTAATCCTCTATCAATCTTCTCCTTAGATTTCTCCAAATATTTTTATAAGGCAACTACTTCTTCCTCAAGCTCCATGCATCTGTCCAATTCAGATCCAAATTTGTATTTCATTACTTCTTCCATTATTTTGGATTCTTCTACTTGAAGTTTTAAACTTACCACCATATGATTAGATTCCTCAAGCTCTTTAGTTAGTTTCTTATTCTCCCTTTTTATTCTTTCAACTTCATCTCTTAGAATTTCAAGATATTCTAAGGTGGAAATAAGTTCTCCCTCTAGAACTATTTTAGCTTCTTCTTCACCAATATTCTTACCCATACCGTGCTTCTACTTCACAAGTCTTCAGCAATGAGATTAAATTTTTCCTTTTGTTCCATTGCAAGAGCATGGTCAAAATCATCATTTGAACTATTATTAGCATCATATGAGTCAATTCCTTCTTGAATATATAGATTCTTCTTTTTCCTTCCAAAGTTCTTTTTTGGATAGTAGGTTTTCTTCATCTTACGATCTTCTTATTCATGATTATCCTTCTTGTAGAGGTATTTGGAGGTAAAATATTCTACTTTACCACAATAAAAGCACTTAAAAGGTAACTTACCATTTTATTTTCCAGATCCTCTTCTTAATATTCTGATGATGTTTGTTTCTTCCTCATTTGTCTCTCCTCGTTTAGATGTGGTGGTCTCAACTTTATTTTTTCTAGGTGCTTCATCCTTTGTGTTTTTGTCAACCTTGAAGGAAACTTCTTTTCTAAATGGTTCTCCATCTACCATTCTCATCTCATATGCAGTGAAAATACCATGCAACTCATTAAGAGTAAGTTTTTCTATTTATCTTCCTTCTTTTATTGTAGAGATGTTAGAGTCATACTTGAACATCATTCACCTAAGAAATTTTAGTATAATGACTCCCTCTTTTACTTCTTCTCTAAATCCTAAAATGGAGATTACTATATCATTAATGCTTTAAATATAATCCACAACCTTCTCTTCTTGTGTCATCTTTAGGCCTTCAAATCTAGCCCTCAATACTTCAATATTTGCTAATTTTACCTTGTCATATCCTTCATAGATATTTAGTGTATCCCAAATATCTTGTACATTTTTACAATACATAGCTTTGTTATGCATGGATCTAGACAAGTTGTTAGTAATTGCAAACCATGCTTTTTTATTATTCCCATTATCTTTTTTTCCTACAATATTAGTAGGGGGTGTGGTTTTGTTATGTATCCATTCACCAAATACATCCACACATCAAACCCTAAAGACTCCAAATATCTCTTCATCAATAGAATCCAAAAAGTATATTCTCTTCCATCAAATCAGGGAGGCTTTTTTTTGGAGGAACTCTCTTGACTATCGATTGTGTTCACAAATCTTAGAATCTACCCAAGTTGGTTAAGCTTCTCCTAAGGAACCTAGTTCTCTAATACAAATTATTGGAACAAAAAAATCTAGAGGGAGGGGTGAATTAGTAGTTATTAAAAAATTTAACCCTTTAACCTAGAGCGTAGAATGAATACTTAAACTCTTAAAGTGCAGATTGAATTATGAAATATAGAAACATAAGCAAGCACACAGTCTAACAACACAAAAAATAATATACATGGAAAACCCAACATGGGAAAAAACACAATAATAAAATGTTGCTAGGAGCTACTATCCTAATCGAGCCTCACAAGGAAACCTTCTATTACAACTTTTAAGGGCACCAACCCTAAGGAGACTCCAATTCCTTAGACTGAGCACCTACTCAATTATCTGATGGCACCAACCTATCAGATTTACAACACAAATTATTATTACAATTTGTTCATTAAGAACACTATTTAATGCTACAACTTATTTTGTAACTTCTCAAACTTTTGTTGCATTCTTATCAATTCACTTCTTTTCTCTAAACCCCACTAGTTTTTCTATGTTCTTCCCCTTCCTCTTTAGTGCATTCTCAGTCCACCTCAATGCACCACCATATATCTTTGCAGCTCTCTAATCTTATTTTTAGTGCATTATCTATATTCCTTTGGATCTCACAATACTTTCTATAGAATATAGTATCTCACTTCCTCTTCTTGATTGGTTGCAACAACTTAGAAAAAAATTTATCATATTATTTTTGTAGTTGCTCACTAATGATTATTTCGTCGAGATTCTCTACCAAGATCAAATCTTCTGGAAGGGTTCTATGATATATTCTTCACTTTCATATCCATACATTTAGCCAAACAAAATTTATTTCTAGTGCAAAGAACTTTCCTTAATTCTTTCTCTATCAAACCCTAGGATCTGATATACATTTAATGTACCCCTTTGATTGTTCGATTTGATCTTGATCCTTTCCACTATAACTATTAGTGTTGTCACTCTATGCATCAAATATCATTACATCTAGATATTGTTTATGTAGGTAGAACATTTAATTCTCACCTTCATGGTAATTTATAGGTGAAACCCTATTTATAGGAACTTGGTCATTTGAGATCTTCTCATTCAAATATGGGTCGTTGATCAACTATGGTCACACCACCAACCATCATCCTTAGTTCATCATTCGGACCTTTAAAATGTGACCATCAACTAAATGGTACTTAAATCTCCACCATTGATCTTAATATTCATGACCATTGTGGATCACGATATTACTCGTGATTTTGTCTTACATTTTGTGATGTGAGCATGTTTAGTGATCGTCGTAAGATCATACACCTTTTAATCCTGCACCATAGATATCTTCCCATTATAAAAAAATCCATCTTGTATCATTTATTTTCTATGATCATCACCATTCCTTGATGTGATGTACAAAGACATAATGATCACCGTTAGGTTAGTTGCCTTTCAATCAACACCATCCCCCATTATCTCACTAGTTTTGATAAGGGGCCCAAAAAATCTCCATGGGTTGGTAGGCTTATGCCATGTGTCCACCTTTGAAATCATTCTCCACCGATAGTCAACATTCATCTCTCATTTCTAAAAGCTTCATGTCACAAGTATGTGTAAGCATGATGCACTAACATCCAACAATGAATTTCCATGCAATTCACAACAAGGATGTGAATTTCTATAAACAATAAATTGTTGGATACTAGTTGTTTGCATCCACCACTATTTGAAACCTTCATCTTGATATTGGGTCCTACTTAGACATCATCATGGCTCTGATCTTCCATCACTATGACAACTACCATAGTACCACAAGGCACATGATTAGCTTATTATGGGTTGGTAGGTAGCTATGGGAAGGTAGTGTTCACTATAGTACAACAAGCAACCCTCCTTAGACTCTACAAGTTTTTGGGGAGGTTGTTATAGCATAAGAAGCTAGTCCTATCTTCCATGGGATGGCAAGTAAGATTCTCAATGTTGTAATATCCTCAACACTTGTACACAAGCTTCAAACACAACAATGAAATAAGTTATAACTTATGTAAACTAAAATCCCCAAAAATAATTCACCATCAAATTAGAAACTTTGTCCTAATTCCATGACTATACATCCTTAAGATTTAACCACTAAACCCTAAAAACTATCTAAGAGAAAAAATAATTACATTTTGAGCATATCCTTAAATCTATGGACCTACAACTTATGTTTCTAAGAAGCTCTTAGAAAACCCATAGTGAATCTACTCCTTGAATTCACTTACTATCATTTGGAAGAACCTTCTACAACATCATGAAAATATTTCATGACTATAATGCAATATTTAAGAAACTTTAGAACATTTGTAAGTGGATGTTCTTCACTTTATCATTTTACAACACCTCTATCAGCCATTGATCCTCTATTCTTCATGGAATCCAAGCACACCATTGGAAAACCATTATATATGAATGAAAACTTTTGTTATTATGCTAATGATCTTCCCCTTTAGGATAAATTCCACTTCACTTCCGATCTCTTCCTTGAAATCAATGACACTTGCGTTAATGCAAACAACCTCCTTTACTAGATTAGGTCAATCTCATCTCTGATCCTTTTTCATCATTCAAAAAATCTCCCTTGCATGATTTACCCTTTTAACATCAATTAAAACAATATGTCAACAAGATCTAGAAGAGAGATGATCAAGGGAGGATCTGAAGTAGGAAGAATGAACACTCCCACCTACTTGGGGTGAGGTTCATCGTGATTCATTAATGAAGTCGAAAGCTTGATAGAGGGGATTGGAACAAAAGTAGAAATGAAAGTAGAAATAAAAATAGGAGAAAAGAAACGAACAATGTCAACAAAAAAAGAAGAGGTAGAAGCATAGATATAAGTTTCCTCCTTAGTATTCCATTAAGCTTCATACTCCTAGGCCAATGCTCATTAATGATACTTATGCTATTGTTAAATACTATTATTAGGACTATGGGAACCAAATGGTAGAGCTTGAGAAGAATTTTTGGGATCCTTTTTCACAAGGGAAGGAGTGTCCACAATGGTTGCCAATGTAGGATAATGCTCCTTAGGAGGAATAGGAGGAGCAACAACTTGATAGAGACAATAGTGTTGGCAACGAGCTCATTTTCTTTATCTTCTTTAGGAGTAAGTAGAAAAATAGGAGAAGGCCTTATAGGTTGAGATGTAACAATAACCCTAAGAGAATGCTTCCCATTTATATATAGGGTCTAGGTCTAGGAATTGTGTCTAAGAAAAGAAGTTGAAAGTCTTGAGACACAAACTCCCACAACATGGGAGTCGTTTCTTTTCCTATGATAGGAATAGTGGGAAGAACTGAGGACACCATCAAAATTTTTGATGCCATTGAAGAATCAGAAGGTAAAGGAAAAGTCCTATGGTCAAGGTCATGCTTATCCTTAGCCATTGAAGGTGTGGAGGACAATTCATGATACTACACTTGCATGGAGTCACTCATAGAAATCATAGGAGAAGAATATAGGAAGATGACAATAGGATCCAATCCTTGAGTTTTGTACAAAGTACACCTTGTAAAACAAGTACCCTAAATGTGATACGGGTCCAAATGGAGTAGGCAGTAAATGGTTAAGATAAAATCCTCCAAGCAACATCAGTGATTTATACCCATTGACCTCAATAGTATGCATAATACCATCATGAGGGAAATTTTAAGAATTTTTTTGATAACTAAAGAAACTACATCCATGGATACTAGAACCAATAGACTTAGACCCTACAAGTACTAAAAAAGAGATAGAACCAATAGGTTGGACAAAATACCATCATGGGTATAGAGCATGGTCTTTGACTCATCACACTTCTCCTTATGTATTTTTTTATGAACAAAATCTCATCCATAATGACATTGACCCTAGTACTAAGGTCAAGTATAATTCTAGTGATGACATTACCATTGATCTATGTGGGTATGTTTAATGGATAAGGCTACATATTGAGAGACAAGCCATGTTGTCTGAATATTATGTTAGGTATTTTTCACATGGCTAGAAGTTGGAATGAATGAATGAGACCATGTTCACATTCTTAGAAGGGCTGGGATCAATAGATGGAGTATACATGATTAGGTTAGCAAAATGGGAAAGGAAAGGATATTTGTATATATATAGATGGCTATTACTCTTGACTATAGGTTTATTAGAATTATAATTTTTACCATCAATTTGGATGGTAATGTCTGCCTCCTATAATGATTCAACAACTGGGCCTTTACAACTGTGATTCAAAGATTGGACATCTAACCTGAATATATATTTCAATTTTCATGAAGGTGAATTTAAATTTTCAAACCAAGGGCATGAACTTGAAATGGTTCAACACAGTATGTGCACTGGGAACCCAAAGTAGCCATTTTCATTCTATAGCTAAGAAAGAAACAATGCTAAAAGTAAATTCCTCAAAAAAGAAGAAAATTAATGCTAACCATTGGGTGAAGCCACAATAGTGGTTTACAATTCAAGTGAGGAAGGAAAAATAACAAAAAATGACCCCAAAGCTAAAAAAGTGATCTTGGGGATTCGTACGAACCTACTAGTTAGAGTGAACCCATTAGGGGTTCACTCAAACTAGGGTTCGACTGAACCCCTTTGAATTTTAACCACCAAAAAAGAAAAAAAATGCATAGCTAAGGAGTTTGAGCCAATCTCTTTGAAGGGGTTTGCTCGAACCCCCCTTATCCCTCATTCCCCCCTAAGACACATAAAAAACCTAAATTTTGGAACTTTGGAGCTCAGTTTGAGGATGAAAATGGAGGAATCTTCACAAACCCAACTGGAATTAGGTAGTCCTCAGAACAAGCTATCCAACAAATATAATTTTAATATGTTTTGGTTTTATTATGTATTTTCTTTTTTAGTTTTATTAAACATAGGTTTTTCATCAAAAATGAAGGTCTCTATTTTTTACATGTGGAAAAATAGCATATTATCAAATTTTTTTTGAAAAATATCAGTGCACCAGATATTGAAGTCCTTGATCAAACAAAAAAAAAAAAGAATTTTGATATATAGAAAAAGAGTTAAGCATTATACGGTAGTGCTATGCATGAACTGTAGTTGGTTTGACTTTGAAACTTGATTAAGGAAAAAAAATTAAATAAAAAACTATCTAACCAAGTGGAAGAACTAGATATCGGAGTTACAAATCTAAATTTGAAATAATTAGAATTTTATCCTTCATGGAAAAATAGTTATGTGTTATATGGTGTGAGTCACTTTTTAAAAAGGTTTTTTTCTAAAAAAAGCCACTTTTCATGGGAGATGGAAAAAGAAGTATAATGTAATTCCAAAAAATTTGAAAAAAATATTTTAAGAATCTACAGACAAAATGTGACAAGATTCTAGTTTGCGTCATCTTCAAATCCCTTATGATTTAACCACTATAGGTGCCCGAATGTGAAAATTTAGTTAAAAATAATAATTTCAGTGTCCAGTTTGGCCAAAAATTGTAAACCACTATTGTGGGATCACCCGATCAATCAACAATTACACTAGGATGAAATGCATGATAGGAATGAAAACATGGAAAATAAATAGGGCACTACTCTATCTGCTCTTGCTGCAGGAACAGTCACAGAATGGAATTCTAGTGGCTACAGGGACAGTCGGTGCAAGATTTAACTAATTACTGAACATAAAGTAACACTAAAATAATACTAAACTAAAAGAAAAATTACTAACCAAGTGGGCCAGGTCTTGGATAAGTATTCTCTATAATTAATGAGAACTTAGATGCTCAAACTTAGAACTTCATTTTATTCACTGTAAATCATGAGTACAAAAGAGTTTTATATCTGTATTACTAAAAACTCAAGAATGCAAGTATAATATCAAATCGTGCAACCTCCAAAGAAGGACTGTTCACTCCATATTTATACTACCACCTAAATAAGGCAGTCAACTCCAAGAACTAGGAGGATGCCATTTAGGAAAAATAGAGAAAGTGGGGCAATGATTATGGATGGAATCCGATCAGACATGGATATTCAACTGTAGATTTAGTGTTGCAGTAACACGCATGTTTTCTCAAAATCAATAATGACCACTACAAAGTGGTTACATTTGGTTTGCATGAGAAATATTATGTCGTCGACATTCTTTGACCTTTGAACGATTCCCTTGTTGGGCATTATGGTGCATGCCCAGCTAGTGATGTCTTCCTCCATTTAGCATCCTCAAATGAAATTTGTATGGCAATGTTAGTACACAAAATAATTTCATATTTGTAACCACCTCAAGGAACATTCATTAACCACATGCAAGATTAATATAGACAATCCATATAACAAACCATTATCATTAAAGGTTTGCAGAAATAAGATTAAGCCCAATGTCTATAGTTTGAGGAAATATCATAAAAATATCAACACTTAATGTCAAATTCCATGATAACTTCAGCAACTAGATAAAAAATTCCACCCAAAAATGAGACCATAAATAGGATTCATCAGTCCCCCCAACCTAAGGTCTTGTTGGTCCTCTAGGAGTGGACGGGTTGTTCTTTTTCTTGGTCAATGCTCTAAAATTCTCAACTAATAACTATCCCACATTAGAGTGTATTGTGCATGAATCAGTATCCCAATAGAATCCTCCCAATCTATCCAATATGCCCCATCTTTTTCTCTCTACAACAATATCATAATGGTAGAACCTAAAGTTCAATACTGGCCACATTAGGATGGTTGGATAAAAAGTTAGGGGAAGCTAGAATCACCACTTTGTCCTTCCAATGTAAATATATATGTCAATCCTTTTAAGAGTTTTTGTATAGTTCTAGATCGAATGAGGCTCAGCCTACTTGAGATCATCAGTTAGATTGTTCCATCTTTGTGAGATGTATCTCTTCATAATTTTCTCTTTTGTTTTTTCCTTTGCCTCATATTCACCATAAACTACTTCTATCCAAGGCATAATCCTATTACCATAACCTGGTCTAAGAAGCATTATGTGCCATTCCCTGAAAATATCCCCTGGATTCCTTTATTCAACCCTAATGGATAGGGGAATATTGGATTCCATTTTCTTATAAGCGCCATATTGTTGTCCCCAACTAATCTCATTTTTCACCCAAGACTTAAATACCCTTAATTGGACATCCCCAACATACAAAAACAAATTCCAATCATGGTCTTGAGTTACAACATAATTATGCAAATAAAATTCACATAGAAAATTCTTCATTTTAAGGGAAGCAATCCGATAAGCATTGAAAAATTCAGTAGGGGTCTCAATAGAAGGGTTCAAACCTAAGAAAATTCTTGATAGTCTAAAAGAGATATTTCTCCTTCAAATGTAGAGCATAGACCCTTGGAGGGGTTCTACACTCTAAAATTTGTGTTACCAAAGCTACCATATAATCCACCTTCTTCTTCAAGGTGGCAATTTCAACATCTTTATCTTTAATTTCCTCATCTCTCTTTTGAATTTCCTTCTTCAATCTACATTTTTCCTCCCTCCATTCCTCTTCTCTTCTTTGCATCTCTCTCCATAAATGCATGTCTATTTTGTGCATTGAAAAATCAGGTGGGTTATGTATTCCTACCAGCAACTTTTTTATCACTAGTGCTAACAACAAGGATTCAGACTATCCCATCAATTTTAGCTGCAATGGTACTAATTATTCTCCCCATTCAGGTTGTTGTTGCAAGGACTCTTGCTCTTTTTTTTGCTCTTGTTGCAGGAAATTCAAATTTTCCTCATACTCTTGATTTTCGACTTGTTCTACAACATTGGCAAGATCAACCAATGTTATGTTTGTTGCTGCCTTAAATATACCAAGTTCCTCCTCGACATTCTCCTACCTTGTTGGAGCTTTTGTGTCCCCTTGTGATACTTTTCTAGATTTAGGGTTCTCCTATAGAGGCATCTATGCCATCTAGTCTTGCTTTCCTAGGAGGGCTCTCATGTTTTTCTTTGGTTACAGGATGAACAATGTCAGCCTTTCTCTTCTTAGAGCCTGGCACCTCTTTTTATGTCAGTTTCCTTTTTTCCTTTCCTTTTCTTGTTTCTACTTCTCTCTTATGTTCCCTAGTTTTCATAAGAATTCCAAGTGGGACATCATCATCAGAGTTGGGGGAAGAACTTTCTTTGTCTAAGTGCTATGTCCTATAAGAGCTAATTTCTATGGTTTCTTCTATTGTAGGAGGGTTTATATACTAGGGCCTAGACTAGAGGTTGAAGCACCAAGAGTGGCTTCAGCCATGCTCACTGTCCTACTAGACCTATGAGGTTGAGGTAAAACACTCAGTTACAAATGCTTAGGTCTAATTTGATCAAATTTTATGAATTCTTCCTAGGTCATTCTAGACACATCATGCAAAGACTTCTCAACTAGCAATTTAATTAAAAAATGGTGGGAAACAAAATTATCCCTGCGTTTTTGAGTCTCAGCTGCCATCATTGAGACAAGATTGTATAACACGTTCAGCACATTCATCCTCCTTTTGTTCCTCATATGATTCAAAAGATTGAAAATGCACGAAATGCAAATTCAACTAGCGACCTTCATAGGTGATTTATTTTATGACATAAATAGCTATTTGCTTCCATGGCTTAGTCAAAGACATTCTCTTTGTTCCTTGCTTATCTATGCTCAATGGAGGGTCGCCTGACTCTATAAAATTGACCCTAGTTGATCTGGCATCTCTCCAAGCAAGGTAATTTTAACCATCAGTGGGTAACCTTGTAACTTATGCAATTCTTTCTTTAGTTTCTATGACTTCTAGCCCTTTTACTGTGGCCTTCCCTTCAAAAAATGTCTTGGTAAACTCTAGTACAATGTCTTCATCAAAATCATCCTGCTTTAAGAAGTCAATCCACCCATAGTTTCTGAATTTGGTAAGGTAGGGTGCATCCTGCAATTATACATCATGCACCATGGGTTATTTTTGAATTAACCCACCTCACATTGTCTACAATAAAAAATAAATTATGCGGTTTCCTTCTGACAATTCTGTCTAAAACTCGAATTCATCTTCTTGCACCACTTGCCAACTTTCCAATGCCAATGTCAACTAAATTTTCCTTTTCTAAATTACCCTTTTGTTTGGAATGCAACTTCAGATATGACAGGTTCAATAATGGCAATGAAAGAGTAATAAAGGAAAGCTGTAATGGAGAGAAATGGTGGTAGCAGTTGTTGTCACCTCACACATGCAAGCCATCCTCTCACTCAAATTTTAAATCAGCTTAATTTAAATTTTGTTGATGTAGACAAGCATGGCCTAACACATGGGAAAAATATTCGCATCTTTTTCCTTCCCCCAAACTTAAATTTGGATGTACATCTACACATGCAGAATTATGATTTGACTGGGTAGGGAATATTGGCATGCTATGGTGAATGTCCATACTAATGTACAACAATTAATGAATACACTTAAAGAAAATTAAGATCTATAGCAATTAATGCACACATACTTGAATGTGTGGAGGATTTGTTGCAAAGATTTGGAGAAAGTATCATTCACCTTTTTAAGAAATGAGTTGAGGGTATGTGCAGGATCATGATGGGCCAAAAAGTGGCAATATGATGGGTATGTGGCTGATGACTTTTTTTAACCTAAAATTGGTGAAACGAAAAGGGTTTTTAAAGGATATTCTCAGCTTTCCACCAATATAAATTATGCTTCACTTTGAATTTAATAAGTAATTATTATTCATTTTCTATTTGAATTACGACTAAAGTCCTAATTAATAGGCTGATTGAAAAATATCTATAGCTTTCAAATGGTATCAAATTTTTTGAATCCAAAACATGCATCACATTCTATGTTTCACATACTATAGGATTAAAAAAAAATTGAATTTCATGAAGTTTTAAAGTTAAGGTGGTCGACATACAAGTTTTTATATTTGTTAAAAGTTGTAATAAGAAATTCATAATTAATTATTCACTTGGAAAAATATTACAAAAAATATGAATCACATTGGAACATGAGTCATCTACTTATATCTAAAATCTTATAAAAAATATTATCATTTTATTGTGGTTTGGGTGGTCGACAAATACCCATTTCTTATTTTTCTTTGAAATTTAAGTACTACTACATTGAAATTTCAAATTTTCACCAAATAGATTTAAAAAAAAAAAAAAACAAACCTAGTAATTTAGAAACTACATTCAATTTACTACAGATTCTATTCTTACACATTTTTTAAATAATATAGATAACTTATTCAAAATTTTATGTCAAGTTCCCTAACTCTAATTTTTCTGAATTTTTTGCCACTTAAGGGCCTGCTTTTTCCATGATGATCCTGCACATACCCTTAAGCAATGAATAAAAATGAAATGGAATTAGGTGGAGTGAAGTAATGTAAGAGAGAGAAAGGTGGAAATGAATGGGTGGATGGGAGGATGGGTGAAGATATGGACTCCCATAGAAGTGGAAGTCTTTATTATGACAAGTACATAACTTAATTAGCTAGGAGGGACACTAGGTTCACTTCCTTTCACTGCAGGAAGCTTGGATGTTGCATGCTGAGTGAACTTTTGTAGGAACTCCTCCTTGGAATTTGGCTTGTAATAAAATCCAAGGCGGTGACCATTGAGAAGCATATTGAATTTGACCAGGTCAATAGTATTGAGTTGTACAACACCATTAAGAAATACTTGAACAACTCCATATGGTCCTAGCCACCTTGTTTGAAATTTTTTTTGTACTATCCTAATATCTTGAGTCATAGATCAAGGCCCAATCTCCTAGTTGGAATTTATTTTCCTTGATGAACTTATCATGCCACTTAATTTTCTGATTTTGTACTAACTCTGTGTGATGCAGGGCTGCTCTTCTAATCTCATCGAAAGCATTTAGCTACATGATTATTTCTCTTTGTGCCTTAGAAATATCCATCCCCAAATCTACAATAGTCCTAAGAGTCTTATGTTTAAATTCAATGGGAATCATGGTTGTCTTTCCATACAACAACTCAAATGGAGTGAAGGTTGTAGTTATTTTACAAGTAGCTATGTAGGCTCAAACAACTTCTGGTAATCTATTTTCCCAGTCCTTTATGTGGATAGCTACTGTTTTAGTCAGAATAGCTTCAATTTCTCTATTCGTCACCTCAACTTGGCCATTGTCCTAGGGGTGATAAGGAGTAGAATTCTTGTGCCTTATGTTGTACTCATTGACTAGTGCTGCAACAAGGGTTGATGTGAATGTAGCCCCTTGATTATTCACTGTCTCTCATGGAACTCCATACCTTAACTTGTTATCTCTTGTATGCTTCACGGCCTTAACTTTGACCTATTTTGTTACATAATTAGTGCATACCAAGATATAGGACTTACCATTTGATGAAGGGTCAATGGGTCCTACAAAATCCAATCCTCACTTGTCAAAGGTAGTGATTACTACCTGAGGGTAAAGTTGCATCTAATCAAATTTAGTTGCCCTACCCATTCTTTGGAATTTGTCACTTTTCCTTATTTACCTTCCTACATCCTTATGGAGTTTTGGCTATTAATATCCTATGTTCAAAATATTCATTTTCGTCCTCTTAGCTACAAAATTTCCTCCACATGATTCATTGTGGCATGCATGTAAAATGTCATATGTCTCATCTTCTATCACACATCTCCTCATGACATGGTCTGGTCTAGTATAAAATAAACATCCAACAATCTATGAGAAAGAAAAATATTTTTCAATGAGTTTCATCTCTTTTGGAGAGAAGTGAGGAGGAACTATACCTATGACTGGATAATTAGCTATGTCAGCATACTAGGGTGTTTGTACACTAATAGAGAATAGATGCTCATAAGGAAAAGAGTCATCTATGGTTTATCGTTTGATGTAGTTAGCCTTGAAATAAAATTTGCAACAACATTAGCCTTTAGAGAATAGATCACTACTAGCATTTCTTTGTTTGTCACTATATAATTGAATTCAGCTCCCTGTAAATTTTTGTCAACAAAGTAAATGGAATTTTCAATATCTCCTTATTTATGTCCTAAGACTACTCCTATGGCATAATCTGATGCATTGGTATGAATGTGGGAAAGAAGCTCTCAATTATGTCCCTTGAGTATAGGAGCATGAGTAAAATCTACCTTCAAGTCAGAAAGTGACTTGTCACAAGCTTCAGTCCACTAGAATTTAGCATCTTTAGTGAGAAGAATATATAATGGTGCTGCTATTTTTCTGAAATCCTTGATGAAACATTTATAATATCCTACATGTCCCAAGAAACTCCTAACATCCTTTTGTTTTGCAAGTGTGGGAAGATTTGTGAATCTTTGCAGGTCTACTTGAATTCCTTTGTGGGATATGTAGTTTCCAAGAACTATGCTTTCCTGCATCATCATGAAACACTTTTCACTATTTAAGGATAAGTTTTGGTCTTCACATCTCTATAGGACTTTCCTAATATTTTACAATGCTTGATTAAAATCAGCACCATAATTGGTAAAGTAATCCATGTAAATTTCTATGCAATCAAGAGAGATATATGGAAATATGATAATCGCTGCCCTTTGAAAGGTTGCAAGTGCATTGCATAAGCCAAATGGGAGTACTAAGTAGGAATAGGTCCACCATGGATAAGTAAAGGTTCTCTTCTTCTGATCCTCTGGTGCAATTTTGATTGGGTTGTATCCATTGAATCAATCTAGAAAAGTATTGCTTTCCTGCAAGTGCTCCCAATACTTGATCTATGAAGGATAAGGAAAAATGGTCCTTCTTGGTGGCAGCATTAAGTTCCCTGTAATCAACACAAAATTTCCATTTCCCTCCTTTTTTGAGCACAATCACTAATGAAGACACCCTATGGCTATCCAAAATGGGGTAGATAAATCTTACATCCAACAATTTTTATAGTTCCCCTTTTACAATTTCTCTCAATGTAGGGTTAATTCTTCTTTGTGGCTACCTCACTGGGGTGTAATCATCTTTGATGTAATTTTGTGTATGAAAAGTTTAGGGTCCAATCCCTTCAGATCATGATAATCCCATGAAAATGCATACTGATGGGTGCTTAAGAAGTTTGTCAATAGCAATTGTTGTTCTTCACTCAATTTGCTGTTAACATTCAGATATCTTCCCTCGGACACCTGTACTTGTGTAGTCAACTCTATCATGACTGCTTCATTAATGCATGGTACCTTGAGTTCATATGGTTGAAATGCATGGGTCATACCTATTTTTGGAGGAAGAGTGGCTATAGGAAGAATATCTATAGGAACGGTGGCTATAGAAAGAGTGGGCAAAATTGTCTTGACTCGAACAACAGATGCTTCTTCTACTTCACAATGATTTTGAATGATGTTAGCCAATACTTCATCCCCATCTTGAAACTACATGAAAGAGATTCTACCTAACATCATAAGTTGTTCCACATAATTAATTTCCTTGGCCTTTTCACCAACATGTGGCCATATAGGATCATCCTCATCATGAGATGGCTAAGCAAAAAGATAAAGAATTTTTTTTTAGGGTTTTTCCCATCTCAAATGGTCATGTCACCTAACCAACATCCAATATATGCATCTACAGTTGCTAACCATGGTCTTCCAAGAATAATGGGATACTCACCTATTGTAGCTTTAGGAGAAAGAACTGTGAAGTCTATTGGGTACTTCCAGGAGTTTAAAACTACCACAATATCCTCCACTAAACCTTTGGGCTTAACAATGGAACTATCAACAAGTTGCAAGATAGTAGGAGTAGATCTCATGCTTGTAATGTTTAGTTGTTGCAGGATGTCCTTGGTCATTACATTGATTGTTGCCCCTAAATCAATCAAAGCATTCTTAATTCAGATCCCATTTATAACAACTACTACCACAAGACTACTTGGTTCATTATACTTGGGGATAGTCACTTTTCCAAGCATGATGTTAGCTAGTTGTCCTACCACATGAACTATAGTTGGGTCTTTCTTTTTCCTACCTAGCTTCTTGAGGCATGCTTCTTTGATTTCCTTGTCATAGATTAGAACATCCTTTATGGCCTAAATTAGAGGGATTTGGACACATATATGCTTCAACTAATCCAGGATGTCAAAAGTTGTATCCTCTATTTCTTCCTTCTTCTTGACAACTTCCAATCTCTAAGGAAATGGTGGTTATTGATCAGTCTGCTTGACTAGGATTGGTTCAATATTTTTAGGTGCATTTGGCTGAATGGGATCATCTAGAGGTTCCTCTTCCTCTTCCACAAGAAGCTTAGTGATAATGGACTTGGAAGGGGTTGGTAAATTAGCTCCTTAATGCAAGTGAATGTCACTTACACTCACAACATATGTAGGGAATTAATTTGAATCAACGGAGTATGTAGGCTACCACTGTGGTTTGATATTTGGATTGTGTGTGGGCTAAGCTAGTACCTAAGCAGGTTAGGTGTGTTTGAGCTTGAATTAGTAGATGGAGGCATTATAGCAAGCTGTTGAGACTGAGGTGGTTGCATGTAACTGGTTGTCTAGGTTGGCCACTTCTATCCTCTCCTCCATTGATTTGTTTGCTACCAATTTCCTAGGGGTGGCTACCAATGCCCTTAATATTCCTACCAATTATCTTGAGGTCACTGCCACTAGGGTGGAGAGTTTCGATGATTGGACCAAGAATTTGGAGGGTTACCCCAAGGCTGTGGTGGATATCCTCCATAGTTGGATGGATATAGGAGCTCCCATTGGTTACCAGATGAATATGAATTGAAATATGACCCAACATAAGATACTGTATCTGGTGGCATACCTTTTCTTGGAGCATAAGGCTTCCTTTGTGCAACAAAGTAGAATTGATCTTCTTCAATCTAGATTGGCTTGAACTTGGGTGTAATATGCTTGCTTTCAATATTAGCTACCATCTTGCATCTACAGTCCTTCTTATATCTACAATTGGGGCAATACTCTTCCAACATTCCCTTTGCCTCCTCTTGTTTCTTCTTGGCCTGAAATGTATCTAGCTGAGTAGGTAGATTTTTTATAATTTCTTGCTTGAAATCTTCCAGCAAGTGTGTGATCTTCATTCTTGAGACTGCACTGGTAGATGGCTTACCCATAGAGGATTGGTAAGCTCTCTCTTTCTTTGAAGCTATCCTAGAGTAGTTTTGGCATATTTTCTTGATGTCTTCCTAAGGAACTTGGGTGATATCTCCTCATTTCATCAAGTCCAAGACATCATTGCATGTCTCATTGATTTCTCTTAAGAAAAGCAACTTCTTTGATTCTTCATTGAGGGTATGGTTTGGAGATTTTTGTAAGAAAAACAAAAACCTTGAAATATAATCTTCTAGGCTCTCATCCTCATTTTGCTGCATCCTGAAAACATCATCTCCTCTCATATCACTTCCCCTACAATATTCCTTATATTTCTTAAGGAAATTTTTCTTCATGTCCTCCCAAGCTACAATAGTATCTTTTCCTAGGCTCATGAACCATATTAATGCAACTTATTTCAAAGTGGTATGAAATAGCTTAAGCCTATGGGCATCGGTTGTATAGTCATAACTCTTGCAGAGTATGTCAAACTCGAACAAGAAGGTATCAAGATCTTCTATAACAAGTCCATAAAACTTAGGAAGGGATGAAATAGGGATATTTTTGAGGTTTTCCACTTCATTCTGATAGGTAATGGGGAAAGGAAAACCTGGTTGGTTAGGCCTATTTCTATTTGCATCACCCATGCCTATTTGATGGATTTCCCAAGCAAAGGGGTTCTAAATTGATTTTTGTCTTCATTGGAAGCTTTAGAACTGGTTAGATCAGGAAATGAATCAACAAAGGGATTTATCTCTTCTTCTTCTTCTTCTTCTTCCTTCCCGGGTAGATTTGGAAGCTCTTCTAGCTTAAATGGATCAAGATTTTTAGGAAGGAATCTCCCATAAGCATCTCTTCTCCTTCCTCTATTCATATAGTATCAAATCACTATCAGCCAAATCACACAAATAATTGATAAAGAATAAGGGGGGTCATTACTTCCTAAATGAGGGGTATGCTAAGAAAATGTCAAAAAAAAAAAACTATCAATGACCTGCAAAGAACTTCCTAGTTTGATACCATCCCTGACAACAGCGCCAAAAATGTCTACCTCCTACAATGATTCAACAATTATACCTTTACAACCATGATTTAGAGATTGGAAATCTAACCTAAATAGCTATTTTAATCATCATGATGGTGCATTTAACTTGACAATCCAGGGACGCGAACTTCAAATGGTTCAACACGGTATGTGCACTAGGAACCCAAAGTAGTCATTTTTATTCTATAGATAACAAAGACACAATGCTCAAAGCAAATTTCTTAGAAAGGAATAACATAAGTTTTAACCATCAATCAAAAATTACACTAAGCTAAAATGCATGGACAAGAATGAAAAATTTGAGCAAACAAATAGGGCACCTACTCTCTGCCATTGTAGGAATTAGCCACATAATGGACCTAGTGGCCAAGGCCAGGACAACGCAAGTAATTTCAAATTTCTTGGGGCCACTACTTCAAACATAAAAAGCTTTTGATACTTTAACTAAATGATGTGGATTACCTCTACCAAGTGGGTCCCTTGGGATAAGCATCCTCTTAAAAAACTACTGGGAACCTAAAATGTATAAAAGTAGCATCATGATGGCCAAAAAGTGGCGATATGATGGGTATGTGGTTGATGACTTTTTTTTTGCCCAAAATTGATGAAACGAAAATGTTTTTTAAAGGTGATTCTCAGCTTTGCACCAATATAAATTATGCTTTACTTGAATTTACCAAGTAATTATTATCTCATTTTATATTCAAATTACTACTAAAGTCCCTCACATTGATGGGATGATTGAAAAAATCTATAGCTTTCTCTTAAATGATATCATATTTTTAAAATCCAAAAAAATGTGTCACATTCTATGTTTCTCGCACATAGGATTAAGAAAAATAAATATTGAATTTCATGAAGTTTTTCCCAAGTTAAGGTGGTCAGACATATGAGGTTTTATATTTTTTAAAATTTGTAATAAAAAATTCATAATTAAATATTTACTTTGAAAAAAAATACAAAAAAATATGCATCACATTGGGACATGAGTCCACTTATATCTAAAATATTATTAAAATAAATTATCATTTTATTGAGGTTAGGGTGGTCAGATAGACACCTACTTATTTTTTCCCTTGAAATTCCAAGTACTCATTGCATTGAAATTTCAAATTTTCACCAAATAGATTTATTTATTTTTAAACAAACCTAGCAAATTTCTTTAGGAAACTACATCTCAATTTTCTACGCATTCTATATTACATATTTTGAAATAATATAGATAACTTATTCAAATTTTATGTCAAGTTTCCCTTAACTCTAATTTTTTTTTGAATTTTTGCCAATTCTTAAGGGCCTATTTTTTCCATGATGATCCTGCACATACCCATGCTCAAACTTAGAACTTTATTTTATTCATTGTAAATCATGAATACAAAAGAGTGGTATATTTGTATTACTAAAAACACAAGAATGCAAGTACAATATCAAATCATGCAACCTCCAAAGAAGGAGCATCTGATCCTTATTTATACTACCAGCTAAACATGGAAGTCAACTCCATGAACTAGGAGGACGCCATTTATGGAAAATAGAGAAAGTGGGGCAACAGTTATGCATGGAATCCAATCAAACATGCATGTCCAACTACAAATTTAGTACTGTAGTAAAGTACACATTTGTTGAACATCAATGATGACCACTACAAGGTAGTTACATTTGGTTCACATGAGGAATCTTCTATCATCAACCTCCTTTGACCTTTGAACAATTTCCTTGTTGGGTGTTATGGTGAATGCCCAACTATCGATATCTTCCTCCATTTAGCTTCTTCAAATTAAATCTGCATGGCAATATTAATATGCATAATAATTGCATATATGTAACCACCTTAAGGAACATTCATTAACCACATGCAATATTAATATAAACAGTCCATATAATATGCCATTATCATTAAAGGTTTGCAGAAATAAGTCTAAGCCCAATGTCTATAGTTTTTGGAAATATCATAAAATTATCAACACTTAACATCAAAGTCCATGATAACTTCAGTAACTAAATAAAAAATTCTACCCAAAAATGTCACCATAAACTAGACTCATCAGGTAACATTATCTATGTGGTATTAGATGACATTACTAAGATGCACATTGTAACCATGGAAAATATTCAGGTTAGCAAATTAGTGCATAAATAAACCAAAACCCAAAGTAAGCAATGAAGCACAAAGGAGATAATAGCATGAAATTAGAGAAAGATATTACCAAGTGTCCTCAACTCCATGATTGACCTCCATCACATCTTCTCTATTTGCTGCAATATGTAGTTTTCCCTTAGATTTATGATGTGCAATCTATAATAATTTCAATGTCATAATCAAATGTTGAAGGATTTGATTATAAATGCAATACAATGCAAGTATGCAACTATGAAGCAATTATGAAATAAGCCTAAAGTATTTCTAAAATTCCAAGAGCTTGTGAGATGAGATGAGATGTAAATTGTAAGAGATGTCAAAATGTGACCAAAATTGCCATTTTACAGAAAAGTCAATTTTGGGTGAATGGCCAAGATTGAAGATTGACAAATGCCCTAGAATCAATGGACAAGATTAAATGTGACAAACCCCAATTAGGGTTAGGGAAACATTAGGATGAATCTGAAATGAGTGGACAATATTTTTCCTTCTAGAAGATCAAGTCAATGGACAAGAATGGATGTGACAAGAAGATAAGGATGGCATAGAAAAAGAAAGAGTTGGAAAATCAAATAATATTATAAATTATTTGATTTGTAGAGGAAAGATGTCATTTTGAATTAAAAATCAATTTAATTCAAAAAGGTGGGGCCACGTGAAAGAAAATTAGAAGGTGGGATAATTTTAAATAGATAATTTTATTTAAAATGCCAAGGTGGACAATAATTAAATAAATTAAAGAATTTATTTAATTATGAGAAGACATTTAGGAATTAATAAAACATTTAAATAAATAAATAAGATTTATTTATTTAAATAATCAGGAGGAATTAATAGACCAAGATAATTAAATAAATTTTAAGAATTCATTTAATTATAGAAAGACATTAGACAATTAGCAACATATTTAAATAAATAAATAAGAATAAAAGACATGAATTAATCAAATAATTCTTATAGTTGAAATTGGACCATGGTACATAATTAAATATGTTAATTATGCTAGGAAGAATGTGAATAAATTATAACTTACAAGCCTAGGTCATTTTTATCTATCTACACACATAATGGTCGATGTCATTACCATAAACATGGTTGTATTGAAAAAAATTATGTTCATCATATCAGTAAGGGCGGGGCTTGGACAATAGTCTCATTTCTTGGAGATATATTAATCAATCATTTAATAATATTTGAAGAAAATTAGCATAGGTTTGAGATAATTTTCTAAATATTATATTTTTCATACAAAGTTCTTGTCAGTAGGAATATAAATAGTGTTCACTAATACTTTTTTCTTTTTCATTTCCCCATAAAAAACAAGAATTTGGTTATGCATATGGGAGGGTGAGGAAGAATCCCTATACTTCATTGCCACCTACTGATAATCTAATAGTGCAATACACAAATGGAAAGGGAATGATATTTCATCAAAAATGATTTTTCTCTCAACACTAACGTAAGGTTTTTGAAAAACACATGTTGAACATTGACATCTAGTAGGGTATGGGAAATTTGAGAGAACATAGAATCATATGAATAAATGAAATCAATTACCTTTTCATGAGTTCTCTACTTTCAATGAATGAGATTAGTGAAGGCGGCTTTTGGTTTCATGTTCACTTGAAACTATTGTAAGAACTCATTAATCAATTGGTTAAAATAAAAGATAGAATGATTAGGAAGTGAGCAATACCATTCCAATGCAACACCATTGAGGGATCATAGGAATATCTTTTCTAACAAAGCATCTTGATAGAGAAAATCAATGCACATAGTATTGAAGGACGAGACATGTTTATATGGGTCGCCCCCACCATTATACTTATCAAATTTATGAATCTCAAGTCCTTAAGGAATTGTAGCAATTAAAATATTTAAGGCTAGAGTATTGTAATTATAGTATGGTTGCAATATAGAATGAATTATAGAGCTAGTTAGATTGGCCAATTGTGACTACGCCCATCCCATGTTTTGTAACAAATCATTAAGGATACAATTGATTGAAAGGGCCTAGCTAGTTGAGGTACTAGAGAAGGTTTTTGCACTAGATGCAAGGACCCTGAATCCCAAGGGGACTTGCTTCACTTTGACTCCAAGACCACTTGAGTTCACAATATTAGTATCATCAGCAATGATAAAAGAATGAACAAAAGGACCCATGCCTGCCATATGTATAGATAATCTTGCCATCAAAATATTAAACTAGATTCTAGTGATTTTGAATTTGAGATCTTGAGGGTTAAACCCAAGATGGATGTTTAAGATGTTACATGGGTTTCCAAAATGCTAGAAATCCATCAAATTAATTCCAAATATTTTTAATCTGAAATAAGCAAGTTCCTTAGACCACTAACAAGGGGTGTAGCATGGATGTAGGTATCGTATCTACTTACGGAATCATTAAACATTTTTAACCTCTTGAAGAAAGATTTAACTTTCTCAAAGGGAACCCTGATAGGAAGCTCATAATCTCTAGAAGTGGGTGACTCAAGAGGAGTGATTGGTCTAGCATTTTTTTGAATTTCATTTGATGGTTGGGTACACTCAAAAGTAGGTTATAAACTAGGTGAAAATCCTTTAGTGAAGTCCTTGAAATCAAGACCTTGATTAAGATCACTAAACTATCTTCATACTATGTACCTAGATGTAGTGGAATGAGTTATGAAACTCATAAAGTGTCACAATATTCTATCCAATACACATCCTAATAAGAGATAAGAAAATTTTCAATACAAAGATTAGTGAAGAAAAAGTTCACATCCGGTTCACAAAAATTTATAGTAAATTTTCTACTTGTGTATCAGGAAAAGAAGATTCTACAAGGATAAAATGTCCAACAACTACCTCGAAGGAAAATCTTGGGTAAAAAAGCTAAAATGATAAGAGTATTAGTTATTTTATTTTTTTGTTGTTTTAAGAAAAAGGATTTTAGAGACCTAAAGAGTAAACTACGAAGGACTCTTGAGTAAGATGAATATCTCTCAACCAACAATGAAAGTGTAGAATGTGGACATCCCCATGGTGATTTGTTTTCTCATAGGGTCTAAAAACAAAACTTGCTAACATAAACATTGCATGTCTACTAACTATTTGGAAGCTAAAATTTGAAAAATGAACTAAACTAACAGAATAAAGAAAATAACAAAGATAACATAGAGAAAACTAAAATGTGTATATTTAAATAAAATGAAATGGAATGAAAAAGTGGAAAATAAGAGAATGAAATCACAATAGGTTTAATGCTATGAAGTATCCAACAATGCTCCAAATTAGCAACCGACACACATAGAAACAATGAAAAATGTTGGTGATGTATAGGGGCTTACCTTAGTCAAACCCCCATATAAGTGTTCCCACCTCTGCAAACAACCAAATAGGTAGATAAAGAACAAAATTAGAAAATTCACTTATAGATAAACAAGATAAACAAGATGTGCACATTAGAATATCAATATACTACTAAAAAAGATGATAATGTAATAAAGATTGTTGTTACCATTTTTTAACAAGCTTGAGATACCAAAAGAGAGTATATAAAACTTTTTAGAAAAGAGAAAGAAAGACAAGAGGTTTTTGTAGAAGACAAGATAAATAGAACTTGCAAGCATAATGGTGTATGAGAGAACGAGAGTGACAAAATAAGAGCTAGAATGAGAGAATTATAGAAAGAGTTCAAGGAATGAAAGATAGAGTTGATGAATGAAATAAAAGGCATGCAAACCGGTGTTTTTGGTATGTTTGTATCCCATAGAGGTGTTACACTTCATGAGAAGGAAGAAGTGTAATGTTCCAATGGCCAAAAATTAGGGAATCTTTCAGGGACATTTCCATTATGGACAAATGTTTGTGCATCACACTAGCATCCATGACAATAGTTCACTTAAACAAATAAAAATAAAGGGGTTAAGGGTAATATTAAGGTTAGGAATATGGGGAATTGCATTATCAACATTAATAGGGATAAAGTGGAGATTATGTAATGTAAAATTATACGCAGTGTAAATTTTAGTATTACACAATATTTGAAGGATTGTGATAGCAATTGGAGAGAGGTCGAGAGAGATACACAAATCTTAGAGATAAATTGTAAGTATCATATAAGAAAAGGATTTGATTGATCTTGCATACTTAGTGTTAGTGTAAAAAGAGGTATTGTAAAACTAGCTATCTCTTAGCCTACTTAGTTGATTCTTATTTACACTACACTTAAGCTCACATAGAGGATTTTTAGAGGTTTTTCTCACCTCGTGTGGTTGAGACAAGTGTTTTCAATTTGAGAGACACCTCTACACCTCTTGCATGATCACTTGTCACTCACTAAAATATATATGTCATGTGAGTTAACAAGTGTTCCATATTTGAAGGATTAATCACTCATTTTATTTGACATGACTACCTTCGCTCCTTTCCTATTTAGGTAAAATCATATTGTAATCAACCTTAAACTCTAATGTCAACTAGGATGATCATTGTGTGCAAGTTGTGGAAGTACAAGATTTTTGTTTTCATGAACTTGGATGAAAATCCTAACATGGTATCATAGCCATCAACCAAAACCCATCCCAAAACTTTCCACTAAGTCTATTTTAGAGTTCCATACAATTTAATTTACATTTTAAATTAATCTCATTTGGAGGGTTCATAATTATTTGCAAATAATTTTGATTTTGTACTTTTTTACAAGTAATTTATAGGTAGAGAGCTCCACAAATGTGATAATTTTTTTGTAATTGGTGCCATATCTTGTGAAGAGTTATTTGAGTGGTAGTTGTGTAAAAATTATTGAATACAAAGTCTGAAAAAGCTCCAATCATGTCTCCAATGAAGATTGGATTCATTACTTTGTAGCAACTTTGTGAAGGCATTATTTTTTAAAGTTTAAAGACATTATTATTCGCACTATCAGGGTTAACTTTATTATATAACAATCTCTAAGAAGGTGTTGACTCTCATACTTTGGTCATGATTCTCTTATGGTTGCATACATTCTACAAAATCCATTGTGGCAGGTGATGCAATTTGAAGCTCTCCAGCCCTACATGAGGCATTCATCACGACAACTCAAAGTATTTGAAGAAGGCATGAAGGTTGCAACTTTCTCCATCCATATCGATATCTTTCTTAAATACAATGATCAAATCTCACTCCAAAGTTGAGATGGAAAGAAAGCCATTGAAAGAGCTTCCCATGGGTCCTGCACATTCACTCTAGGAATTTTTTTATTGCTGCAGTCATAGCCTATTGAAGACTCCACTGTAGTGACATGGCCAACACTCGTATCCACCACATATCAATCTCTATGCCTTCTACTTGACTTTCCCTACTGATCTAGCTTCATAATTGGTGTTTCAACATCTACATATGCATTAGTTAAGTGGCCCACTTTACATCCTCCACCCTCCCCAAAGACTAGGTCAAAGCCCGAGCAACTTCATACGCTGATTTTGGTAGTTTTTTATTGTATCTTCACTACCATGATTATGTGTAGTTATAGCCTATTCTCTTTTTGCCTCAGACTGCTCAAAGTATCCTCAATTAATGAAAATAATTCTTTAAAAATCGCTATTGGTTATTATAAACTATTCGTTTTAAATCAAACCATTTGTGGTTACATTTAACTTGTTGATATCCATTCAAGATTTAGTGTTTTTACTGGGAACTATTTTTCTTTGCTAAGTTACCTCTTTAAACGATTGTCAGAGAGAGGAGACATTTTTTGTCATGGTTGAAAATTTGTAAAAGAGCAGTAATTTTTTCTCTTTGAAATGAATTTGGAAAAGGAAAAGTGATTATAGGGGGAAGTTGATTTTTTTTTCTTAGTTAAAATTTTATAAAATAAGAATCATTTTTCTCTTTTACAATGAATTTGGAAAAAGGGGGGTCATTATAATGGAGGTTTTATTTTTTACTTTTTGTCTTTAATTGAGGCTTGCAAGACATAACTTAATCTTGTCTTTTTAATCAACCTCATGACAATAAACTTGTAGAACTCAAATAGAAAAAAAAATTCGTAAACGCACTCATATAATGTGCCACAAAATTTAATGTCTAAAGGGAACTTAGAAATTTTTATAGATACACTGGATTATAAAGTGTAATGGGAGGTTGTGCCATCACAAAATGGATTCTTGTGATTCTTACCTTATGTGAGTGTTTCTTGGAGCACAATTTGTACATCTCTACATTCCTTGTACACACTTTCAATCTAAGCTTGTTTCCTTATATATTCTCTTAGTATTAAGGGTGGACTATGATGTCTTATGCTAATATTTTTTTCAATGAAGTAGTCAAAGAATTTATACTAATGTTTCTTTCAATGAAACAGTGGAAGAATCTTCTTCTTGGAAGGCATCATGAACCTTCTATCTTGATCTCTCGAATGGGGGATTGTTTCAGTGGATCACAGTTTGAAATTCTAGTACTCCATATCATAATACTTTCTATATTACCAACTTTATAGTTTGATGAAATTTGTGCAGATTGGTTGAGTAGTGTTCACTAGTTCACTCATGTAGTTTTTTTTATCTCACATATTGATCCATATATCTTAAAGATTCATTGATTCAAATAAACACTAGTTCATCATTGATAGAGTTTATAGATTTGACATGCTTGAAGAGTTCATCATCATGCTTGTATCATCAAGAGGCATATTTTTAGGTCTCAAATTCTTCTAAATCTCATTTTTGGAGAGGAATTTTGTTCCGACTGGGTTTTCTCCTTTTTTTCCATTTTTTAGAGATTGCATCGTAAATGAGTACCTTAGCAGGCCTTATTATTGGGATTCATCTTTTTAGTGTTTACCTTACTCTCTCAGTATCGCTTAAGGCGGGGTGTTAGTGTGAAAGGAGGTATTGTAAAACTAGCTAGCTCTTAGCTTATTTAGTTGATTTCTATTTACACTATTCTTAAGATCACATAGAGGACTTTTAGAGGTTTGCCTCACCTCATGTGGTTAAAACAAGTTTTCTCACTTCAAGAGACACATCTACACCTCTTGCATGATCACTTGCCACTCACCACAACATGTCTAGTGAGTTAACAAGTGTTCCATATTTGAAAGATTAGTAACTCATTGTATTTGACATGAGTACCTTCTCTCCATGCCTATTTAGGGAAACTCATATTGTAATGAACCTTCAACTTTAATGCGAATTAGGTTGATCATCGTATGGAAGTTGTGGAAGTACAAGATTTTTGCTCTTATGATCTTCGATGAAAATCCTAACACCTAGAAAATAAAATTAAAAATAATAAATGTTAAAAAGTATGTGTGATTGAAATTAAGGAGTGCTGGAGTAATAGTAATTTCTTCCACAAATATTAAATGTTATGGACCCAGGTTCTAAGATGTTCTAGAATGACCAACTGATAAAAATAAGATGGGAAAATAATTAAATATAAAGTTCTAAAATGATGTAGAGACAAGTCGACCTATATTCTAGAGTTTTCCATGAAACTTCGTAGGTCCTCTATATAATGAGGGACTATGTAATTTGAATCAAAGTAATGGAATGCGGTTCTGTGTTTACGTGGTTGATTCATGCCCATCCACCACATCACGATAAGCCGACTTTTATTTGAATCTGGAAATCTTGTGTTGTAGAGAAAGGTCTGAGAGAATGACGTCGAGATCAATGAGACTATCAGAGATTTGCGGTGTTGTTGGCATCTTCACTCCAACAGTGAAAATGAGAGTTGTGTACGACACAAATACGGCAGTCAATAATGGATGCGAACTGAGGCAGTCTGCTGTCTCATCACCGCCTCAAGTTGCTGTTAAGGGCAATCCTGCCAAATTCTACACGTTGGTAATAATAATATGCTTTTGATTTACAGAGCCCACAGCTGCCATTGTATATATTCATTTCATTCAATGATTATTCTCATAGAAGCTATAACTATGGTTGTAATTGTATCTGTGGGTGTTTTTGGTTTTTTTTCAGACAATGACAGATGACCCTTACCCTAAAGACCCTTTTCTTGGAGAGTATCTTCACTGGTATTGTCGTCAATCTGTGAGAGATCGCAATATTTTGTTCATTGATTTTAATGTGGGTCCTGGTTATAGTTATAGTTCTGGGACTTTATTAATCAGTAAATTTATTAAATGCTTTCATGCATTTATTTAAAAGTTGTCATTAATTTAATATAAACATGCTCACTATCAATTTATATCTCTGCATTTAACTTGTAAAGGATGGTGACGGACATACCTGGAACGAAATCCAGCTCTTTTGGTACGCAAGGAGACAGTTTCGTACATCAAGTTTTTGAATTCCAGCAAGTTTATATGATTAAATTTTTTAGTTTGTAATATTGAATTTCCATAAAGTTTTGGGATTTAACTGTCATATTTTTTCAGGGAGTCTATATAGGTAAATGTCTACAGTCAGAATTTATGGTTAAATATCTAGAGTTAGAATTTCTCTTCTCTAGCTCACATAATCCAGATCCAGTTTTTTTTCTAGATCATTTCATTTTGAGAATGGATCATAAAGAATATTCTGAAATATTGATGAAAAAAATTTAATTGAAAACAATTAATTTCAATGCATTTGAAATTGACTTTTTTTTTTTTTCAGACAGGTCGAGAACTGGCTAGCTATGAGAGCCCTTGGCAAGTATTTGGAACTCAGAGATTTTTATTCGTGCTTTCTGAGAAAAGGGAGAGGGGAATGATAGAAGCTCCTCTTTCGCGTATCCGGTTTAATACAAGGGAGTTTGCAGAGAGTAATGGAATGGGATTGCCAGTAGCTGCGGCCTTCTTCTATGCCCGACCAGAGCCTCCACGAAGGCGATAAAATGTGCATATTAATTACTCCACCCTCTGCTGAGTTACTTAGAATAGACTGTTTTCTGGAACGTTCTCTGTGTCTCCTCCTCCTCCGCTGTGCGCATCTTTTTTTTCTTTCCGAGTTAATTGCAGACCATCTAAATATAGATCCATAAAATCATTATTTTTGGCTTCTACTAAATTTGGCGTTTTGAAGCGAAAAGGAGGCTTTCGCCAGACTAGTTATTTTTAACAAATTTCAGACCTGTCCATGATACATCGACATTACAGTAAGAACACCAATCGAAGAAGTGAGCTCGTTGTGCGATGTAAAGCCTCTTTATGTATCAAATATTTTTAATGTTTTTAAATGTTTCTTTCACTATCAAATGGTTTAAAAGTTGAAGGTATTTTTTTTAGAAGATTATTTATTATCTTTTTAAGGATGGAAAAATTGTAAAACACAGCAGTCTGTGCATGCAACAATCAGTCAATAGGGGTCCACCCAAATGGCTATTCAATGGGAAGTAAGAAACAAACTTATTTTCCTAATGCAATGTGAAATATAAATAATCAGCAATATTTGCAATTGTTTGATTGAGTGAGGGAAAGCGTGTTAATAAGCTAATATAAAATAAAGTGAGGTTAGTTTATAGTAGGAGGTGAATCTTATGATTTGGGATTTTACCTAGGATAAAATAATTGGAGTAGATCATTATGAAGAGAGATGTTGGAAAATCAATTTATATATTATTATGGATAATTCAATAGATAGATCAAGCATATTGATACATATGTATTAAAGTTAAAGTGAACCTATGTGTGCATTGAAAGATAATATTGATACATATGTATTGAAGTTAAAGTGAACCTATGTGTGCATTGAAAGATATCAATTTGAATCGCCTAACTTGAACATATTATAAATCACTTAATTTTGGCGAAGAGATTATTTTATGTCTTCATTTAATTGGAGCATTGTAAAGCATTTTAAACCTCATGTTATAGTCCACTTCTCTGTTCTTATCTCACATGCAATGCATGTGAGATTTAGAACCATTTGCATAAAATGAAAAATTGATCTTTGCGTTTCCACATCAAAATTTATTAGTTGGAAATTGATAATGAAAATGTAAAATAAAACTATAGGTCATGTTGAATGAATCTTATTATTTGCAATGTATCTATTAATTTTAATTTTAAGTAATTAATCATTATTATCTTTTTTCTTATTAATATGCAATATTTAATAATTTTAATTAAAATATTTATTTAAAATTTAATTTAATTAATAATCTTAGGAATCCATAGTAAATCAATTCTCAAGGAGAATAATTTTTTAATAAATTTTAAATTTTAAATAATTATTTTTTTAATAATAAAAATTTCTCTACAAAATTGAAGATATGATATAATTTTATCTCTATTTTAGTTTTATATTTATTAGACCTAGATGCAATCTATATTTGACCCTTTTGTCTAGGTTAATCAATCAATTGATTGATTATTATTTAATTATCTTAAATACAAATACATGGAAAACTTGAAGTTGTGGATTATGATGACACTCTCAAATTCACAAATTTGAGATGCTTATATCAGAAATTTTGCCTATGCACTTTCAGAAGTGCACCTGATGAACCTGCCTGAATGACCTACTTTGGAGGGTCATATTTTGTAGCCCGTTGATTTTCGTGCAAAATTCCTTTGCAGATATACTCATGTGTCATATGTAAATGTGCATGTCATTTTTCAGCTTCCCATAATAAGTTTTGTCAGGGTTTTAAAAAGTGAAGCTGGACGGTTTCCACACCTTTCTGTTGTTTGCAAACGTTCAGTTTTGCAGATTTGCCTCCTGTTTGAGCTTGCATTTTGCAACTGGTTGACCATCATGTAAAAATTATTATTTCTATATATTCTCCATACCAAGATGAGCTCACATGTCCATTTTCAAGGCCTTATGAGTTGATTTGCTATTTTTAGGAGATCGAAACCAAATGGAATTTCTTCAGTTTTGCACTGAAACCTTTCTAAGAGGCCAACTTTGAGAATCAATAACTTTTGATGGATGATGATTGAAAGGAATTCCTTTTGCACATGTTTTCTCTATACCAAAATGAGCTAGTGTGTTCAGTGGCAGCTCTCTAGGAGTTGATTTGATATTTTTGCAACAAAGTGATTTCATCAGTTTCAATTGGTTATGAACAACTTTCCCTCGTGATTGATTTCTCTGATCTGTCTTTTGCATTGTATTCTTTGAACCAAAGTTTGCATGCCTGCAAGTTTTCATGTCCTAAGGAGGTCATTTTCCTAGTTTTCAGAGGCAATTCCAGAGCTCACTTGGCTAGTTTTGCTCATTTTCCTCCTGAAAGCACATTTTGATGGAACCCCATTTCATGTTTTCTTGCCAGATGCATTCAAAAGGAAATATCAAGGTCAAATTGAGCACAAAAAGTTCTTCAAAATGAAAAAAAAATTAGCAGGGCCAACATGGGGACCCAACATGCTCCACCCGGTTATGAGGCTACGAGTGTTGGATTACATCCTATTGAAGAATACTGTGGTTATCAAAAAATGAATTACATGGTAATGTTTCATCACTAGGCTCTCAATTGTCTTTATCACAATTTGTCCCATCAACATGAATGAGGGTGGTCTTACATCCAAGATACCATGAGATGGGGTCAAAACATTATCAAATCTTGCTTTCATATCAGAATAAGCTACCCAATGTTGAAAAGGAAAATTTTCTCATTGAGCTAATACTCTTCAAGTTCCTTGATTACTTAAGATACACATCTTTGCTGTGCAACCATGCTTTTTGATTCTAAATGAACCCCATTTGAGGTTGGTACTCATAGAGAATGCAACTAAGGTAGATAAAACAAACTCATCAAATGCTCTGTTATGCTTGGCAGCATAAAGCAAAAGGATGTTTTAAAGAAATAACGTGAATTTGATGCAAGGTACACTTGGGTTAGTGTCTCTCTTGGAATTTGGTGAGGAATTGATGCCATGACAGGCAAGAGTTTGTGTATACAATAGTTGTGTTTCAAAGTGTTTGAAGATGGTGTAGTTAGAGAAAATAAATTAGCCAATGGACAACTACTATGTGCAGGGAAAAATGGAATAGATGGAGGATGAAATGAAATGCCATCATCGTCATATGATACGCCAAGATTACATTGCAAAGTCCTCAAAAAACTTCAGAAAACAAGATGAAGAGTGAATAGCAGGGTACACACCACATGAAAACAAAGAAAAGACAAAATGCCCTGCTTGCAATAGGTAATGAAGGACTCCATTGTAGGAGTTTTTTGAATATCTCAAAGACTTTCTAGAAAATGCATGGTGCGCCTAGAGCAGGGCATGAATATCAATCAAAGCATGAAGAATGGGAGAAGCTCATGCTAAGAGATGGGGATGTGCATTCGAAAGGTTAATAAAACAATTTGTGAACTTGTAACCACAAGGAATGCTAATATGCAACATATGCACAATCCAGATGTGCTGGCAGGACTTGGGTAAGTGTCAAGCAAATACAGCTAAAAAAAGGATGTCATGCCCAACCCAAGCATAGACAAAGTGTATTTGTGAAATGCCTTGAAACTTTCAAGAAAAATCCATTCGCACCAAAGCTTAGACAAACTATATGCCTTTTTCATAGCCCATGCCATGAATGCATGGATACACATATTGCAAATTTGGTAAAAATAATTTATAAACTTTAAAGGCAGGTAAGAAATGGTGAAGCGGCCGCTTTGAAGGTTGCGGTGGAAGTCCAAAATTTTTTTGTTGAAAATACTTTAGTAGCTTTTAAGCAAAGACCAATTGAGAAGATGGGACACTAAATAGAGTAGAGGCCATACACAAGTTAAATAGGGTCGATGGCAATATGTAGTATGAATGCTCGATTAAGGGCATGGAAGTCCATCAAAGCATAAAGGAATCAAAGGTATTAAATGAATTACATTCCCAAATAAACTCCATTGCAAGCCATAGGGAAACACTTGAAAAATGAAACACACAAAGTGTGGACTGTGAAAAGGGTTTTCAAAAATATTTAAAGAAAATATGAATGCCACGCACCCTTGGAGGAGATCAATTGGAATCCATAGTGAAGATAAAAATAAAAAAAATTCAGAAACTTTAAAACAAATTGAAAGTATAGACATGGGGCTAATAAAAAATGGACTTGTTGAGAAGGCTTTAAAGGCTTTCAAAATACTCATGGAGGAGCAAAATGTCACATCGAACATCAAATACACCAGACTCTTTGAATTGAAAAAAATATTTGAATCTATCAAGAAAATTCCATTGAATGAAACACTATGAGGAGAAACCAATGTGCCCATGCTATAGAAATGGTATGATAAAGAGGCTTCAAAAACATTTAAAAAAAAATTTAATTGGTAGTCATGGCACCACTTTCCCTTCTTACGCATGAAGAACAAGCCATGGGACAGAGTGATCAACGTACAAAGGAGTTCATTGAAAAAAAAATGCATAAATGAGAAATTAGGGCAGAAAATGGGAGGAATGAAGATCAACGTCCAACAAATGATGATGAAAACGCAATATAATCCCCACCGTTCCCTACCAAATCGTGATATCAAGATGCACGAAGGTAAATATCTGTGAAATGGTGGGATGAGAGCACATGGAGCAAGTGGGCCCATGGGTTGCAGTTTAAATTTCTCGATGAATTAGTAAAAGAGGCCCTATGTGATTTTAAAAGTAAACTTTTTTAAAATCAAAGAACTGCTCGATGACAATTTAAAAGTGATGTTTTAAATAAAACATTTTGGGCCTAGTTTTATTTTAAGGAAAGGGGCAAAAGCATTAAATATAATGTAAACTGGATACAAATATTTTAATTTCCAAAGTGAAATATTACAAAGGGGCATGAGTGAATGTTTTAAATGGCCCGATAATATCACACTTAAAATGTTTTCATTTAAATGAAATACATCTGTGGTGGGGGTAACTGGATAAAATTTTAAAATGCACGGGAAAATACTTTATTTGTCCAAAGTGAATTTGATATTCACTTTATGGTCAAATGCTTTGCTAGAAATACTTGTGAGGTGCCATTTAAATATGGAGGTGAATATTTTATGTGGTTCCGTAAGTCCCTTTATAAGGAAGCTTTATTTGCTGGGAATGAACATAAAGTGAATTCATTCACTTTATAAAAGTATTTGTGCTAGGAGGTAAAATTTTGTTATAGCATTTAAAAAGGGCAGAAAATATAAATTTTCAAGGGGAAGGCAGAGGCATTTTCTACAACTATTGGTAAATTGGGAATTCCATCACATGGTGATTTTTTCAATTGCAAAACAACTTTAACAAAGGAAGATTTTATGTTTGAGAGGCAAAGTTCATTGCAGAGAGAGGAGAGAGGCTTTTCTGTGTGATCAACGATGAAGAGGATTCCAGATGGCATTTCTCGATCAGTTTTAGGGCTGCTTCTAGGGATTTCTCTTCTTCTATTTTCTTCTCTTCTCTTCTCATTATTCTGGTTCTGGGGTTTTGTATGAGGCTGGGGTAGATAGAGAAATGTCAAGTTAGAGTCATAATTTGAGTCTATAAGCTGTAATTTTTTGATTTCATAAGCAAATACAACAGTTTATGCAAATAAATCATGAAATTGTGCACATTCATGAATATCTTCAAATTGTTCTCCATACTTCTACAGTTTAATCATATGAATTCAATAATACAAAGTATCTTTGAGTTTGTCATCTCAAATTTCATGAGATTGTGTTATTGTTTATAGGTCTATTTCAAGGAAATGGTTAAATGCTTTGAGCAGATAACAATGATTTCAAGTGTGCACATTTGATTTGGTAAGGAGAGTTTGATTGATACATAGAGTGGGATTGTTGGTGTAAGACACTAATAGTTGATGCAAGGCATTAACAATTTAAATCCACTGGTTGAATGCCATTTGCTGATGAGTTCTTTTTATGTGTTTGAATCCATGGCCCAAAATTAGGCACTGATTTATCTTGTAGCTTAGTGCATCTTAGAAACATTTTATAATTTCAAAACCATTTAAATCCCTATGTGTTATAGTGTTGTGGTTATCTTATGCTCCAAATAGTTGATATTACTGATGAACAACCAATTGTATTTGGTATTATCTTATTATGTTGAGCTATTAAATGAGATTATCTATTGTTATTAAGGGATCACCCTCCTGGGTCTTGCAAATCCTGAAGTGTAGGAGGTCTTTAAAATCATCATTAGTTGGTCTAGCTCCTTTGAGCTACCCTTGATTGGAATTGGCAATTCCATAGGTAGATTAGAAGACTAACCTGGTTAAAGTAAAAGAAGAAACCAACAAAATGGCGACTCTGTTGGGGAGAATTTGAGAAAATTCTCACTAAAGAATCCAAAAATAGAGTCATATCCTTTGCATAGAGTCATTATTATTTTCCATTTTGAATTTGGTTCAAATATTGAAGTTCTTGAACCTGGAGAAGATTTATTGCACCAAAGATCAAAGGATATGAGTGTGACTCTGCCGTTGGAGAAGACCCAAAATGATATTTACTCTTGAAGATTATTCCTCTATGAAAGGAGGTGGCGACGCTGTCTAAAGAACCAATTGAATTGTGTAGTAGATTTCCAAATTTGCAGAATTTGTAGTCAGGAAGAAAGATTAATAGCTAGTACAAAGTTTCCACGCATTCTCATAAATCTAAATCAAGTATTATTGTGCTTGAAAGAAGTTTATGAGAATTTTTCAAGACTTGAGATCATAAATGGTCCCCTATTAGATGAATCTGAAATAAGAAAGGGAATAGTAGTATTTATTTACATACTTCAAATGTATAACATGTAATATCTGTAATGTGTTGAGGAGTATGTTCATTTTGAATTATTCCTCTGAGAAAGCTTTAAGGCATAAGTATACAATCAATATTTTAGAACCATGGTTGAATTAGTAAATGACACAATTGATAACCATGTGTATAAAGTTAAGAATCATTGAATTTGAATACAAGAGGGTTTCCCTATAAAATGGCAAGTAAAAGTATGCAGGGAAAACAAGTTGTCCCAAGCCCTTCAAAGGGGATTCTCTATTGAGGTATATTCCATTGGTTTTTAGTGGTGATAAAGGTTTACAAGGCAAAGTTGAGAATCGGGCTCTAAACATTTGTATGCATTCATAGATGTGATGGGGGCACTACTACATCAAGGGGGTATTTAAGATAGTTTTTAAGACAATATTTGAGTATATTGTCTTAAATTGAGACAGAAAAAAAGTTGTTTATTGTCTCAAGTATTGTCTTTAAGGGGGTGTCTCTATAAAGACAATATAAAATTGTCTCTATAAAGACAATATGACATAGAAGTATTTTTGTCTTTTTAAAGACAATATGAAATTGTCTCTATAAAGACAATATGACATAGAAGTATTTTTGTCTCTTTAGAGACAATTTCACGTTTGTCTCTTTAGAGACAATTTCACTTTTGTCTCTTGAAAGACAATAGTTGGGATTAAAGACATTGTCTCTACAGAGACAATATGTAAAAATTGTTTCTTTAGAGACAATATGTAAAAATGTATTAAAAAAATAAACAATTCAATGTTTTCAAATTCTCGTCGTCCTCCTATTTGTTGGAGTTTTTATTTTTTATTTTTCAAATGCGATGGAAAATTATAATAGAAATTATCAATGATTTTGAAGTTGGAACAATGAACAGTTGTCGAATACACAAAGCATAATGTTCATAAAAAACAAAGAAAATAATGCATCCTAATCCAAATTCATAAAGTAAATGCCAATAAGTATTTTTTTATTTATAGTTTATAAACTTGTTCATACAATCATAAGCAACACGTACGTCATAACATGACATACACAAACGATTCATTTCTAGGAAAGAGAAAATGTTAATATTTTCCTAAAAGCCATTGGAATATACCCAACTACCAGCATAACTCTTTCGAGCATGGCAAGGTAGCTTGACAAAGAGTTGACTCAATTGTCTGGACTGGACAATTTTGCTTCAGAACGGGAACTTTCTTCTTGCATGCTTATGTATGGTCCTTTCAAACGCTGATAACTTTTCATTGTAACAATCCACTAAATCATGTACTTTGTTATTGATGAACGACAAGATTTCCAAATCGTCTTTGAGCATAACACAGCCTTTCAAGATTTTGATATGATTTTGGAGAGAGTTGAATTCTTCCTTTAAGATAATCAATACGGTGAAAGCAAAATTTTCCTGCAAGCAAACAATATTAGATTTAACAAGTAAATCCATTTGCATTATTCATTTAAAGAACCACAAATCCACAAGTCTCTACACATTAACTGAAAATAATAAATCTGCAAATCAAACCCCAAAAAAAATCCAATTATAAGCAACCACTACACTAGTCATTTGATAGCCCAAAAGTGAAAATATGTGATCCCAAAAAACTTTCACAAATATTTTCTTTCATATAACTTACTGCTCAAGCTGGGCTGCAAACTGTGCAATTTTAAGTTGGCACTGGTTAGCCGTACTAGTAACTTCTTCACCTTGATAGAGCCCTGCAACTCGCTCAAACTATTCCAAAGCCAGTTCCAAAGTTTCTTTAGCTTCATATATTTCACCGAATTCCTGTAGAAAACAATATTTTGAAGTACATTGGAAATCTAAATTATGGAAATTGACTTCTAAATTTCCAAATCAAAATCTGGTTGATGACCTCCAATATCCCAATTGAAGTATAAAACTCTAGAAACCAATAGATCTGATAGATACATGAAATTCTAACTTTATAAATTATAAACAATAAAATTCTGCTTAGACACAACCAACACACAGAACAACCAAAACTCTCAGGTAAGCCAATTTCAATTATGATGCTAAGGTAAATCAATCACAGAAAAAAAACTAAACGGACAAGGAAAATCTCTATGAAATTTAGTGTAATGAAGAACAGTTTAGAAGCTGTGATAGTTTTAGCATAACAAGGAGTACAATACAAGAAACAGCTGTGAGAAGAAGTACCAAGAACTGGAAGTTACAACCATCTCCCACTTTAAGAAAAAGACACAAAATAATGGACTGGAAAGAGAGGACAACCATAGTAGTGCCAAAACTAGTGTTGACCTTAGAAACTACTATCTTTGGGTCACCATTCAAATTCAAGGAGGACTGTTTGGTCTTTGCTCTATCTATGACCCCAATCACCTCTTAATATGACCTAAGTTTGGAAATGGATGAGGTATAACTCACCATTATAGATTGGGTTCTCAAGGGAAACTTTAACATGGTTGAATACTCTTTTGACATACGTTGGAGTAACAACTCACACTTGTCTTGAGTTAAATTTGATGCTTCTAGATCTTAGCCCATAATTCTTTGGGTGTTTTTGACTCATTCACTAGATTTGTATAAATAGTTAAAATCACCATTGGTCCACTTGGAGTAATCATAAAGATAGATTCTTCAGAAAATGAGTAGATTAGACTACATTAATCTCTAATGGTTCAAACAAGTTCAAACTTAAGCACCCTTACCTAGATTAGAGTTCAAATGCCGGAATTGATTCCAGATAAAATTTGCATGCTAATAACACATTCTTCTTGCTCTTCAACTTGAAAGCAAATGTAAGACAACCTTTAGATAATTTATACTATAATTATTAACAATCAACAGATTAACATTCTAACATTAAAAAATGCCAGCATATTGTACTACCTCGGGATGCACAATTCCAAATGCCCCAATGCTCTTCCCTTTAAACATAATATTTGCTTGTCTACTAAGGAAAAACTTTGGCTTCTGCAATCAGAAAACATCAGAGCAATGTTATTTATAAATTTCAGTTAAGTGTTTATGCTAGATATGACTACTAGAATATTCAAAGAAAGTTCATTATCCTTTTTCCCCTATACTAATTAAACAAAACCATTTGAATCTTACATGAGATGGCCTTATATAATAGCCTGAGTTATCTCCAACTGAAACAAATGGTACACCGACAACTTCCATAATTCTGTCCACCAGACCATGAATTACCTGCAGGAATCAACAAGTAAAACATGCAATGAGAAAATGCAGGGTATCTCAGACTTAATACTAAGAACTCCTTTTGTCCCCAATGCCTGAAAGCATAAAGGCCTTTCTATAGGATGAAATGATCAAATTTCAATTTTATAGTGTAACAAATTTATTTCCAGTCAAGAGGAGTTCCATTCATTCAATTGTTTAAAACAATGAAACAGAAAAGTATCTGTCATATTAGACATAAAAATATATTTAATGCTCTTCAAGGAAACAAATCCTATGACAGATATATATAGATAGCAGAAATAAATGACTGAAAAGACAAAATAGGAAAGCGGGAAAACAATTCAATATTTGAAGTATTTCAACATGAATTATAAGAAACACCCCTTAATTGATAAACTTACATATGAGACCTCTCGTTGGTAGTCAAAGTCAGACCTCAAACCTCACCATAGGTCATTCACCCCCAGAGCATGAACTTGAGATGAGGGGGGCCAGCCAGTGACATCATCCTCGCTCTTGCCTTGGGTCTTCACAAGCCCATGTCCAAGAGTTGAGGTGCAAAGTTGGAGTTCCTAACTTTAAAGGACTGGTAAAAGCAGCCAAATGAAGAAACAGATATATCTCTTCAACCAAGGTGTTAGCTTATATTTTAGTTCTCAAGGATGAATGGGAGTGAAAAAATTAATTCTACAATGAAGTAGTATGACAAGGAATTATCATGAAAAGATTGATTAGCTTCAAGAAACCTCTTAGCAGTTCATCTACAAGTGACTCTTCAGGCTAGCAATCACCAGGCCTACCAATAATAATATTGATTCTGGTAAAGTTAGTAATATTGTTTCCATATAGAGATATAGAGATATTGTTCAAAAGTGATAAATAATTGTCTCAATGACACTTTTATATTACATCCACTCACAAAAGTGATAAATAATTGTCCTATTTTTATTGAAAAAAATTAACTTTGAATGTTGAAACCTTTGATATTGAAGAACAGTTGTTTTCTGAGGTGTAATTTGCAGAATTTAAATCCATACGGTTGCAGGTATTTAAAAGTATGAAATTCTCAGATAGGAATTGAAATTCGTTATAATGGGGAAGAAGATTGGAACGAGGTTCAGGAGAAGACCTGATAATCCTACACAGGGGAAGATGATCAAAAAAGTTAGATGGAAGCAAAAGGGAGCAACATATTTCCCAAGATATAAAAAATGATCCATTCCAACAAGCTTTGTTGGAGCTAAGTGATGGTGGGGGCATACAAAGGAAGGGGTCCGATATAGGGAAATGCTTGTGCGTGCCACATAACCATATTGCATAACTAAGTCCACCCCTATGTTCTCTTTAACCTTTGACTTGGGGTTTATTCTACCTTTTGTGAATTTATTTTTAATTTAATGTTTAAACCTAAGGTATGGATTATAATCTTTGCTGAACCAAATGACCAAAGAGTAAAACAGACCTCAACTATTAAGCCCAAAGGCAAGCATTTTGTGGTTTTAACAAAATAAGTATCCCTTTATAATGGCATCAAAGAGAATGAGGACATTTAACAATCAAAACACATACATTTATACACACCATATACTTTTATCTTTAAAAATGAAGATAACAAAACAAAAGACACAAGCACAGATTTGATTTTCTAATAAGGGTCTACTTTCTAAGCATAACTTTTATTGATCTAAATGAGAAACTTGCCCATAAATTTATGTAAGGTTAAACCGATCATTTGATATTTTCTTTGTCAATCTACCTATAACATAGTAAGTGAAATTCAATTAATTCAACATTTCAATCAACAAAAAATATTATTACCGTTTTTCTCCTAGTATTTATTTAAAACTAAGTTACCAAATTGGTCAAAAACCTAGATGCTTGCAGGTATGATTTATTTCAAAATTGGAAACAAGTTTGATTCACCTTTGGATTTAGCTAGGGCATGGATTTAATCACTCAAATTTGTGTGGAATTGTGCCTGAGTACTAGGGTGATTCCAGTTGTGTCAAAGTGATTTTGGAGCAATTCTCGGTGGCAGACATCATTTGCAACTTGTTTTGTTTGGATTTTGACCATCAAAAATGCATCCTAAACCCTAAACTAACATTCATAGCACTTTCTAGCAAAATAGCACCACATTTGGAAAGAAGAAACAACAAAACCACAAGCAACTCCCTATTGCAGGCTTTTTTGCAGCTAGGAAAACTTCTAGCAAAGATGATAGATGAATAGATGACTTCTAGCAAAGGACAATGGTCGCACCCTAGATAATGCTTCAAAATAATATAAAGATTTAGCAATAGTGAAAAAAATAAAGATAAGTGACAGAAAACAAGCTTGATCCCTAATAGTGGCACATAGCATTGGGCCCCTACGTGCATTACTGTAGCAATATTGAATAAGTATAATGTAATTAAATTCGTAATATTTATGGTAGTTTTGTTTAGCATATGCATGATATGTGGTATTCTAAATTTAGTTCCTACCTTTTAGGCTGCAGATATATATGATTTCTATATGTTTTTGTACCAATGTACAAAGAACATACCCAACCCAAAAAATTGTCATACCAGCATACATACCCATAGTAATCCCCAATTTCAATCCAGTAACTTAGATTTAAAACTTGGGAAGCAACTTCAAACAATTTTCCATTTTATGTTAGTCGCATCATTCAAATTTGACACTTCTTAAAAGATTGAATTGAGGAAAGGTCACTGCATTTGGAGACATCAAGAAAGTCAATATGAGCATCTAAGTATTTCCTTGGAAGCAATCTCAAATGATTTGCTTGAAAGAGCCGATCAATTCTAGGACTGCATAGCTCAACTAAGGTCCAAGTTGCATATACAATAATCTAAGTACCACATCCCCTAAATTGCTCTATAAGCACTTGGCCACCCAAGCTCAATGGAACACATGCCAATATCCTTTTGAGTGCAAAAAGCTATGCTAACTAGCTTGAAACCTATCTAGAGACTAAGATGTTAAATACGAATGTTGCATGATACTCACATAAGAATACAACTTTTCTTATAGAAAAATATGATTGAAAATAAATACAAAACCCTATCATGCTATTGGACTTCAACTGTATTACAGCATTGCATACAAGGACAATGCAAAAACTTCTCCAAGAAATTAAACTGGTTATAATAAGATAATTAAAAATTTAAATGTATAACAAAATGCTGAAGAGTACAGTCCAAGGAAATGTGATGTAGTGGTAATGGATAACCCTTGCAAGAGCTTGACAAATGCCTCTTGCCATAATAAGGAAACCTGTAAGTTTATAATTCCAGCAGACATGCAGCAAAGCTGTGTTGTGACATTTATGGGAAACATTCGAATGTAAACCATGTTCAGGAATCTTAAGAATGTGGTCCAAGCTCACCCCACACCATGTCAAAAGCAGTCCATAACTTAACCCAAATGACCAAGTTAAAAATATTTTAAGGGCATGAAACATTTAAAAAGCATACCAACCATTGTCTAATGATGTTACAAGTGCATACTAAAAATTTTCCTTGTGGCAATAAACCTTGCCCAAAACTTTGACACAAAAACTGAAGGTTAAAGGTCACATCAAAGTCATGATGTGTAAGAACAAATGTTTGACAACATCAACTTGATTTCTATCTAAGGTAAGGAAATACTAAAACTGCATAAAACCAACACCATAATATTTCACAGACATACTACAGTAACAGTTCTTTTTTGGCCAAAACTTACTCTTTTAAACACCCTAGAAAATCTGAACACCATACAAGCCCTCAAGAACTTCATGGTAACAAGTAATAAAAAGTACCTGCAAGGCCAAGGCGGAGCTCCAAATCTTCTTCCTTTAAAACTGGTTCACGAACACTTTGTAGAGAAATAGAATTTCTTGCCTGTCCGTAATAAATCAGAGTGAATAACAGATTGTGATATAATAAAAGTAAAAACAACTTTGCATAATCTAATCATAAAAGATTTTTATGCTAGATTGACATGACACAAGAAATATCAGAAACAAGCTAGATTGTCAAGAACAGATTCTAAAGATTTCTTAGCATAAGGATAATACATGGTTACATTTTAGTCAATACAAACTGTTTTCCACTTGCTACAGCTAATATCTGTAGTCTGTTACAAAGTTAGAAAACTAAATTAGATACAAACTGAGAACTCCCATCATCAGATATGAAAGAATTGAAGCAGGAGAGATCCAACAAAGAAAGACATCCAATATAAAAATAATTAAACATAGACACATAATGCCATGAGACTTTCTTTTATCATACAACAAATAAAGTTTGGACCAACTAAAAAATGTTGAAAGTAGCATACCCAATTAAATGGCCCTGAAGTTGACATTACAACTTCATCATCATCGTCATCGTCATCATCTAGAACAAATATGGGGAGATTTGAGCCCATCTTCCAGTCGATTGCCAATGTGGCTTCCTTAAGTGACTTTGACTGCCCCCAATCTCAATTCCACTATAAAATTGTCCTTTGACCTCAAACTGTTCATGACAGTGCTGTTACTTGATCATCACTACAGAGTTTTCAACAAACAAAAAAAATCATACTTGTCTCTCATCAACTTGCAGAGCAATAAACAAGAAAAACTTGCTATGAAGTCAAATAGCCCAAAAATTGACTACAGAATCCGCATTTCAAAACACCACTCAAAGCAAAAAAAAAAACAATCTCATAAACTAGAAAAATTTACAAGAAAACAAGTAACTCAGACAACAAAAAAAAATGACCTGCCATTCTCAATACACTGAATTGTCTCGAAGGACTACAGATTTCTCATGGCAAAATCAATAAAGTTAGAAGGCTTGAAAATGTAAGAATTGTACCCATGGTTTTCAGTCTTTGCTGACATAACTGCATATCGCTTTTTAGATTATTTAGTGAGGGTTTGTTTTCAGGCCCCACACCACATTATAACATGTCTACTACAGGACTTAAAATTTCAAATTGCAAAGAATCAGCTCCGCCTGCAAGGATACAACTCCAACTGCAGTGATACCGCTTACTTCTTCACTACAATGTCACCTACAAGATTTAAACCTGGATCCCCAACATGAGAGCCCTATGGACCAACCAATTGGGCTCAACCCCACAGATGGCATAACTGCACATCAATCCCAAAAAAAAATCTTTGAAAAGTAACCCACTTATTAAATCACCATCAAATTTATAAACTGTCTTTTCCTGCAACATTCACACAGAAAAAAAAAACACATTTCATTTAAAACTCTGTCATGACAGTGAATGCTCCAACATATCACTAACTTGCAGCTCAATGGACCAAAGGATATACAAGTTGCATTGCATACCAAACGAAGCATCCCACCCGTGATAACTTTAAAAACCTAACACGCCACAAAAGTATCCATATGCTTAATGGATATATTAAAATACGATCCCAAAAAAGGATTTCTCAGAGCTTTTCTTCATAAGCTGAATGGTAGTTTTGTCTGACATTTCAAACCAAGCTACCCAACATCCCATTAGGGTGACCAAATCAGATGACCCTGGTAAAATTAAAGGCACAACAGAAGTTGTCCAAGAGTTTGTGCACTAGTAAAAATGGGAGACGCTCATATGCATGATTTCAAGACTTTATAAATCTTGGGAAAACTCAGCAAGTTCCAAGCTGAGTGAAACATAGTGAGTCCAGCACTAATAATTCATTAATGAAACACCATAAAAGAAAAGGAAAGAACAGCTTAAATCTGGTAATCTGCCCCTCTCTCCTTCATTTTAAGATCTAAATTTATGCTTTACAACATCCCCAGAAAAAGAAAGAGAGAGTACTTACTGCGTCATGAATTATTTTACAGTTTTAACTGATTCTGCTAAACTTTTGACTGAATTTGCTAGAGTTTTGACAGATTTAATTCTACGAGTATTACTGCTAAAGTTTCGACAGACCTTGACCCCACAATAAGTTCGCTGAGTTCAAGCTGTTTACCCCCAACCCCAAAGCAAGGCTGCCTAGTCCAAATTGAATCAGAATCTTGATACTATGCAACTGCATAAGGGCGTGACTCAGATTTCAATCCGCCTCATCGTAATAAGGCAGCACATAACCCTAGCGGAACGTAAATTACCCCACACTACTTTAAAGGCATAAAAAACACAAGAAAACCCACACTGGAAATGATAAGGAGACAATTGGCAGAAAGAATGAGACAAGTATAAGCGCAAATATAGCTTGAGTAATAATAATATTGCCTGCATCGAGTAGAAGTGCAAATATAGATTGAATAATAATAATATTGCCTGCATCGTTTATGACATGACTAATCATAACCACAGTCGATAGTTTCAACGGAATAAATTCGCAAACCCAAACCCTAGTACAAACCCTAAAAAAAGAAAAAAATAGACTCTTAGCAAAATCAATAAATCTTAGAAATAGAGCACAAAATACAAAAACATACACAATTGAATGCAGCAGCAATCTTTCGAATACTGTGGAAAACTTATGCTAACTATAGCAAGCAAATCATTTTTTCTAACACCTGCATTAAGCATCCAATTTAAAGCACTGGTCTAAATCCTAACAAAAGTTCAAAGACCTCAGGCATTGCAATTTACAGCAAATAAACATGTTCTAAAATATCATACCTGAGAGAAGCATATTGAATTGATCAGAGAACAACACCGTGAATATAGGGCAAACTAGAACTAGTAGCGCTCCATGGCAAAGCAAACATTCAACGAGAAAAGGTTGGGCCCTAAAGGCCTTTTAAACTGTGGCCGTCCAAGGCCTTCCGGGATTGGGAAATTGGGTAAGAGCAAAGGATGTCCATGTCTCTGATTTCCAACGCCAAATCACCGAGGAATTTTTTATTTCCCTAGACTTAAAGTCAAATTGTTGAAATGAAACAGAAAAGTATCTGTCACAGGAGAAGATGGTCTTCCTACTCAGTTCTTTGTAGGGGATTGCTGGGTACTCGTGCAGTTCAAACCGTGTCCTGGTCCTGGTCCAGTCCTCCAGGGGATTCGGCCAGGGTCCTTCAAATGCCCTGTGGGTTTTTCCGAGACAAACCTTGAAGATCCTAGGGAGAACCCAGACAAAATTTGCTCAGAACCCAGATAGAATTTGATCAAAACGTAGACATACATAGGCAGGGGAGTAAGGAATTTTGACAAGATCTGGGGTTTTTTAAAATTTTACCGGTTTGCTTGGAGATGACCCACAGGTTGAAGAAAACAGCAGCCCACGGGATGAAGAAAATGGCAGCTAGGGCATAATATTTTCTGCAAATCCGGCAAAAACACAATACTGCAATCATCACTTCCCGCCAACACCCTGCATTTTTATAAGCTTCCTTCCCGCCACACCCATTGTAAGCCTTCCCGCCTGAAGAAACTCCATCCGAGTCCGACGCCGTAGCAGCAAATGGGAGAGCCAACTCAGAGAGCCATCAAAAAGCTGCGAAAACAGCAGTTTTGTTCGAGGGAAAAGCCATATGTGGGAAATAATTAATATATTTTTTGGAAAAGGTAGGTATTTTTTTAATTTTAATTTGAGACAATGTAAAGTAAAAAAATAAAACTTAACTAGCAATTGCACCTTGGTGTGCAATAGGTACGCCGAAGAGGTCTAGAATATCCATTACGAAAATTTGATGTCTATATTTTGCTTACATCTATGCAATGCAAGAGATCGATTGGTAGGCCATTTTGGAAATGATTTTGTTTGTGCAACAAAGGTCTCAATGGAGAGGTGATAGCTTCAAATGAAATATGCATCCACTTACAAGTATCCAAACATGAAAGAAACAAAACCTTTGAATCAAGAAGATAATCAGGCTTCATTAGTAGTAGGCTCATGTTATGTTTTTCATAGGGAGAGAGGGAGATAGAGGGAGAGATATGGATAGAAAGAGGGAGATATAAAGGGGGGAAGAGTGAGAGAGGTAAAGAGGAAGATA
>VDFB02000017.1:225999704-226021237 GCA_007258455.2 Sequoia sempervirens
GTCTAATCTTTCTAGACAAAAAAATTAACTTCAACACAACCTTATCAACTTATTCTTAGAACCGCAAGTCATGAAACTAAAATTCAGATAAATCTAGAGCAATCACATTTCTCCCAAACCATAGCCAGATACACTAAAATGCACAGTTCACATACTAGTCAAAATATCTCACATTGTACGATGATCCAAAAGCCCAAATTTTGGATATAGAAACTACCAACAATCTTAAACAATACCTTAGATCTACACAAACATAACAACAATATGGAGTGTTGATGTGTTTTTTATGCACTTTTCAACACTGGCAGTGCGTAGGTGCACTACCTCTCTTGAAAGACAATATTCCACAATCAAATTGCAGAACACTATCCCAAGGTCTCTAATGTTAGGTCTTGAGAGTGCTTGGAATATCTCAATTTTTTTATGTGATTTGCTGGAATCACAAGGTGGTCTTACGAATGAGTTACAAAGCATGGAAGTTGGGTTTGCAAATGCAGTTTCAAAGTGCTGAAAGTGAATGAACAGTGGCTATCCACTCAAAAGAACAAGTTGAAACTCATCAAGTTCATATGATTTGGCTTCATGGTGATGCTTTGGATCCTACTCTAACCAAGGATTAAAAGAAACAACAAAAGAAGAAGGGTTAAGAAAGCTATTTTAATCCTAAGCTACGAATAAACAGTAACAATGGTGGCTGCTAAAGTAGATAGACTTCCTAAACTGAGTTTTGTTTGACAAAGAGAAACCTACAACTACACAAAACCAGTGCAATCTTCTAAGGACTGCAGATTTTCACATCACATACACACATCATGTACATGCAATCGAACTAAGTTGTAACAATAAAGAAAAGAGGCTCAGACTAACTTTGCAAAGTGATTCATCATCAATGAACCACAAAAAGCATGAGCTGGAAGTTCATCAAATACTAAAACAGCAAACACCATCATCACTCCCATTCAAGAAACTAACACTAAAACTAACATGGAAGCTAAACCATGCATACATAAAGAACAAACTCAAAAGGAACACCCATGAATCATGGAATGTTGCTTTCTATTGCTACAAAATGTCTTTACATCAATTCTCCAACCCTTACAAATGAGGGGAAAGCCCCTATTTATAGTTTTCCAAAGCCCAAATGAATGGCTAGGATCAATTTGCAATGAATGGTCCAGATTCAATTACATTAGGGTTTCACCTACCCCACAATATTCAACAATTAAAAATACACTCCTTGTATTTTCTTTGTTTTGTCATCTAGTGACAGTCACTATAGCAATTTTGTCATTTAGCTGATTTCCCTTTTCACTATAGCAGAAACTGCCTGAAAGTTGTCTTTTGCTTGATGTGCTTATAGTGTTCTTCCTTGGATCAAATGAGTCCGTCGACGATTGGCATCAATGGATTGGTGGCCCCTGATTCGGGAAGAAAGCTCCTTAGAAATCATTATCATCTAGAAAAAGGTAGGACAACTCCCTCAATGGGCGTCTTCGATAGACCTACAGAAGGCTTCTTCACTCCTGCAAATACGAAGTGTCGTAAGTGCATTTATACAGGAGTTAAAGAAAATGTCAGACAAACCCTCTACGATTCCACGTTAGATCTGTATCCATGCATCATCAAAATATCTTGGTATTCTGTTTGAATCATTTGGACCATAAACGATATCCGTGCTTCAAGAGGTCGCGAGTGCTAGAGAGCGGAAGAGCGTGACCGAAGGAAGACAAAGCGTAACATAACAGGAAGAAAATTAGGCTCGGGGTGTTCCAAAACAACCCGGCGGGAAGGGCGGGCTCCGGATGTTCAAAATATGGAAGGGCGGGGCTCCGAAAGCGGCCCGCGGAGGGCCGGGTTCGAATGCGCGGGAAGGAGATAACGCGGATGTTCCAAAGCGGCCAAGAGGGGCGGACTCGAGAAAGCGACCCACGAGAGGACCCAGGAATTCCAGTAGGAGGTAGCCATTGGAAGTTCCAAAAACTGACCCGCGGTAGGCCGGAAACAATAACACGGAGGGCGAACCGAGGAGGCGATATAGAGGTGGCGCCGGAGACAAAACTGACCCGCCGGCGAGCTGGCAGCAGCCGGTCGACTCCAGGCCGAGGAAGGAGGGCGTCGGAAGTTCAAAAGCGATATGCGGAAGGTGAGCTGAAATACGAAAATTTGTGCGAATAAGAGGTTGGCGGAAGTTCCAAAATAGCGAAAGGGGGGTGAAGCTCTGAAACCACCGTAACTTAACCAAACTTTGTCGAAACCTTGTCAGTTCATTTAAACACATCAAACACATCCCATATCCAAAAAAAGGTGACCCCAAAGTCAAAAATTAGAAAACGGGAGTGACGGGGGTCCGCGGATGTTTCCAAACAGCCAAGGAGGAAGGGAATTCCGGAGGCAAAGTTTTGAAACCATTGAAACTTAACGAAACATTGACAAAACCTTGGCAGTTCATTTACGCACTTCAAACACATCCCAGATCCAGAAAAGGGTGACCCTAAAGTCAAAAATGAGGAAACGGGAGCGATAGGGGTCTACGGATGTTTCCAAATAGCCAAGAAGGAAGGAAATTCTAGAGGGAAAGTTCCGAAGCCATTGAAACTTAATGGAACGTTGACGAAACATTGGCAATTTATTTATGCACTTCAAACACATCCCAGATCCAAAAAAAGGTGACCCCAAAGTCAAAAATGAGGAAACGGGAGCGACGGGGGTCCACGGATGCTTCCAAACAGCCAAGCAGGAAGGGAATTCCGGAGGGAAAATTCTAAAACCATCGAAACATAACGAAACATTAACGAAACCTTGGTAGTTTATTTACGCACTTTAAACACATCCTAGATCCAAAAAAGGGTGACCCCAAAGTCAAAAATGAGGAAACGGGAGCGACAGGGGTCCAGGGATGTTTCCAAACAGCCAAGGAGGAAGGGAATTATGGAGGGAAAGTTTTGAAACCGCCGAGAACTTAATGAAGCGTTGTGAAACCTTGGTAAGTTCATTTTATGCGCTTCAAACACATCCCATATCCAAAAAGGTGACCCCGAGGGTAAAATGAAAGGAAAGCAGGCGTGGGGGTCCATGGATGTTTAGGCAAGGAGGAGAATTGGGAGGGAAAGTTTTTGAAACTATCCCGAGGCATAAATGGAACATTGTGAAACCTTAGCTGATTCATTTCACAGCACTTCAAACACATCAATGAGATCAAAAAATTGAAGCCCCAAAGTCAAAATGAGGAAGCGGAACAGCGAGGGGTCCCGCGGATGTTTCCAAATAGCCAAAGCGAGAATTGGGAGGAAAGTTAAAGAAACCGCTCCGGAAACTTAACGGGCGTTGAAAAAACCTTAGCGGTTCATTTCGCGCTAAACATTCGGATCAAAGGTGACCCCAAAGTCAAAAATGAGAAATACAGAACGAGAGTCCACGGATGTTTCGCGCGCGTGAGGAGGAAGAGGTCGGAGGAAAGTTAAAGGAAATCATCCGAAACTTAACGGAACATTAGCGAAACGGCGGTTCATTTACGCGCCGAACACATCCTGCGATTCAAAAGTTTCGCCCAAAGTCAAAATTGAGAAGCGGGAGGGGCGGGCATCCCACGGATGTTTTGAAGCGGCCAAGAGGAAGAGATTACGGAGAAAGTTGAAACCATGAAACTTAACAAACATTAACAAAACAGCAGCAGTTCATTTCACGCGCTAAGCACATCCAAATCCAAAAGAGGTGACCCCAAAGTGAAAAATGAGAAATACAAGAACTAACGAGGTCCGCGGATGTTCAAATAGCCAAGGAGGGAAGGGAATTACGGAGGGAAAGTTACGCGAAACCATCCAGGGAAACTTAGCGGGCGTTGGCAAAGAAACACTTGGCGATTCATTTACTTCAAACAAATCTGGTCAGGTTTCCCCAAGAAGTCAAAATTGAGGAAACGGGAGCGACGGGGGTCCGCGGATGTTTCCAAATAGCCAAGGAGGAAGGGAATTCCGGAGGGAAAGTTCTAAAACCATCGAAACTTAATGGAATGTTGACAAAACCTTGGCAGTTCAATTACTCACTTCAAACACATCCCAGATCCAAAAAATGGTGACCCCAAAGTAAAAAATGAGGAAACGGGAGCGACAAGGGTCCATGGATGTTTCCAAATAGCCGAGGAAGGGAATTCTGGAGGGAAAGTTCTGAAACCATCAAAACTTAATGGAACGTTGACGAAACCTTGGAAGTTCATTGAAACACCCCAAACACATCCCAAATCACCAAAAAGCTATCCTCAGAGCAAAAAATGTGGAAACTGGACCGACAGGGGTCCACAGATGTTTCTAAAATATCCAAAGCAAGACAAAAGGCAGAAAGGGGATGGGGGACTTTATTTCTCCACATATTTGAATACCCCAAGTAGGTGAATTTGGGTAGGGGAATTGATCGTTTGATGGCACATGACCAATTTGGGCTTGGAAATGGGGCACGCAAAACAAGATAGGAGTAAAGCAACCTGTCGGGAGCAAAAAAAAGGGGGTCCCTGCCTATGACGGGGCATGTGTGCAAAACATGCACAACAAATGGCAACTCGCTGGAGAAATACTCGAGAGCATTTTGATGACAAACTGGAATCACGAACCCAGAATCTCTGGTTTTGACCTTCATGCTAGGGCAAACAAACTAGACGCCCAACCAAAGGATCAAAACCATTAGCCAACCCAACCTTCAGTATGCTAAAAATCTAAGTGTGTGCAATTGCGTTAATTCCCATTCTTTAGTTGCTACAGGAACCCAAGCTCCATTCAGTTAAGCTCGTGGATTTCTGCTCAAAACATCTGGTGTCTGCGCTACCCGATTCGTCATAGCCACTGGCCAGTTATCGTTAGTGATTCTCACGAACATTGCTCTACACTACGGTTAGCGTCCATAGCTGATGGGAAGTTGCTGGTATACTTACGAAAAGTTGAATTTTTCCTTTCTTTTAATTTTTCAATGTTTTTTTTTTTTTAGCTCTTTTATTTCAACCTGAAAGCATTGAAGCTCCTACTCAAGGATGAGAATCACAGTGGCACTGGAGTAGAATTTTGGATTTTTTACTTAACTAGACTTCACAAAAGGCCCTATAGTGACCATAGAATTCTTAAGATGTGTAAGAGTTGTAAGATTTCAGAATACGTCAGAGTCGGACTAAACCAACAACTTATCCTCTTTGAATCAAACACCTAAATCGCTTGACACTAACAGAAGACCTTCACCATCCACTCTGAAGACTTGATTAAAGTTTGACAAAGAAATACGTAGAACAACCGCAGGTGATGAGTATGGTTGTTGTGTGCACAGATGTGCCTAGCTAAAAGCAAAGGGACCCTGAGCAAAGTAGCAACAAAGTAAAAGCAAACGAAAGGAAAACAACCTACAAAGCGAGCAACCTACACACACCAACTAACCTAAGGAAAGCATGAAAGTAGAGTATTTACAAGAAACCTATACTACTCAAAACGGGCTATGTACAAAGATATTTACAAAGCACTATGGTCAGGCACGACAAACCAACATTAACGTTCATTAGATTTCATAATGCATGCACAAGCAAACAGGCGATCGTTATTGTTCTTAACCATGCAAACTTATCTTTATATTCTGAAAAAATAAATTCAATGTTGCAGCACTCAAGTTCAATCATGTCATCATGAAAAATCAGCAATTGAGGAGGCTCATTGAACCCATGGTTAAACCATAAACATGTTCATTTTCCCTTATTCCCATAATCAAAATAATAAGTGCAATTATGAGAAATGATAGGGGTAAGGAAGGATAAAACCTGGATGTCATCACACGGAGGTGGCAATGTTGGATAGTCGAGAGCAAGCATAACATCCTTGATTGTTGCATTGGCAGCTTCGGGTGGGCACGGTGGAGGGTGCATCACTTTGGATAGTAAGCATGCATAAGGCTGGGAGGATGGGGCAGCAAACAACTCTTCCAATCCACCAATGGGACCTACAACCTTGGTTGGAAATTCTTTGAAAAGAAATACTTCTCCACATTGATCATCTGCAAACTTGGGGTCCACTTGGTTGCTGTCCTCAAACGACAGTATGTTGTCTCGTCTCCTTTCCCAAGTGTTTACCTGATTTTTGTGATGTTCAATGTCATGGGATGGTGAAATGCATGAATCTGTCTCATTGCAGATCTTTGGTTGTGAAGGAAAATATGCAAGGATTGAGGTGGAAGGACTCTTAGTTGCAGCTCGCGGTTGACCAAGCTTGTCGTATTTGTTGGCAGCCATTGAAACACCTCCACCTTTATCTTCTTCCTTTTGTTGTTCATGTATCTCCTCATGGCCCCCACTTGTTTCCTCTTGGTCACTATCGCTATAAATGGAGAAGGAGCTCCTCTCCCAATCTGGAAACTCTAGTGCACCATTGTTCAAGGGCTCAAAGAGTATGTATTCATCACTACCATCTTCTGGGATGTTCTCTTCCTCAACATGAGCATACCTCTGTAGTGTAGCTCCTAATGGAAAGAAGTCATCAATTGATAGAACCTCATCAAGGGGACCAAAGTGTATTGCACAATTTCCCTCCAAAGACTCGTCAAAAATCCCACCGTCCATGGCACATAACTGCTCTTCAAGAGGAAGAACTTCTTGATGACTTGTGGACAGCATTCCCGCTTGATCTACTTCATCGCTCGGAAGTCCGAGACTATATTGTTGTCCATCTATTGCTGCCCCAACATCCTCTTGAGGTCCACCTTCAACTGAGCCATCACTTGATTCAGACTTTTGGTCTTCTTTTTCGATCTGAGCAACAAGTAGAGGAGGTCGGGCACTTGGCTGCCTTGCTTTTCCTCTAACTTGTTTCATGGCTTCTTGGCATAGTTTACATGAAAACTCTGAGTGTGATGAATCATGAAGTCTACACCAATTTTGCAATAGTAGCACCTCTAAATCGACTTGGTATTTCAGCTCCGACCAATCCTTTGCTAATCTAGAGACTAGTTGGTCATATCTATCCATGATCAGGTCCTCCTCATCATTTGGGAAGGAAGGTGAATAGTAGACAGATGTGGCAAGTGGTTGTTCCCACTCCTCCAAATCTGCATTTTCAATTTCATTCATGAAGGAGAGGTCCTCTAATATAATCTCGCTTATTTCTTTTCCATCATTCTCTATTGTTCCAAGGCTATCAACCTTTTCCTCTTTCTGGTTTTCAACATCTTCATTTGATGCCCCAGCATACACTACTACAAACTCTTTTGATTCATCTTCAACTGCCAATCCGTCTTCTAGAGCAAGGGACTGTTTTTCTTCAATGGAGGAACAAATTTTTGATCTGTTTCTAGCTGATTGTTCATCAAGGCAGCTTGTCCTAAGGAAATTATCCTCTTCCTTTTGGATATGATCCTCTATGTCTGCTATCCCAGCACTAGCCTATGTCAGATTTCTTGATTCATCTATGGTGTGTTGTCCTCGAGCTTCCAACAACTTTCCCACCTCATGGCATGAGTCCCCTTTACTAGGAGATGGCTACTCCAACTTGTTCACATGATCCTTGACTTGGGCGATGACATTTGTGAATGATGAGCAAGTGAATTCAGAGTGGGGTGCATTGTGAAATCTGCACCAACTTGACATCAATATTTCCTCCAATATTGGTCCATCCTTGTTGCTCAAATGTTCCTGGATCAGCTCCTTGAATGCCTTGGCTGCCATGGTTGTCAATTCTTCCTCTGAGTCTGCAAGAGCTAATGGCTGATATATTTCCCAAAAGGGAATTTCTCCCTGCAAGACCTTCTCAATTTTGTCTAAGAATGTTAGACACCCCAATTCACTATGCCTGCAAGTGCAATGGATCTGACATCTATCCGCCAATGCAAATTACTACAATGGCTTCTTCAGTTTCTTGTTCAAATTTGTATGCAGCTGAGTGATGTCAATTTGTGCATGCTGCTCCATTTTGACTCAGCTTCTTTTGCCTTCAAATTTTTTTGAATTTTAGCATTGAAAGAGATCTCCCTCTCTCACATTTCTTCTTTGTAAGTGCTCCTTTTGATTTCCAACTTTCAGCTTTGTAGCCTCAACATGTCATGCCCTCCTAGCGCCAGTTCTGTTGATGGCATTAAGAGGAGGAGGGCATAAAATGAATCACTTCCAACCTTTAGATTTTTATTCCCAACGTGTCAGCCTTCCTTCTAGCGCCAGTTCTGTTGATGTGTTTTTTATGCACTTTTCAACACGGGTAGTGCATAGGTGCACTACTTCTCTTGAAAGACAATATTCCATAATTAGATTACAGAACACTATCCCAATGTCTCTAATGTCAGGTCCTGAGAGTGCTTGGAATATCTCAAATTTTTTATGTGATTTGCTGGAATCACAAGGCGGTCTTACGGATGAGTTACAAAGCATGGAAGTTGGGTTTGCAAATGCAGTTTCAAAGTGCTGAAAGTGAATGAACAGTGGCTGTCCACTCAAAACAAGTTGAAACTCATCAAGTTCATATGATTTGGCTTCATGGTGATTCTTTGGATCCTACTGTAACCAAGGATTAAAAAACACAGCAAAAGGAGAAGGGTTAAGAAAGCTATTCTAGTCCTAAGTTACGAATGAACAGTAACAATGGTGGTTGCTAAAGTAGATAGACTTCCTAAATTGAGTTTTGCTTGACCAAGAGAAACCTACAGCTACACAAAATGAGTGAAATCTTCTAAGGACTGCAGATTTTCACATCACATACACACATCATGTACATGCAATCGAACTGAGTTGCAGCAATAAAGGAAAGAGGCTCAGACTAGCTATGCAAAGTGATTCATCATCAATGAACCACAAAAAGCATGAGCTGGAAGTTCATCAAATACTAAAATAGCAAACACCATCATCACTCCCATTCAAGAAACTAACACTAAAACTAACATGGAAGCTGAACCATTCATACATAAAGAGAAAACTCAAAAGGAACACCCATAAATCATGCAATGTTGCTTTCTATTGCTGCAAAATGTCTTTCTATCAATTCTCCAACCGTTACAAATGAGGGGCAAGCCCCTATTTATAATTTTCCAAAGCCCAAATGGATGGCTAGGATCAATTTGCAATGAATGGTCCAGATTCAATTACATTAGGGTTTCACCTACCCCACAATATTCAACAATTAAAAATATACATTCCTTGTTTTTTCTCTATTTTGTCATCTAGTGACAGTCACTATAGCAATTTTTTCATTTAGCTGATTTCCCTTTTCACTGTAGCAGAAACTGCCTGAAAGTTGTCTTTTGCTTGATGTGCTTGCAGTGTTCTTCCTTGGATCAAATGAGCCTGTCGACGATTGGCATCAATGGATTGGTGGCCCCTAATTCGGGCAGAAAGCTCCTTAGAAATCATCATCATCTAGAAAAAGATAGGACAACTCCCTCAATGGGCCTCTTCGATAGACCTACGGAAGGCTTCTTGACTCCTGCAAACATTAAGTGTCGTAAGTGCATTTATACATGAGTTAAAGAAAATGTCAGACAAACCTACAAATTCCCTGTTAGATCTATCCATGCATCATCAAAATATCTTGATATTCATATTTGGAGCTCATTTGGACCATAAACATTAATGCTTGCTTCAAGGGTGCGACCACCAGAGGGCAGAAAGACGATGAAAGAAAGGTAGAAGACAGATAGCAGACGGAAGCCAAAACAACTGGGAAGAAGGCGGGCTCCCGGATGTTCAAAACAGCCAGGAAGGAGGGGGGCTCTCGGATGTTCAAAACAGGCGGGAAGGAGGCAGACTCCCGGATGTTAAAAATAGCCGAGAAGAAGGGAGGCTCCTAGATGTTCAAAATAGCCGGGAAGGAGGCAGGCTCCTGGAAACGGCCACGGAGGGCCCAGGTTCTGGAGGGTGGGAAGGAGATGGCTGCCGAATGTTCCAAATGGCCAAAGAGGGACGGACTCCCAGAAACAGCCACAGAGGACCCAAGTTCCGGAGGCACGAGAAGAGGTAGCTCTTGGAAAGTTCAAAATAGCCCTGGTGAGCCAGGAAACTGACCATGGATGGCCCGCCCTCCGGGCCGGAAGAGTGTAGCACTTGAAGTTCCAAAATAGCCTGGGGCCAGTGAGCCTAGAAAGCGGCCATGGAAGGGGCGAGCTAGAAGAGTAGGAAAGGGGAGGTGGGCTGCGGAAGGAAAGTTCAAAATGGCCGCAGGCCGAAACCCGAGAAAGCAGCCGTGGAGGGGCAGACTCGAGGCCGGAAGGAGGTAGTGAAGTCCGGAAGTTCCCAAAACAACAAGGGGAGGAAGCTCCAAAACCACGAAGCAACAGAAACTTTGATGAAATCTTGGCTGAGTTCATTTAAACATAAACACATCCCGGATCCAAAAGACTGACTGAAAGTCAAAAATTGAAGCGGGAAGCGTGAGGTCGCGGATGTTTAAAAGCGATAAGGAGGAGGAAGAATTACGGGAGGCAAACTTCACAAATCGCCGAAACTTAACAAACATTGATGAAGCAGCGGTTCATTTTGTGCACTTCAAACGCATTCGAGGATCCAAAAGGGTGACCCCAAAGTCAAAAATGAGGAAACGGGAGTGATGGGGGTCCACGGATGTTTCCAAATAGCCAAGAAGGAAGGGAATTCTAGAGGGAAAGTTCCGAAGCCATCGAAACTTAACGGAACATTGAGGAAACCTTGGCAGTTCATTTACTCACTTCAAACATATTCCAGATCCAAAAAAGGGTGACCCCAAAGTCAAAAATGAGGAAACGGGAGTGACGGAGGTCCACGGATGTTTCCAAACAGCCAAGGAGGAAGGGAATTCTGGAGGGAAAATTATGAAACCATCAAAACTTAACGGAACATTGACAAAACCTTGGTAGTTCATTTATGCACTTCAAACACAATCTAGATCCAAAAAAGGGTGACACCAAAGTCAAAAATGAGGAAACATGAGCGACGGGGGTCCACAGATGTTTCCAAATAGCCAAGGAGGATGGGAATTCCGGAGGGAGAGTTCCAAAACCATCGAAACTTAACAGAATGTTGACGAAACCTTGGTAGTTCATTTACACACTTCAAGCACATCCCAGATCCAAAAAAGGGTTACCCCAAAGTCAAAAATGAGGAAACGGGAGTGACGGGGGTCCATGGATGTTTCCAAACAGCCAAAGAGGAAGGGAATTTCAGAGGGAAAGTTCCAAAACCATTGAAACTTAATGGAATGGTGACGAAACCTTGGTAGTCCATTCATAAACACATCGGATCAAGGGTGACCCCAAAGTCAAAAATGAGAGGCAGGGGTGGCCGGGGTCGAGGATGTTTTAAGCGATAGCGGGGAAGGGAATTCACGAGGGAAAGTTCCAAAACCATCAAAACTTAATGGAACATTGACGAAACCTTGGTAGTTCATTTACACACTTCAAACACATCCCAGATCCAAAAAAGGGTGACCCCAAAGTCAAAAATGAGGAAACGGGAGCAACGGGGTCCACGGATGTTTCCAAACAGCCAAGCAGGAAGGGAATTCTGGAGGGAAAGTTCCAAAACCATCAAAACTTAACGAAACGTTGACGAAACCTTGGCAGTTCATTTACGCACTTCAAACACATCCCCGATCCAAAAAAGGGTTTCCCACAAAGTTAAAATTGAGGAAACGGGAGCGACGTGGGTCCGCGGATGTTTCCAAATAGCCAAGGAGGAAGGGAATTCTAGAGGGAAAGTTCTGAAACCATCGAAACTTAACGGAACGTTGACAAAATATTGGCAGTTCATTTACGCACTTCAAACACATCCCAGATCCAAAAAAGGGTGACCCCAAAGTCGAAAATGAAGAAACGGGAGCGACGGGGGTCCGCATATGTTTCCAAACAGCCAAGGAGGAAGGGAATTTCGGAGGGAAAGTTCCAAAACCATCGAAACTTAATGAAACATTGAAAAAACCTTGGCAATTCATTTACGCACTTCAAACACATCCCAGATCCAAAAAAGGGTGACCCCAAAGTAAAAAATTAGGAAACGGGAGTGACGAGGGTCCACGGATATGTCCAAATAGGCAAGGAGGAAGGGAATTCCAGAGGGAAAGTTTTGAAACCACCGAAACTTAACAGAACATTGAGGAAACCTTGGAAGTTCATTGAAACACCCCAAACACATCCCAAATCCACCAAAAATTTTTCCCCAAAGCCAAAAATGTGGAAACTGGACTAACGGGGTTCCACGGATGTTTCTAAAACAGCCAAAGCAAGACAAAAGGTAGAAAGGGGAATGGGGACTATATTTCTCCGCAGATTTGAATACCCCAAGTAGGTGAATTTGGGTAGGGGAATTGATCGTTTGATGGCACATGACCAATTTGGGCTTGGAAATGGGGCACGTAAAACAAGACAAGAGCAAAATAGCCTATCGGGAGCGAAAAAAAGGGGGTCCATGCCTACAGCGGGGTGTGTGTGCAAAACATGCACAACATGGAGCACATCTCGAAGCATACACCAAATACCTACATGACATTGTTTTCCCTATAAATCAAATTTTATCAAAAGCACTTGGAACCCAAGTACCAAAGACATCATTGTAGCACATACTTCACTTCTAACACACCTCCAAACATTGCAACATAAGGATAACTCCATGTACTCTCAACACTTCTTCAACATCTCAAATATGCATGTAGAACTAGCAAACATTCTTTATTACAATTTTGTCAATATCCTCAACATGTAAAATTACTAACAAACTTTGATGACATCATTGAAAACAACAACTAGTTGACATAATAGCAACCAGTTGACATCAATGACAATACCTTTATACTTCTAACAATCTCCCCCTTTGTCATTGATGGCAACACATGATGTGAAAAACCATCGAAAACAACACAACTCTAAACCATCAATATCCTCTTTCTCAAAATGCTTTCTCCCCCTTAATTTTTCACATGGTACTTTCTCCTACTTTGAAATTAATGGAAAAGGAAAAAGATATTTTACATTGTTCTCCCCCTTTTTCACCAAGAATATTACCAATATTAAATACTCCCCCTTAGGTGTACATACAATCAACTCTACAATGACAACACATGACACTACTAGCTCCCCCTAAGAGGTAGCCACCAAACATCAGTCGGGAAGGAAGATAGATCCATGGATCAACAGATTCACACATCTCCATATGCATCTAGTTCAATAAAGAGAGGAATTAATCCCTAACTTCTCCTAGAGATACTCAAAAGTATCTTGAGGAAGAGCCTTAGTAAATATGTTATCAATTTGATCCTTTGTAGCCACATACTCAAGATTTACTTCATTCTCCATAACCTTCTCTCTTAGGAAGTGATACTTGATAGATATATGCTTTGTCCTTGAGTGTAACACTAGACTCTTTGAAATATTAGTTGCATTTGAATTATCACAGAAAATATAGATGGGATCATCATATATTACTCTAATATCCTTCAATGTTTATCTCACAACAAAACTTGTGTACAAAAAGATGCTACAACAATATAATTAGCCTCTATAGTGGATAAGGAAATTGAATATTTCTTTTTTCTTAACTATGAAACAAATCTGCATCTAAGAAAGAATGCACCACCACTTGTACTTTTTATGTCATCAGCACAACCTACCCAATTTGCATATGTATAAGCACTTAGTGTAAATTCAGTATCTCTAAGATGCCATAAGCCATAATCTAGAGTGAAATTTAAATATCTAGATATCCTCTTGATATTTGTAACATGTGTTTCTTTAGGATCCTCTTGAAATCTGGCCACAAGAAAACCTGCATGCATAATATCTTGTCTAGTAGTAGTTAAATACAATAGACCTCCAATCAATAATTTGTATTTTCTTTGATTATCCTTAAGGGAATCATCATCCTTACTTAGTTTGTAGCTAGTTACCATAGGAATGCATACCAGTTTGGAACCATCCATTCCAAAAAAATTTAACATTTCTTTCAATGCATACTTTAACTGTGAAAAAAAATCCCTTTGTTTTTTTGATTGATTTGCAGTCCAAGGAAAAAATTCATCTCACCAAACATAGACATCTCAAACTCTTTTTGCATTTCTTCAGCAAACATCTTACACATAGTTTCATTTCCTCCAAAAATAATGTCATCCACATACACAACTACTATCAAGATCTTGTCATATTCAATTTTAAAATATAAATTGCTACTTGTCATACCTTTGTTGAAACCTTGTTGAATCAAATATTTGTCCACTATTACATACCAAGCTCTGGGAGATTGCTTCCAACCATATAAAGCCTTTTTCAATTTATAGATCATATCTGGTTGATTTGACAACTGGAATCCCTTCAGTTGTTTCATGTAAACTTCTTCTTCTAACTCACCATTTAGAAATGTAGACTTCACATCCATCTAATAAACTTTAAAATCCTTATGAGCAGCAAATGCCAAAAACATTCTGATAGCTTCCATTCTAGCCACCAGAACAAAAGTATCTTTAAAATCTATGCCTTCCACTTGTGAGTAGCCCTTACACACAAGCCTTGCCTCATTTCTTACCACTTCTCCATTCTCATTTAGTTTGTTTCTAACTTCCAATTATGTTCTTTTTTGCTAGTCTAGGAACGAATTCCCAAGTTTGATTCTTCTCAATTTGCATAAGTTCCTCTTCCATTGCTTTCATCCAATTTTCATCTTTACATGCCTGACTCACAGTCTTAGGCTCAACTTTAGAAAGTAAGCAATAATTTACCCCAACTTTGAAGAATAGCTCTGCTTCTAATCAATACACATTTCCTCTTATCCCTAATGATTTGATCTTCTGAATGATTATTTTGCACATACTTAGGAGTTTTATGAACCCATTTTTGATCTTCTTCATTTTGTACTTCTTGTTCTTCAATATTTCTTCTACTTCTCTACAATTAGGTCCATCGGATACATATCCATCAACTTTAATTGAATTCTTCAATTCCTCATTAGCCATGACATTTATTCTTTCTACAAACTTTCTCGTCATTTTATTAAAACATTTGTATGCTTTGCTTCTAGTAGAGTATCCAAGGAAAATACCCTCATCACGTCTAGCACCAAACTTTCCTAGAATATCTTCATCTCTTCTTATATAACATTTTCTTCCAAATCCTTTGAAATACTTGATAGTAGGAATCCTTCCACACCATAGCTCATAAGGGGTCTTAGTGTTGCTAGAATTTTCTTGAACTCGGTTGAACACATAAATAACAGTGTGAATTTCCTCTCTCCAGTAAACTTCTGGTAGACCTGCCTCTGTTATCATTAATCTAGCAGCTTCTTGAATTGTCTTGTTCTTTCATTCAACAACTCCATTTTTCTGACAATTTCTATGGGTAGAAAATTGTATTTTTATTCCATGGGCTTCACAAAACATATTAAAATAATTTGAGGTGAACTCACCACCTTTGTTAGATCTCAAAAAATTTATTTTCAAATTTGCTTCATTCTCAACAATTGCCTTAAATTCCTTGAATTTGTCTAATGCATTATATTTCTCACTAAGAAAAGTAACCCATGTCATTCTAGAGCAATCATCAATCAAAAGCATAAAATACTTGTCTCCTTGTAGACTTCTCGCCCTTGTAGGACCATAAAGATCTGTATGAATCAAATCCAATAGTCTGGTAGTAGATTATTCCTTTGACCAAATGTTGTTTCTAGCTTATTTCCCAAACTAATAGTCCTTGCTGACTACATTAATAGGTTTTATAATTCTTGGTAAATATCTAATAGCTTGTACTACACTAATTCTCACCATGTTTTCAAAATTCATATGACATCCTTCAGTGCCATAGCCAAGTGTCATTAATTTGAGACATATAAAGAAATGTCCATCAACACCTTTAAGTTGATAGATGTTTCCTTTAGTATTTTTACTAGAAGAAATCACAATTCTGGACCCCTTTCTGATTTCAAATTATTCATCCTTGAACACAATATTATATCCCTTTTTACTCATCTATCCAACACCCAAGAGATTATGTCTCAAAACAATAATGTTCATAGTAGACAACATCAGTATTATGCTTGCCAGCAAAGATAATTGAACCTATCCCATAGATCTTAGCACCAAAATCATCTCCAAACTTAACTAAGCCTCCATCATATTTCTCAAGTTTAACAAACTTAATTTTGTCACCAGACAGGTGATTTCATTAACCATTATCAATGACACATTAGTTCTCTTCTTGTTTAGCATAAAGAGCAAAGACCATATTACCTTCAACTTTCTCTAGAGCACTTTAATTCACACATCTTCTAGTGCTAGCTGTAGTAGATTCATCTTTTAAAGCTAGGAGAAAGCATTCATTGTCATCAAAATCTCCATAATCAGATTCATCATCAAAAATGCCAACATCTTCATTGACATAATATGCTCTTTTGATCATCTTTCCTTTATTTTCTTTATCTTGTCTATGTTTATTTCTTTTAGATCTCTTTGGACTTCTCCAAGCATAATGACCTATTCGTCCACAACTAAAAATTTTTAATGGTAATTTACCCTGATACTTATTAGAACCCTTTTTCATTCTTCTCACAAAATTTGCTTCCACTTCATCAAGATTGTCTTCATCCAGATCTTCCATTTTTGTAGCCCTGAATGTTTTTTCTATCTTTGTTCCATTTTTCAACTCAATCTTTCTCATTTTAAATGAAGTTATAGTACCAATCAACTGATCTTTAGCATAATTATTATAATCCATAATTTCCTCTATAGAAGATACATTTTCTCTCTATGTATATACCATATATATATATATATATATATATATATATATATATATATATATATATATATATATATATATATATATATATATGCTCTTATATATATCTCTCTCTCCTATATATATATATCAAGGAGAGTTATGAGTACCTTCTTCACTATTTTGGATTCATCTATTTGTGCACCAAGTCCTCCCATTCCACCTACCAGATCATCTATTCTCTACATGTAGGACTTGATGTTCTCATCTTTTCCCATTCACAAGATCTCAAAGTGTGCTTCCAAATTCTACAACTTTTCTTGTTTAACCTTTTCATCTTCTTCATACATCCTTTCTAACTTATCCTAGGCCTCTTTAGTAGTCTTGAAATTCTTAACTTTAACTACTTTAGAATGTGAACGACTATTAATAATAATAAATCTTACCTTATTTTTTATTTCATGCACTTTGATCTCATTAGCAATACTTGGACCATTCGTCGGAGAAACATACTGGTTCTGAATAGACTTATAGATCTCATATCCATAGTATGACATATATCCTTTAATATTTATTTTCAAAAATACATAGTCAATCTCATCGAACTTAGGACACTCAATAATGATCTTGTTTTCCATCCTAGACCTTCCTTAATCTTTTAAGCTCTTCTCCAAGGAACCTCGTTCTGATACCAATTGTTGAACAAGACAACTAAGAGGTGGGGGTGAATAATTTGTAGCAATTTTAAACTTCTAAACCCTCAATAGAAGTTATATTTATATACATTCACACAACCCTTACTTTTTTAATGTATTGAATTATTAAGTGTAGAAACTGAAACTAAAAATAATAAAACCACAAACAAAATAACAACAAATTTATGTGGAAAACCCAATGAGGGAAAAACCATGGTGAGGATTAGCTCACAATATATAAAGAATTCAAAAATTGAATACAAAGGCTCACTACCAAGACAAGACTCACTATCTAATGAGGGCTCACTGCCACAAAATTACAAAGCAGAAAGAAGAGGATTATTATAGAGAGAAAATTTTCTCAATGCAATAGATATTCCACCACAATTCACTCACACACAAGTATACATGCTTGAAAGATAGAGTACACCTTCAACTCACTACCTTCAAGAACTCAACACTTGAAAGTTGCACTGATCTACTTGAATTTACATCACACACACTATCTTGCATCTATCTTGGATATATTATGCCTTTATCTTTTGTCTCATAAACATATCAACTTGTAATTATACCACCTTCAACCTTGAAACCCTTCCAACATCGACCATACATGATTTTCATTTTCAAATTCAAATTAGGTCAGCGCCAAGAAATTCTATAGTAGAATTAGAATGAGGGCGACCTAAACATATGCTTAATGAGGACCTAAATAAGTTCCAACATTCCTCAACATGCTTCTATGATCTTCATGAGTAGTGTTTAATAAAAGGTTGACCAACACCTATGCAAAATGCATAAACAAATTAATAACATGCATCCATAACTCGGTCCAATAGTTTTGGATAACAAAGTTCACTTGAAAACAACCTTATCAACTTATTCTTAGAACTGCAAGTCACGAATTTTTTTTTTTAGAAATATAGAGCAATTAAATTTCTCCTAGAACACAACCAGATACATAAAAATGCACAGTTCACATACTGGTAGAAATATCTAACATTTTATGATGATCCAGAAGCTTGAGTTCTAGATATAGCAACTACCAGGAATCATGAATAATACCTCAAATCCACACAAGTATAGCACCAATATGGAGCACATCTAAGAGCATACATTGAATACCTACATGACACTATTTTTCCCTATAAATCATTTTTTCTCAAAATCACTTAGAAGCCAAGTACTAGAGACATCATTGTAGCACACACTTCACTTCTAACATACCTCTAGATATAACAACATAAGGATAACTCCATGTACTCTCAAAACTTCTTCAGCATCTCAACTATGCATGTACAATCTACAAAGCTTTTTTATTACAATTTTCTAAATATCCTTGACATATACAATCATTAACCAACTTCCATGAAATCAATGACAACAACAACTAGTTGACATTAATGACAACACCTTCATACTTGCAACATATATTGCTCATCTTGTATTATTTTTCCTACGATTTCCTATAACATTTTTAACCATCTATATATTTTACTTTGGTGTATGTCCATAGCTTGTTTCAAATCTCCCAATATGAAACAAGCTAGAAGTATACTACTTAGAATGTAAAATTAGTGGTTTGGAAACCTATTTTTTTATTAAGGTGAAATAATGTAACTACCTCATGAATCCACCCATGTCTTTTATATTATTATTATTATTATTATTATTATTATTATTCCATTATTTAAGCATGTTCTTAAGAATACACATTTGTAATAACATAAAATAGTCTTTGAGGGGTTGTGCATAATTCAAAAAAGTGTACCACCTCCTACATATTAATGTAGATTGAGATGAGTGAGAAATGGATGTGGAATTTTATGATTATACTTGGGTTATACAAAATAAACTAAAGTCGTAGGATCTGAAACCCATAAGGGATATTTCTATGGAATATAATGACCCACCTCGATATGAATCTCCACCCACTAAACATTTGTAAATTAGATTAATAATTTAAGGGTTGTTGTACCTTCCTACAAAGGGATTGCACAACTCTTAATGATGATGAAAGTGATCACTCCTTCTATCATATACTCCATGGTATATCATTAATTTGTCTTCTTTCTATCCTTTCCAACCACATTGATCCCCCTCACATTTCATTAAATAAAAATATCTTCTCCATTGAATTATTTCTTAGACCACATTATTTTCAACATTAGATGGTATTTTACATGGATGTGATAGTTATCTAGATAAATACAATACTAATTTTTCCATATTTCTCTCTATTGGAAAAAATCATACTAGCAATCACACCTTGGTTTGTAATTGGTATTTTAGAGAGGTGTGGAAGGTCAATTATGAGAAAAAAGGTCTATATTTACAAACATTTATGTACTACATGAAGTCAAATATTAGGCCATTTATAAAATGTTGTTATTTATGCAACAAAGGTCTCAGTGGAGAAGTGGTTGCTTGAAATCAACTATGCATTCACTTATATACATCCATACATGACTAAAATAAAACCTCTAAATCAAGAAGATAATTAGGATGCATTACCAATAGGATCATATTACATTTGCAATAGGGAGAGAGGGAGAGAGAAGGAGAGAGAGGGGTAGAAACAGGAAGAGAAAGAGGGGGAAGAGAGAGAGGGATAGAGAGAGAGAAGGGGGGATAAATAGATAGATATATGGGATAGAGATAGAGAGGAAGATAGAGATGGACATCGAGAAAGAAAGGGATATGAAAAGAAGGAGAGAGATAGAGTTGAAAGAGAAGAGTATATCGAGAGGGAGAGATAGAAAGATGACGATGGAGATAGGAAACTATATATAGAGAGAGGTATAGAGAGGGAGATATAGAGGGAGAGAGAGATAGAGAGATAGTAGGATAGAGATAAGAGGGGGAGATGGAAGACGAAATGTAAAGATATAGAGATAGAGAGGTAAAGACATATAGATATAGATGGTCAGGAAGGGGGATATGGAGGGAAAGAGGGAGAGAGATCGATGGAAAGTGAGAGAGGAACATTCCTAGAGATAGAGGGGTGATAGGAAAATTGAGGTAGATATTAATATAGAGGGAGATAAATAGATATAGAGGTAGAGGGAAGGATAAAGGTAAAGAGATAGGGAGATAAATTTACAAAGAGATATAGATAATGGGATATAGAGAGGGGTGAGGAAAAAATTGACAAAGAGAGAAAAATATATGGTTAGATAGAGTGGTAAAGAGATATATAATGATATATATTTATACACACAAAAAGAGACAGATAGATATAGAGAGAGACAGAAAGAGAGAGACAAAGAGACAGAGGGAGAGAGATTAGGGGGATAGGGTAGGAGTGAGGGAAAGATGTGGAGATATAGAGAGGGGAAGATATATAGGGAGGGTGATAAGGGGAGAGATATAGATAGAGAAGGGAGAAGGGGAAGAAGGGATGGGGAGATAAGGAGAGAGATAGGTAGAAGAGGGAGAGAGAGAGAGAAAAAAGAAGAGGGGGAAGAGAGTGAGAGTTAGGGAGGGAGAAATAATGTAATGTGCCAAATTAAAATAAATCTCAATTTTAATAAATAAACACCACAAAATTACTTGTCTTAGATATGGAATATCTTAGGATTTACACAAAATAGACTTATCTTAAAATCTAAAATCTTAGTTTCTATCAAATTGAAGGTAGGGAAAATCGAGTGTTTTGGAAACAACACCAATATGCATAAATCTATAAATTGGGTGAAGTGAAATTGAGATAGAATGATTTATTATTGAATTACAAATGGATTTAAATTGTATTTTATTTTATATACAACAAATAACAACCCTGAATAACTGCAACTAGTTACACACATATATCTAATTGAAAGCCCAAAACAATCACTGTAACTAAATCAAACTTTGCACAAACTCTCTAAACTTCACACCAAATTATTATATAGAAAAAAAGTGTGGAAATATAGTCCAAAAATAGAAAAACAATATCCCTCAAGTTTGCAAATGGCTTACACAACTTAGAAAATAAAATACAAACCAAAATTATTCAAACTACAACTATCCAACAAACCCAACTTTTGGAAAAGAATTACAATAATTTAGATCAGCACTATGGTAACCTTTGAATGATATTATACTATGATGAAACTTTGACTCATGTCTTCAGTTCATCTGGAAACCCTCAAAAATCTCATTCTTCAGCCTCCCTCTCTAGTGGTTTGA
>VDFB02000017.1:226021337-226228192 GCA_007258455.2 Sequoia sempervirens
TATCTAGATATTTAAATTTCACTCTAGATTATGGCTTATGGCATCTTAGAGATACTGAATTTACACTAAGTGCTTATACATATGCAAATTGGGTAGGTTGTGCTGATGACATAAAAAGTACAAGTGGTGGTGCATTCTTTCTTAGATGCAGATTTGTTTCATAGTTAAGAAAAAAGAAATATTCAATTTCCTTATCCACTATAGAGGCTAATTATATTGTTGTAGCATCTTTTTGTACACAAGTTTTGTTGTGAGATAAACATTGAAGGATATTAGAGTAATATATGATGATCCCATCTATATTTTCTGTGATAATTCAAATGCAACTAATATTTCAAAGAGTCTAGTGTTACACTCAAGGACAAAGCATATATCTATCAAGTATCACTTCCTAAGAGAGAAGGTTATGGAGAATGAAGTAAATCTTGAGTATGTGGCTACAAAGGATCAAATTGATAACATATTTACTAAGGCTCTTCCTCAAGATACTTTTGAGTATCTCTAGGAGAAGTTAGGGATTAATTCCTCTCTTTATTGAACTAGATGCATATGGAGATGTGTGAATCTGTTGATCCATGGATCTATCTTCCTTCCCGACTGATGTTTGGTGGCTACCTCTTAGGGGGAGCTAGTAGTGTCATGTGTTGTCATTGTAGAGTTGATTGTATGTACACCTAAGGGGGAGTATTTAATATTGGTAATATTCTTGGTGAAAAAGGGGGAGAACAATGTAAAATATCTTTTTCCTTTTCCATTAATTTCAAAGTAGGAGAAAGTACCATGTGAAAAATTAAGGGGGAGAAAGCATTTTGAGAAAGAGGATATTGATGGTTTAGAGTTGTGTTGTTTTCGATGGTTTTTCACATCATGTGTTGCCATCAATGACAAAGGGGGAGATTGTTAGAAGTATAAAGGTATTGTCATTGATGTCAACTGGTTGCTATTATGTCAACTAGTTGTTGTTTTCAATGATGTCATCAAAGTTTGTTAGTAATTTTACATGTTGAGGATATTGACAAAATTGTAATAAAGAATGTTTGCTAGTTCTACATGCATATTTGAGATGTTGAAGAAGTGTTGAGAGTACATGGAGTTATCCTTATGTTGCAATGTTTGGAGGTGTGTTAGAAGTGAAGTATGTGCTACAATGATGTCTTTGGTACTTGGGTTCCAAGTGCTTTTGATAAAATTTGATTTATAGGGAAAACAATGTCATGTAGGTATTTGGTGTATGCTTCGAGATGTGCTCCATGTTGTGCATGTTTTGCACACACACCCCGCTGTAGGCATGGACCCCCTTTTTTTCGCTCCCGATAGGCTATTTTGCTCTTGTCTTGTTTTACGTGCCCCATTTCCAAGCCCAAATTGGTCATGTGCCATCAAACGATCAATTCCCCTACCCAAATTCACCTACTTGGGGTATTCAAATCTGCGGAGAAATATAGTCCCCATTCCCCTTTCTACCTTTTGTCTTGCTTTGGCTGTTTTAGAAACATCCGTGGAACCCCGTTAGTCCAGTTTCCACATTTTTGGCTTTGGGGAAAAATTTTTGGTGGATTTGGGATGTGTTTGGGGTGTTTCAATGAACTTCCAAGGTTTCCTCAATGTTCTGTTAAGTTTCGGTGGTTTCAAAACTTTCCCTCTGGAATTCCCTTCCTCCTTGCCTATTTGGACATATCCGTGGACCCTCGTCACTCCCGTTTCCTAATTTTTTACTTTGGGGTCACCCTTTTTTGGATCTGGGATGTGTTTGAAGTGCGTAAATGAATTGCCAAGGTTTTTTCAATGTTTCATTAAGTTTCGATGGTTTTGGAACTTTCCCTCCGAAATTCCCTTCCTCCTTGGCTGTTTGGGAAACATATCGGACCCCATTAAGCTCCCGTTCTTCATTTACCGACTTTAGAATTCACCCTTTTTGGATCAGGATGTGTTTGAAGTCGTAAAATGGTACGCCAATATTTTTGTCAACGTTAGATTAAGTTCGATGGTTTGAACTTTCCCTCCTAGAATTCCTTCCTCCTTGGCTGTTTTGGAAACATCCGTGGACCCCCGTCACTCCCGTTTCCTCAATTTTGACTTTGGGGGAAACCTTTTTTGGATCGGGGATGTGTTTGAAGTACGTAAATGAATTGCCAAGGTTTCGTCAATGTTATGTTAAGTTTCGATGGTTTTGGAACTTTACCTCCGGAATTCCTTCTGGCAGGTATCAAGTGGTTAGTTATCCCGTTTCCTCATTTTGACTTAGGGTCACCCTTTTTTTGGATCACAGGATGTGTTTGAAGTGTATAAAATGAACTACCAAAGGTTTAGATCAATGTTCCATTAAGTTTTGATGGTTTTGGAACTTTCCCTCAGGAATTCCCTTCCTGCTTGGCTGTTTGGAAACATCCCTGGACCCCCGTCACTCCCGTTTCCTCATTTTTGACTTTGGGGTCACCCTTTTTTGGATCTGGGATGTGTTTGAAGTGCGTAAATGGACTACCAAGGTTTCGTCACCATTCCATTAAGTTTCAATGGTTTTGGAACTTTCCCTCTGAAATTCCCTTCCTCTTTGGCTGTTTGGAAACATCCATGGACCCCCGTCACTCCCGTTTCCTCATTTTTGACTTTGGGGTAACCCTTTTTTGGATCTGGGATGTGCTTGAAGTGTGTAAATGAACTACCAAGGTTTCGTCAACATTCTGTTAAGTTTCGATGGTTTTGGAACTCTCCCTCCGGAATTCCCATCCTCCTTGGCTATTTGGAAACATCTGTGGACCCCCGTCGCTCATGTTTCCTCATTTTTGACTTTGGTGTCACCCTTTTTTGGATCTAGATTGTGTTTGAAGTGCATAAATGAACTACCAAGGTTTTGTCAATGTTCCGTTAAGTTTTGATGGTTTCATAATTTTCCCTCCAGAATTCCCTTCCTCCTTGGCTGTTTGGAAACATCCGTGGACCTCCGTCACTCCCGTTTCCTCATTTTTGACTTTGGGGTCACCCTTTTTTGGATCTGGAATATGTTTGAAGTGAGTAAATGAACTGCCAAGGTTTCCTCAATGTTCCGTTAAGTTTCGATGGCTTCGGAACTTTCCCTCTAGAATTCCCTTCCTTCTTGGCTATTTGGAAACATCCGTGGACCCCCATCACTCCCGTTTCCTCATTTTTGACTTTGGGGTCACCCTTTTTTGGATCTGGAATGTGTTTGAAGTGCATAAATGAACTGCCAAGGTTTCATCAATGTTTTGTTAAGTTTCGATGATTTAGGAAGTTTGCCTCCAGAATTCCCTTCCTCCTTGGCTGTTTGGAAACATCCGCGGACCCCCGTCGCTCCCGTTTCCTAATTTTTGACTTTGGGGTCAGTCTTTTTTGGATCTGGGATGTGTTTGATGTGTTTAAATGAACTGCCAAGATTTCATCAAAGTTTGGTTAAGTTTCGGTGGTTTTGGAGCTTCCTCCCCCTTTTGTTGTTTTGGAACTTCCGACGACCACCTCCCTTCCGGCCTCCGGAGCCCGTCCCCTCCGTGGCCGTTTCTGGGGCTCTGCCTCTCAAAATTTGGCGCTGGAACTTCGGTAGCCACCTCCCGCTTCCGGCCCTACAGAGGCCGGCCCTTCCATAGCGTTTCTAGGGAGCTCCGCACATCGTGGCCATTTTGGAACCGGCGGCCACCTCCCTTCCGGCCTCCGGTGGCCATCCATGGCGTTTAAGGCCTCCGCCTCTCTGTGGCCATTTTGGAACTTCCAGCAGCCACCTCCCTTCAGGCCTCCGGAACTTGGGTCCTCTGTGGCTGTTTCTGGGAGTCCGTCCCTCTTTGGCCATTTGGAACATTCGGCAGCCATCTCCTTCCCACCCTCCAGAACCTGGGCCCTCCGTGGCCGTTTCCAGGAGCCTGCCTCCTTCCCGGCTATTTTGAACATCTAGGAGCCTCCCTTCTTCTCGGCTATTTTTAACATCCGGGAGTCTGCCTCCTTCCCGCCTGTTTTGAACATCCGAGAGCCCCCCTCCTTCCTGGCTGTTTTGAACATCCGGGAGCCCGCCTTCTTCCCAGTTGTTTTGGCTTCCGTCTGCTATCTGTCTTCTACCTTTCTTTCATCGTCTTTCTGCCCTCTGGTGGTCGCACCCTTGAAGCAAGCATTAATGTTTATGGTCCAAATGAGCTCCAAATATGAATATCAAGATATTTTGATGATGCATGGATAGATCTAACAGGGAATTTGTAGGTTTGTCTGACATTTTCTTTAACTCATGTATAAATGCACTTACGACACTTAATGTTTGCAGGAGTCAAGAAGCCTTCCGTAGGTCTATCGAAGAGGCCCATTGAGGGAGTTGTCCTATCTTTTTCTAGATGATGATGATTTCTAAGGAGCTTTCTGCCCGAATTAGGGGCCACCAATCCATTGATGCCAATCGTCGACAGGCTCATTTGATCCAAGGAAGAACACTGCAAGCACATCAAGCAAAAGACAACTTTCAGGCAGTTTCTGCTACAGTGAAAAGGGAAATCAGCTAAATGAAAAAATTGCTATAGTGACTGTCACTAGATGACAAAATAGAGAAAAAACAAGGAATGTATATTTTTAATTGTTGAATATTGTGGGGTAGGTGAAACCCTAATGTAATTGAATCTGGACCATTCATTGCAAATTGATCCTAGCCATCCATTTGGGCTTTGGAAAATTATAAATAGGGGCTTGCCCCTCATTTGTAACGGTTGGAGAATTGATAGAAAGACATTTTGCAGCAATAGAAAGCAACATTGCATGATTTATGGGTGTTCCTTTTGAGTTTTCTCTTTATGTATGAATGGTTCAGCTTCCATGTTAGTTTTAGTGTTAGTTTCTTGAATGGGAGTGATGATGGTGTTTGCTATTTTAGTATTTGATGAACTTCCAGCTCATGCTTTTTGTGGTTCATTGATGATGAATCACTTTGCATAGCTAGTCTGAGCCTCTTTCCTTTATTGCTGCAACTCAGTTCGATTGCATGTACATGATGTGTGTATGTGATGTGAAAATCTGCAGTCCTTAGAAGATTTCACTCATTTTGTGTAGCTGTAGGTTTCTCTTGGTCAAGCAAAACTCAATTTAGGAAGTCTATCTACTTTAGCAACCACCATTGTTACTGTTCATTCGTAACTTAGGACTAGAATAGCTTTCTTAACCCTTCTCCTTTTGCTGTGTTTTTTAATCCTTGGTTACAGTAGGATCCAAAGAATCACCATGAAGCCAAATCATATGAACTTGATGAGTTTCAACTTGTTTTGAGTGGACAGCCACTGTTCATTCACTTTCAGCACTTTGAAACTGCATTTGCAAACCCAACTTCCATGCTTTGTAACTCATCCGTAAGACCGCCTTGTGATTCCAGCAAATCACATAAAAAATTTGAGATATTCCAAGCACTCTCAGGACCTGACATTAGAGACATTGGGATAGTGTTCTGTAATCTAATTATGGAATATTGTCTTTCAAGAGAAGTAGTGCACCTATGCACTACCCGTGTTGAAAAGTGCATAAAAAACACATCAACAGAACTGGCGCTAGAAGGAAGGCTGACACGTTGGGAATAAAAATCTAAAGGTTGGAAGTGATTCATTTTATGCCCTCCTCCTCTTAATGCCATCAACAGAACTGGCGCTAGGAGGGCATGACATGTTGAGGCTACAAAGCTGAAAGTTGGAAATCAAAAGGAGCACTTACAAAGAAGAAATGTGAGAGAGGGAGATCTCTTTCAATGCTAAAATTCAAAAAAATTTGAAGGCAAAAGAAGCTGAGTCAAAATGGAGCAGCATGCACAAATTGACATCACTCAGCTGCATACAAATTTGAACAAGAAACTGAAGAAGCCATTGTAGTAATTTGCATTGGCGGATAGATGTCAGATCCATTGCACTTGCAGGCATAGTGAATTGGGGTGTCTAACATTCTTAGACAAAATTGAGAAGGTCTTGCAGGGAGAAATTCCCTTTTGGGAAATATATCAGCCATTAGCTCTTGCAGACTCAGAGGAAGAATTGACAACCATGGCAGCCAAGGCATTCAAGGAGCTGATCCAGGAACATTTGAGCAACAAGGATGGACCAATATTGGAGGAAATATTGATGTCAAGTTGGTGCAGATTTCACAATGCACCCCACTCTGAATTCACTTGCTCATCATTCACAAATGTCATCGCCCAAGTCAAGGATCATGTGAACAAGTTGGAGTAGCCATCTCCTAGTAAAGGGGACTCATGCCATGAGGTGGGAAAGTTGTTGGAAGCTCGAGGACAACACACCATAGATGAATCAAGAAATCTGACATAGGCTAGTGCTGGGATAGCAGACATAGAGGATCATATCCAAAAGGAAGAGGATAATTTCCTTAGGACAAGCTGCCTTGATGAACAATCAGCTAGAAACAGATCAAAAATTTGTTCCTCCATTGAAGAAAAACAGTCCCTTGCTCTAGAAGACGGATTGGCAGTTGAAGATGAATCAAAAGAGTTTGTAGTAGTGTATGCTGGGGCATCAAATGAAGATGTTGAAAACCAGAAAGAGGAAAAGGTTGATAGCCTTGGAACAATAGAGAATGATGGAAAAGAAATAAGCGAGATTATATTAGAGGACCTCTCCTTCATGAATGAAATTGAAAATGCAGATTTGGAGGAGTGGGAACAACCACTTGCCACATCTGTCTACTATTCACCTTCCTTCCCAAATGATGAGGAGGACCTGATCATGGATAGATATGACCAACTAGTCTCTAGATTAGCAAAGGATTGGTCGGAGCTGAAATACCAAGTCGATTTAGAGGTGCTACTATTGCAAAATTGGTGTAGACTTCATGATTCATCACACTCAGAGTTTTCATGTAAACTATGCCAAGAAGCCATGAAACAAGTTAGAGGAAAAGCAAGGCAGCCAAGTGCCCGACCTCCTCTACTTGTTGCTCAGATCGAAAAAGAAGACCAAAAGTCTGAATCAAGTGATGGCTCAGTTGAAGGTGGACCTCAAGAGGATGTTGGGGCAGCAATAGATGGACAACAATATAGTCTCGGACTTCCGAGCGATGAAGTAGATCAAGCGGGAATGCTGTCCACAAGTCATCAAGAAGTTCTTCCTCTTGAAGAGCAGTTATGTGCCATGGACGGTGGGATTTTTGACGAGTCTTTGGAGGGAAATTGTGCAATACACTTTGGTCCCCTTGATGAGGTTCTATCAATTGATGACTTCTTTCCATTAGGAGCTACACTACAGAGGTATGCTCATGTTGAGGAAGAGAACATCCCAGAAGATGGTAGTGATGAATACATACTCTTTGAGCCCTTGAACAATGGTGCACTAGAGTTTCCAGATTGGGAGAGGAGCTCCTTCTCCATTTATAGCGATAGTGACCAAGAGGAAACAAGTGGGGGCCATGAGGAGATACATGAACAACAAAAGGAAGAAGATAAAGGTGGAGGTGTTTCAATGGCTGCCAACAAATACGACAAGCTTGGTCAACCGCGAGCTGCAACTAAGAGTCCTTCCACCTCAATCCTTGCATATTTTCCTTCACAACCAAAGATCTGCAATGAGACAGATTCATGCATTTCACCATCCCATGACATTGAACATCACAAAAATCAGGTAAACACTTGGGAAAGGAGACGAGACAACATACTGTCGTTTGAGGACAGCAACCAAGTGGACCCCAAGTTTGCAGATGATCAATGTGGAGAAGTATTTCTTTTCAAAGAATTTCCAACCAAGGTTGTAGGTCCCATTGGTGGATTGGAAGAGTTGTTTGCTGCCCCATCCTCCCAGCCTTATGCATGCTTACTATCCAAAGTGATGCACCCTCCACCGTGCCCACCCGAAGCTGCCAATGCAACAATCAAGGATGTTATGCTTGCTCTCGACTATCCAACATTGCCACCTCCGTGTGATGACATCCAGGTTTTATCCTTCCTTACCCCTATCATTTCTCATAATTGCACTTATTATTTTGATTATGGGAATAAGGGAAAATGAACATGTTTATGGTTTAACCATGGGTTCAATGAGCCTCCTCAATTGCTGATTTTTCATGATGACATGATTGAACTTGAGTGCTGCAACATTGAATTTATTTTTTCAGAATATAAAGATAAGTTTGCATGGTTAAGAACAATAACGATCGCCTGTTTGCTTGTGCATGCATTATGAAATCTAATGAACGTTAATGTTGGTTTGTCGTGCCTGACCATAGTGCTTTGTAAATATCTTTGTACATAGCCCGTTTTGAGTAGTATAGGTTTCTTGTAAATACTCTACTTTCATGCTTTCCTTAGGTTAGTTGGTGTGTGTAGGTTGCTCGCTTTGTAGGTTGTTTTCCTTTCGTTTGCTTTTACTTTGTTGCTACTTTGCTCAGGGTCCCTTTGCTTTTAGCTAGGCACATCTGTGCACACAACAACCATACTCATCACCTGCGGTTGTTCTACGTATTTCTTTGTCAAACTTTAATCAAGTCTTCAGAGTGGATGGTGAAGGTCTTCTGTTAGTGTCAAGCGATTTAGGTGTTTGATTCAAAGAGGATAAGTTGTTGGTTTAGTCCGACTCTGACGTATTCTGAAATCTTACAACTCTTACACATCTTAAGAATTCTATGGTCACTATAGGGCCTTTTGTGAAGTCTAGTTAAGTAAAAAATCCAAAATTCTACTCCAGTGCCACTGTGATTCTCATCCTTGAGTAGGAGCTTCAATGCTTTCAGGTTGAAATAAAAGAGCTAAAAAAAAAAACATTGAAAATTAAAAGAAAGGAAAATTCAACTTTTCAGGGGTATACGAGCAACTCTACTGGGGCTATGGACGCCTAACCGGTAGTAGAGCAATGTTCAGGAGAATCACAACGATAACTTCGTCAGGGCTATGGACGCCTGACTGGTAGCGAGACAATGTCTTAGATGCTTTTGGAGTTAGAATAAACTACGTAGCTTAACTGAATGGAGCTTGGGTTCCTGTAGCAACTAAAGAATGGGAATTAACGCAATTGCACACACTTAGATTTTTAGCATACTGAAGGTTGGGTTGGCTAATGGTTTTGATCCTTTGGTTGGGCGTCTAGTTTGTTTGCCCTAGCATGAAGGTCAAAACCAGAGATTCTGGGTTCGTGATTCCAGTTTGTCATCAAAATGCTCTCGAGTATTTCTCCAGCGAGTTGCCATTTGTTGTGCATGTTTTGCACACATGCCCCGTCATAGGCAGGGACCCCCTTTTTTTTGCTCCCGACAGGTTGCTTTACTCCTATCTTGTTTTGCGTGCCCCATTTCCAAGCCCAAATTGGTCATGTGCCATCAAACGATCAATTCCCCTACCCAAATTCACCTACTTGGGGTATTCAAATATGTGGAGAAATAAAGTCCCCCATCCCCTTTCTGCCTTTTGTCTTGCTTTGGATATTTTAGAAACATCTGTGGACCCCTGTCGGTCCAGTTTCCACATTTTTTGCTCTGAGGATAGCTTTTTGGTGATTTGGGATGTGTTTGGGGTGTTTCAATGAACTTCCAAGGTTTCGTCAACGTTCCATTAAGTTTTGATGGTTTCAGAACTTTCCCTCCAGAATTCCCTTCCTCGGCTATTTGGAAACATCCATGGACCCTTGTCGCTCCCGTTTCCTCATTTTTTACTTTGGGGTCACCATTTTTTGGATCTGGGATGTGTTTGAAGTGAGTAATTGAACTGCCAAGGTTTTGTCAACATTCCATTAAGTTTCGATGGTTTTAGAACTTTCCCTCCGGAATTCCCTTCCTCCTTGGCTATTTGGAAACATCCGCAGACCCCCGTCGCTCCCGTTTCCTCAATTTTGACTTTGGGGGAAACCTTTTTGGATCTGGGATTTGTTTGAAGTGCGTAAATGAACTGCCAAGGTTTTGTCAACGTTCCGTTAAGTTTCGATGGTTTCAGAACTTTCCCTCCAGAATTCCCTTCCTCCTTGGCTATTTGGAAACATCCATGGACCCTCGTTGCTCCCATTTCCTCATTTTTCACTTTGGGGTCACCCTTTTTTGGATTTGGGATGTGCTTGAAGTGCGTAAATGAACTGCCAAGGTTTTGTTAATGTTTTGTTAAGTTTCGATGGTTTCAGAACTTTCCCTCCAGAATTCCCTTCCTCTTTGGCTGTTTCAAAACATCCGTGGATGCCCGTCCCTCCCGTTTCCTCAATTTTGACTTTGGGCGAAACCCTTTTTTGAATCGAGGATGTGTTCGAAGTGCGTAAATGAACTGCCAAGGTTTCGTCAATGTTCCGTTAAGTTTCGATGATTTCAGAACTTTCCCTCCGGAATTCCCTTCCTCCTTGGCTGTTTGGAAACATCCGTGGACCCCCGTTGCTCCCATTTCCTCATTTTTGACTTTGGGGTCACCCTTTTTTGGATCTGGAATGTGTTTGAAGTGCGTAAATGAACTGCCAAGGTTTTTTCAACGTTCCGTTAAGTTTCGATGGTTTCAGAACTTTCCCTCCGGAATTCCCTTCCTGCTTGGCTATTTGGAAACATCCGTGGACCCCCGTTGCTCCCGTTTCCTCATTTTTGACTTTGGGGTCACCCTTTTGGATCTGGGATGTGTTTGAAGTGCGTAAATGAACTGCCAAGGTTTCGTCAATGTTCCATTAAGTTTCGATAGTTTCAAAACTTTCCCTCCGGAATTCCCTTCCTCCTTGCCTGTTTGGAAACATCCATGGACCCCCGTCGCTCTCGTTTCCTCATTTTTGACTTTGGGGTCACCTTTTTTTGGATATGGGATGTGTTTGAAGTGCATAAATGAACTACCAAGGTTTCGTCAACGTTTCATTAAGTTTCGATGGTTTCAAAACTTTCCCTCCATAATTCCCTTCCTCCTTGGCTGTTTGGAAACATCCCTGGACCCCTGTCGCTCCCGTTTCCTCATTTTTGACTTTGGGGTCACCCTTTTTTGGATCTAGGATGTGTTTAAAGTGCGTAAATAAACTACCAAGGTTTCGTTAATGTTTCGTTATGTTTCGATGGTTTTAGAATTTTCCCTCCGGAATTCCCTTCCTGCTTGGCTGTTTGGAAGCATCCGTGGACCCCCGTCGCTCCCGTTTCCTCATTTTTGACTTTGGGGTCACCTTTTTTTGGATCTGGGATGTGTTTGAAGTGCATAAATAAATTGCCAATGTTTCGTCAACGTTCCATTAAGTTTCAATGGCTTCGGAACTTTCCCTCTAGAATTTCCTTCCTTCTTGGCTATTTGGAAACATCCGTAGACCCCTATCGCTCCCGTTTCCTCATTTTTGACTTTAGGGTCACCCTTTTCTGGATCTGGGATGTGTTTGAAGTGCGTAAATGAACTGCCAAGGTTTTGTCAATGTTTCGTTAAGTTTCAATGGTTTCAAAACTTTGCCTCCGGAATTCCCTTCCTCCTTGGCTGTTTGGAAACATCCGCGGACCCCCGTCACTCCCGTTTTCTAATTTTTGACTTTGGGGTCACCTTTTTTTGGATATGGGATGTGTTTGATGTGTTTAAATGAACTGACAAGGTTTCGACAAAGTTTGGTTAAGTTACGGTGGTTTCAGAGCTTCACCCCCCTTTCGCTATTTTGGAACTTCTGGCGGCCAACTCCCTTCCGGCCTCCGGAGCCCGGCCCCTTCGTGGCCGTTTCTGGGGCTCTACCTCTCCGTGGCTGTTTTGGAACTTCTGACGGCCCCCTCCCTTCCGGCCTCTGGAGCTCGACCCTTCCGTTGCCGTTTCTGGGGCTCCGCCTCTCCGTGGCCGTTTTGGAACTTCCGGCGGCCACCTCCCTTATGGCCTCCGGAGCCCGGCCCCTCCGTGGTTGTTTCCGGGGCTCCGCCTCTCCGTGGCTGTTTTGGAACTTCCAATGGCCACCTCCCTTCCGGCCTCTGGAACTCGGGTCCTCTGTGGCTGTTTCTGGGAGTCCGTCCCTCTTTGGCCGTTTGGAACATCCGGCGGCCATCTCCTTCCCGCACTCCGGAACCTGGGCCCTCCGTGGCCGTTTTCGGGAGCCTGCCTCCTTCCATGCTATTTTGAACATCCGGGAGCCCGCCTCCTTCCTGGCTGTTTTGAACATCCTGGAGCCTACCTTCTTCCCAGTTGTTTTGGCTTTCGTCCGCTATCTTCCTTCTAGCTTTCTTCCGCCGTCTTTCCGCCCTCTAGCACTCGCACCCTTGAAGCACGCATTAATGTTTATGGTCCAAATGAGCTCCAAATATGAATACCAAGATATTTTGATGATGCATGGATAGATCTAACAGGGAATTTGTAGGTTTGTCTGACATTTTCTTTAACTCCTGTATAAATGCACTTACGACACTTCGTATTTGCAGGAGTGAAGAAGCCTTCTGTAGGTCTATCGAAGACGCCCATTGAGGGAGTTGTCCTACCTTTTTCTAGATGATAATGATTTCTAAGGAGCTTTCTTCCCGAATCAGGGGCCACCAATCCATTGATGCCAATCGTCGACGGACTCATTTGATCCAAGGAAGAACACTATAAGCACATCAAGCAAAAGACAACTTTCAGGCAGTTTCTGCTATAGTGAAAAGGGAAATCAGCTAAATGACAAAATTGCTATAGTGACTGTCACTAGATGACAAAACAAAGAAAATACAAGGAGTGTATTTTTAATTGTTGAATATTGTGGGGTAGGTGAAACCCTAATGTAATTGAATCTGGACCATTCATTGCAAATTGATCCTAGCCATTCATTTGGGCTTTGGAAAACTATAAATAGGGGCTTTCCCCTCATTTGTAAGGGTTGGAGAATTGATGTAAAGACATTTTGTAGCAATAGAAAGCAACATTCCATGATTCATGGGTGTTCCTTTTGAGTTTGTTCTTTATGTATGCATGGTTTAGCTTCCATGTTAGTTTTAGTGTTAGTTTCTTGAATGGGAGTGATGATGGTGTTTGCTGTTTTAGTATTTGATGAACTTCCAGCTCATGCTTTTTGTGGTTCATTGATGATGAATCACTTTGCAAAGTTAGTCTGAGCCTCTTTTCTTTATTGTTACAACTTAGTTCGATTGCATGTACATGATGTGTGTATGTGATGTGAAAATCTGCAGTCCTTAGAAGATTGCACTGGTTTTGTGTAGTTGTAGGTTTCTCTTTGTCAAACAAAACTCAGTTTAGGAAGTCTATCTACTTTAGCAGCCACCATTGTTACTGTTTATTCGTAGCTTAGGATTAAAATAGCTTTCTTAACCCTTCTTCTTTTGTTGTTTCTTTTAATCCTTGGTTAGAGTAGGATCCAAAGCATCACCATGAAGCCAAATCATATGAACTTGATGAGTTTCAACTTGTTCTTTTGAGTGGATAGCCACTGTTCATTCACTTTCAGCACTTTGAAACTGCATTTGCAAACCCAACTTCCATGCTTTGTAACTCATTCGTAAGACCACCTTGTGATTCCAGCAAATCACATAAAAAAATTGAGATATTCCAAGCACTCTCAAGACCTAACATTAGAGACCTTGGGATAGTGTTCTGCAATTTGATTGTGGAATATTGTCTTTCAAGAGAGGTAGTGCACCTACGCACTGCCAGTGTTGAAAAGTGCATAAAAAACACATCAACACTCCATATTGTTGTTATGTTTGTGTAGATCTAAGGTATTGTTTAAGATTGTTGGTAGTTTCTATATCCAAAATTTGGGCTTTTGGATCATCGTACAATGTGAGATATTTTGACTAGTATGTGAACTGTGCATTTTAGTGTATCTGGCTATGGTTTGGGAGAAATGTGATTGCTCTAGATTTATCTGAATTTTAGTTTCATGACTTGCGGTTCTAAGAATAAGTTGATAAGGTTGTGTTGAAGTTAATTTTTTTGTCTAGAAAGATTAGACCAAGTTAAGGATGCATGTGCTTAATTGTTTTATGTGTTTTACATGGGTGTTGGCTGACCTTGTGTTAAACACTACTCACGAAGATCATAGAAGTGTGTTGAGGCATGTTGGGATTGATTTAGGTCCACGTTAAGGATATGTTTGGGTCACCCTCAATCTAATTCCATCGTAGAATGTTTGGCACCGACCTAATTTGAAATTTTAAATGTAAACCATGTACGACCGACCTTTGAAGGGTTTCAAGGTTGAAGATGATATAAGTACAAGTTGATATTTTTGTGAGAGGCAAGATAGAAGCAAAGATAGATGTGAGATAGTGTGTGTGATGTGAATTTGAGTAGATCAGTGCAAATTTTGAATGTTAAGTTCTTGAAGGCAATGAGCTGAAGGTGTACTCTATCATTCAAGCATGTCTACAAGTGTGTGATTGAATTGTGGTGGAATCTCTATTGCATTGAGATAGTTTTATCTCTAGAACAATTCTCTTCTATCTTGTTTGTAATTCTATGGTAGTGAGCCCTCCAAGCAGTGATCCCTCATTGGACAGTGAGTCTTGTCTTGGTAGTGAGCATTTCTTAAAGTGAGCCTTTCTTGCAATGAGCCTTTGTATTTAGTTTTGGAATTATTTATATTGTGAGCTAATCCTTATCGTGATTTTTCCCTCTTTAGGTTTTCCATGTAAATTTAGTGTTATTGGGTGCATGGTTTTTTTCTTTTTTCTTTTTTCTTTTATCTGTTTCTACACTCAATGATTCAATAGAGTAAGGGTTGTGTGAATGCATATAAATGTAACTTCTATTGAGGGTTTTGAGGCTTAAAATTGCTACAACTGGTTGACCCCCCTCTCAGTTGTCTCTTTAGACAATATAATTATTGGAATAGTTGTATTCTTGCATTGGAGAATTAATTTTGATGGGTAATTATTTCACCTATGACTAAATATTTTAGATCTTTCTTATCATATTCCTCTTGAAATAAAAAAGAAACAATAAATTTTGGGTGCTTTATTTCTAAAAATCAATTAATATTTTTTTATTAATAGTTTTGTTGGTGTAAATAGGTGTTTTACGTATCTAACCATTTTTGGTTCCTATTTATATGTTAAGTTTACTTATGTCCTAGTTGCTTTGTATAGAAGTCTTCATTGTATAGATAAGATAGTATCATATCTTATGTAGTTTGATATTATTTAATTCGCATGTCCAATGTAATTTAGTATTAGTTGAGTTAGTTTTCTCATGACATACAATTAATACAATTGTCGTAATCCTATTAATCTTATGTCTCATTTTGGCTATATAGTCTAATAGTCTCATATGTAAAACAATTGATAACAATTCATTGATAAATCATATCATGATAATCTATCATTTACATCCATCAATATAATAGTATTATTATCTCATAGCTAATCTCTTTTGTACTTTTATGAAGTTCCAAGATCTTGGGTGGCTATAATATTTAGCCAAATTTTGCATGATCTAGAGTATTATGTATCAACTCTTAAATAACATCAAAGCTTGTAAGACTTCTTTTTGTTATTATTTATTGAGGGATCCAGGTTACTAATCTTGGTGGATTTTGAAAAGTTAAGTATGCTTTTCTCTTACATCATATGATGACCTAGAGAATAAAAAAGTTCAAAGAAATACAAGATTTAAGGGTTTTCTCTTTATGGATTTATATTGTAGGCTCAAATTAGAGTGTTTTGATGCTCACCATTGATATCAAAATATTTGAGAAAGTCATTTTAGGGAATTAGATGATAGAGAATGAAGAGCACTCTCAGTTTTTCTACCACTTTGCTAATTGGGTATGTGCAGGATCATCATGGAAAAAACAAGCCCTTAAGTCACAAAAAATTTAGAAAAATTAGAGTTAGGCAACTTGATGTAAAAATTTGAATAAGTTATCTATATTATTTAAAAAATATGTACAAATAGAATCTATAGAATATTGAATGTAGTCTTTGAACTACTAGGTTTATTTTTTTTAAAAATGTTTTTGGTGAAAATTTAAAATTTCAATGCAGTAGTACTTAAATTTCAAGTTAAAAATAAGAATTAGGTGCCTGTCTGACCACCCTAACCACAATAAAATGATAATATTTATTTATAAGATTTTAAACATAAGTAGAGGACTTATGTCTGGATGTGATGCATATTTTTTTGTAATTTTTTTCCAAGTAAATAATTAATTATGAATTTTTGTTACAACTTTTAAAAAATATAAAAGTTTGTATGTCTGACCACCTTAACTTGGTCAAAAATTCATGAAATTCAATTTTTATTTTGTAATCATATAGCATACGAAGCATAGAATGTGATGCATGTTTTGGATTCCAAAAATGTGATAGTATTTGAAAGCTATAGATGTTTTTCAATCAGCCTATCAATCAGGACTTTAGTCGTAATTCAAATAGAAAATGAATAATAATTATTTATTAAATTCAAAGTAAAGAATAATTTATATTGGTGGAAATCTGAGAATATCCTTTAAAAACCCATTTCATTTCATCAATTTTGGGTTAAAAAAAAGTCGGCAGCCACACACCCTACAAATACCCATCATATCGCCACTTTTTTGGCCATCATGATCTTGCACATCCCAATCCTGAGAGTTTTAAGGGGGCTAAATGAGCATATTTTTAGGACCCATATTGTGCCTCAGATAGCTCTTTCCCAAAGAACAACAGTGCATAATAGGGATGACAGCATGGCACATTGCCATCTCACAAGTGTGCTAGCATCCATATGGACATAAAGTGCAAAAGACAGTGAAAAGAAAAGAAAACCTACTAAAAACTTAGCTGAAGAAGTTTTAAATTAAGAATAAAGAACAAAATGATAGAATAACTAAAATAATGAGATAAATCTGATGATAATGATAAGGAAAAGAAAGGATAGAATGTAACTCATGAAGAGTCTAGTTTTCCAGCAAGCTCTACACGAAGAAGTACCTATACATAGCCAGGAAAGGAAAAATGAACTGGGGTTATTTCATGATTTGTGTCACCATTTTGGTGTTTCCACCTCCATGAAAAACTAGATAGATAGAGAGATAAAAAAATGATAAAGAAATCATGTTGGAAAGGAAAATACCGAATGCTACGAGAAACACTATGCTACTCAAATCCAACAAAAAATTAATGGTAAGAAAGTGATACCACCCCCAACCAAAGGAAATCAAGGACAATGATAGAGGAATGCAAGTCTACAACTATAACAAAGTCAACATGGCCATAGTGATGTTGAAAGAAGTCTTGCAAGAAACCAAGTTGCAACTTATGTGGTAGATGTGAAGAATGTTGTGATATTGGAAGTGTTAAGCTAATAGTGCAACATGTAGCTCAAATGTATGAGAATTGTCAAGAAGCTCTGCTAGAATGTTAGGGAATGTGAAGAAGATTGAAGAAGATCAAGTGAGTGTGAAGAAGATAGTAGAAGATGGAATGAAAGTGAAGAATAGCCATTTGGAGATTAATTCAGAGGGAAAGAGCCATTCATAGGTTGATAGGAATTCACAAGGGTGTTACATTTCATCGCCAAAGAGAGCATAATTCCTTTGCAAATTCTAGAGGAAGGAATCCTATCAGGACAACAACTCACCTCAGAAACATTTGCATGTTGCATGCACGTCCCTGAGAAAAATTCCCCCATCGACACTAAATAGAAGTGCCAAGTGGGTGGAGTATGGATGAGGACGTGGAATTAGAAGGTCAAATTTGATTTTTCTAAGGTGGAGGGTATAAAAGGGGAATTCACAAGGGGCTGAAAATTCATTCCTATACATTTTTCCCCCACTTTAGCGAACATGAGTATCAATGAGTGTTTGGTGAAGTAGATTGAAAGAGTTCCAAGAAAATATACATGAACCATTGAGGAAGTAGACCATAATCTAGCATGCTCGAAATAACAAGGCAAGCAAATAACTTTGCAAGTACTCTCTCCTAAGGAGAATTGAACAAAGGGCATCGAAGGCCCGCATACCAACAATGGATAGATCTTCCAGGATGTAAGCACTTCACAATTCCTTGAACCTATGAAGTAGGTTCCCCCAGGTACTCTCTCTTGAAGGAAGCCCAATCTAGGGGGACTCTATAGGGATGGATTAGAAAGAAGCTTCACAAGTGCACCTGCAAAGCAACATATTAATCCCTAGATAAAACATGTTAGAAAAAAAAACCATAGAGGTAGACAAGTACAAAGTCATGTAGACAGTCAAAAATTGAAGGAAGAGCTTTCAAAGGGGTCCCTTGGGAACCTGTAAAAAGAAAAGAAAGAATGAAAAAGTGATGTTGTGGCTCACGAAACATAACAAGATGTAACTATGGTAATGTTATTGCATGCGAGGGACAACACATGAGCACCACAACATCACAAAACAAGCAAGAAAGATAACTGCAAAGAAAGAAGAGACAATAGCATCACGAACAAGGGACAGGGGTGATCTAATATTTTGGGGTCAAAACTACTCATAATTATAAATAAATAGGTATAATAGTATATAAATGAACTGTCATCAACCCCCCTACTATATCAGACCATGTGAAGAATGTATGTGAGGAAAAAATAAAAAGTAAAAAATTGGGTGAACATGGAAGGGAAGCCTAAATGGCCCCAACACTTTTCATCATCCCTTATTGTCAAAAGACAATACACAACAAAGGAATAATGATGTGACAAATAGAAGAATTTTTATTACATAAAAACACTCCTATATCCAAGCACCTGCAAGGGTGACAAGGGTCATCCAGGAACACATAACACAAGCATGGGGGGAACATAATACACACACACACAATCTAATCTATAGATAAAGAAGAGGCACACCCTAGTCCTCATCAACAAAGAGTTCATCGATTTCCCAATATAGATCATTGCACTAGGAGTGTGGATGATCTTGCAAGGGAAAAATATTGAGGGGGGATCCCTCTAACCCTCCTACAACAAGAGTCAAGGAAGAAGGCCCCTAAAGGTCTTCTCCACTTAGTTCCTATGGGGTGAAAGTCAATGATTTTGTGAAGATCTCTAATAGGGTCAAGACCTCATCCACAAAATTGAACATGGACCTCACATGAGTACCATGCATCAACTCAATAGGAAAGGGAGGTAGTGCCTAAGATCCACTACTAGGCCTACTGAATGACTCGGGAGTAGTGACGAACTTCGAGGACACTGAGGCTTCCTCCATCACTAGGACAAGACAAGCTAATGCAGAAAAAACCTCTGAAGAAGGCTAGCCATTCTTCTGACCCCCATTCTTGGTAGGGCCATCTTGCATATTTTGCTTCACTAGGGGATGCAAGATCCCCACAAATGAAGCAGATGGAATGGAGGAAGAGGAGAAAACCATGAAAGACACCACCAAGGTATTCAACATGTCCACATGTTTCGAGAATGGTGGGATGTCTGAAAGGGACATCAGGAGGGGTGGCTCTACTGAAGGAGCAATGAATACCTACACCCTCTTCAGGTGAGGATGGTTCACACTCGTGGTGGGAGCTAAAAGAAAGATCGAAGTTGAAGGAACTGAAGTAGAGAGGATGGGAGAGGAGGACACAACACAAGGCACCAAAGCAGGAGCTACTAACTCCTCTTTCTTCTTGTGCAAGTTGGCTTACTCAGCGGCCATAGCCTTCCTCTGATGCTTGCACTCATGTGCAAGGAAGTTTCTGTGACACCTAGAGCTAGAGGCCATAGGATGAGATGGGATGCAAGATTTTTTTTCGATCATCGTAGTGTCCATAATAGTTTTTTTCGGTGGAGGGAGGGACTCTTGGATAGGAACAAGAGGGAGAGATAGAGAGGATGATGGAACAATAGTATGGGGAGTAGAATCCAACACCTCAGGACCAGGCCTTTTCCCATTCACTACCTTAGAGGTAGGAGCAGTAGGAGTCTGCAGAGGCTGAGGCATAGAAGATGCCCCATGAGAACCCTTCCCCTTACCATATAGAATGGGTTGAGGAACTATGGGTAAGACAAGAAGTTCAAACGTCGGGTGCTTGGTCTTTCGCCAAGCGAGAACCAACAGGCTATCCAACAGAAACCTAGGAGAAGAAGAGAATGGTGCCACAATAGGGCCAGAGGAAGTGATAGGTGGGATGACAGGAGAAGAATAAGAAGGGCCTTAGGTGTGCTTCTCTTCTTCCATTTTTGAGCTAAGGTAGACTCATGTTGCGCTTTCATTGAAGCTATATGTGAAATTACATAGGGAGGAGGGTCTCACCTTACACATTATGACCCCACTCATGTACTTTACATAAGTTTGGTACAAGAGATCCATCCTAGGAGGAAGTGAACCAACAAGGGTAGTCCAAAAGTGATCTAGTGAGTAGGCCCCACACACAATCAACAATTTATAATTTGTGTCACATGAATTACATAAACCAAACCCTCATGGGAAAACTTCAGGCACTTATGAACTACTAAGGGAACTGCATTCATAGTGACCAACCAAGGGATACCTAGTTTCATCCTGAAGAGGTGAGACCTTGGGATGATGTCAAAGAGTGTATTTATGCTTCTACGCCCAACTAGGACCGAAAAGGTGATGCAACCAATGGGAGAAATAGAAAGCCCATTATGTGTACAAAAAATTCTCCTAGATTCATCATATCCATTCTTGTGTAATAAATTAATGAACATGATATCCTCTATAATGACATTCACCTGACATGTAGGGTCAACGAAAACACCCATTATAATGTTTCTATTAATATGCATTTGGATGTATAAGGGAGATGGCTATCTATTATGGTCCATCGATAGGTCCTATGAGGTGAATGTTATGGTAGGATCTCCACTCGCAGGTTGCACAAAAGGGATGGGTAAATTTAAATAGGAGCCCATTTCTATGTACACTAATGAGAACTTTTACAGATACCCCCAAGGGTTTTGCAATCAGAAGGTGAACCACTCAAGGATTTTTTCCGCAATACTTAATTAACCTTCCAACTACACCACTAGGGGTTGTAGATTGGGTTGCAATGCTACGCACCTCACAACACTCATACCCACAACAATCCAAAGATATGAGGAAAGGGTCTTTCAGCACACTCAAACAAAACCAAAATTGTTCACGTTGGGTTCACCATAATGTAGAGGAGGGGGATGAACTACACCAAGGCTCTAGGTCATAGAGAGCCGAGAGTGGAAGGCTACACTAATCTCTCTCAACCACATAGGTGTTTATAGAATTAGAGCATAGAGAATGAAGAGCACTATCACTGTTTGTACCATTTTGCTAATCTTGAGAGTTTTAATGGGGCTAAACAAGTAGGTTTCTAGGACACAAAATTTTCCTCAGATAACTCTCTACTAGAGGACAAAAATGAAAATAAGGGATGAAAGCATGATGTGATGGTATCTCACGGGTGCATTGGCTTCTATATAAGAAAAAAGTGTAAAAGGATAGTGAAAAGTATAAAAAACCTATTGACATTTTTAACTAAAGATGTTTTGAATGAATAATAAAACACTAAATGATAGAATAACTAAAATAATCAGAGAAATGTTATTGCAATGATAAGGAAAAGAAAGGAGAGAATGCAACTCACAAAGAGTCCAGTTGCCACTAAGCTCTACATGAACAAGCACCTACACACAACCAAGAAGAGAAAAATGTTGGGGCTGTTTTGGGGTTTGCCTCAGTCAAACCCCTATTTTGGTGTTTCCACCTCCATGAACAACCAGATACATAGAGAGATAGAAATATGATACATAAATAATCTTAAAAAGGAAAATAATGAATGCTACAAGAAATACTATGCTACTCAAATCCAAAAACAAAGTAATTGTGAGAAATTCATAGCACCCCCGACCAAAGGCACTCAATGCCAATGAGAGAGGAATTCAAGTCTACAAATGTGGTAAATTCAACGTGGCTGCAACTCAATGTTGAAAGTATTATTGCAAGACACCAAGTTGTATCTTAGGTGGTAGATGTGAATAATTTTGTGATGTTGGAAGCGTGCAACTAATATTGTAGAAAGTAGCTCAAATTTATGAGAATTGTCAAGAAGCTCTACTAGAAAGTTAAGGAATGTGAAGAAGATTGAAGAAGTTTGAGTGAGTTTGAAGATTGTATAAGATGGAATGAAAGTGAAGACATTTGGCCATTTGAAGATGAATTGGGAGGGGAAGATCCATTTAAAGGTTGACACAAAGGTGTAGGGGCATTACATTTTGTCACCAATACATAACATAACACCTCTGTAGATTCTAGAGGAAGGAATCCTATTAGGATGGTAGCATGTCATGTAGATTTCTGTGTGCCACATGGACGTCCCCAACAAAAATTCCCCCACCAACACTGAAAACAAGCACCAAGTAAATGGAGTATAGAATGAGGATGTGGAATTACAAGATTAGATTTGGTTTTTCTAATGTGGAGGGTGTAAAAGGGTAATTTACAAGGGAGGTGCAAATTCACTCCTATACATGGGTCAACCAAATAAGACATATGAGGCTAGATCTATGGGGATTTGAGGTTAAAAAATGGTTTTTAGATTTGGGAGATAGCTATAATTTTGAAGCACTTTCTATCAAAACTAACCCTACCATTGCATTTAGGAGACCAAAAAACCCCAAGATTTACTGTCAAAACATGAAAATATAAGCACTTCACCTAGAGCCTAAGGAAAAATTCTTCCCTCCTTTTTCATCCATACAATTGAAAGAAAAATTATGGTTGAATGTACATTCATGCAAGAAAAATGATTGAAAAAATCTATTTTTATGTACAAAAATCAGACTTCATTTAAAAATGATTATATATATATATATATGTCTACAAAGGTACTTTGTGGTACCTACTATAGACCTCCCTATATAAGATACCACAATAGTGCTCAATCCCCTCCATAGGTATCACATGGAATCAACTTAGAAATGCCATGCTTGCCATTGTAGCCTCTCATTGATGACCATGGACCTAATAGTCAAAATCTTAAGGAATATGCCTATGGATATTCCATCACATTTTAAGAATTTTTTTAGTTGATATAGGAATATTTTGTGAGCATCTCCTATATTTTACTATTGTCGAGGTGCAAATAATTTTGTAGTATCATAAAATTGCACCCCTTGCAATTTCACTTACAATTTTGTATCCACTTTAGTGTCCACTCCCTTAATATTTTTGTAGGATTATTTCAAACCTTTTGTTAGACTTTTTCCTCTTAAGGAGCTCAAGGCCCCCTTTAAGTAGCTACCTTTACATGTTAGCTTTTTATCAAACCTTGTCTTTTCTTTGTTCCAATTGTTCTTGAGAATGCTTTGTTTGGATATTAGCACATCACATTGAGGTCCATGTGCTGCGCTAGAATCTCATAACATTTGAATGTTCAAATGATCATTTTTTAGCATGTTTCCACTTGTCACCTATGTTTGTAGGTAGAAACAGCTTAAGATTCCTTGTAATGGCTCAAGAACCTTATTTTCCCTCATATTCTCTCTTTAAAACCTATCTTTTCAATTTATTTGGTCTTCTTGGTCTTTATTACTCTCTCTTGGTCTTCTCTCTCCTGCTCTCTCATTCTTTCTTACTCTCTTTCTTCCACAACTCTTTATATCTTGCTACAACACTCTCAAGTTCTCATAACACCCTCTACAACTATCTTGGATCTTACAAATGTAGCATAGAAATTTTACCCCATATAGGTGATAGTACATTGCCATGCTTAGTTTTGACCTATCTTAGTGACCTTATATTTATACATTTTCACCATTCCTAAATAGGCCCCAATTCCCTTTATTATGCATCCCAAGGCTTATTTTTATAATTTTCTTGCATTGAAACACATATGAGTAAATGCATTCAAATATTAATCTACCTTGGATCATGTGTGTCCTAGAATTATAGGCTAGGGCCCATTCTCCCATGGGTGAATGGGTTCCCTTTAAGTTCCAAGACACAATTTTAAATATGTTTTTGATGACATTTTAAGGTCTCAAATTAAAATTGAAAATGTTGGCTATCAAGATCTAATATTCAGGAAATTAGAGAAATGCCTATAAAAGCGTAGTCTTTTCATCAATTCAAAACTAGAAAATAAGAAATAGTATTCAAGAAAGAAAAAAATAGAGTGTTGGAGTAACATTATTTTTAATTATAGGTCTTCAAGTCCCTTTGTAAATTTTTATCAATCTTTTGTCATATGATTGAAGGTTGATGCCAATAGAAGGTTAAGATGGATTCTAGGTGTGGGAGATGCATTTTACCATTTTGTTTAACCTAATAATATGTTTCCTACTATTCTTATTCTTAATATTTATTCTAATAGCAACCTACAATAAGGTATCATTGAATTTTATATTTATTTGGGGTGTGTTGACTTCTCCCTAAATGAATCTTGTCATTGTCATATCTAGGAACTATACTCTAACATACTTGGTGCAGGAGCACCTGATGGACTATATGCCTCCATGAGGCCAATATGTAAAATAATTTTAAAATAATTCTTAGGGGTCATTTAATAATGTCTTTAAATACCATTACAAGGTGATTGATTCATTTGATGGGTGTTTAGATAGGTTATGTGGACAATGTATCCAATTTGCAAAATAATGAAAAAATGTTGTCAAGAGAGGTCTACAATAGGGTTTTAGTGTTTTATTATTGGAATAAGGTCTGGGTGGACCTTTTTATCATGTAATTAGTTAATTTAGTGGTCTAGATGCATTGAGGGATTCAAAAATGCAAAAAGAAGAAAAATCTTGTCAACAATTTGTTGTTAAGGTAAAAGAGAAAAATTGACAAATAACAAGTTAGGGAGTTAGAAGTTTAGTTGAGTTAGTTGATATGCAGTGGGAAACCTTTAAAATGATGAAGAAACTTGAGCAAGAGGTGAATGGGATGTAAATAATGGACAATCAAATAAGAAACCCTATTTTCATATTCAATATTCTATATTTTTACTGCTAAAACTGAGTTTCAGGCTGTTGTACAACCTCGTAGAGTCATGGTTTCAAAGGGAAGTCACTTGGTTTGGTAAAGTTAAGAATATACTTCAATATTATATTTTTTTCATTCAAATTCATGCAGTTTTGAGGAAGATATTGTTATTTTTGTGGAAACAGGTCAAAACCCTGGTTTAGGGTTACAGTGGCTATTCAAAATTGTTTTTCTTTATTTATTCCTAATGGAAAAGGCTAAAAATTTGTGGTGTTCATAAAATTATATAATTTCATGTCCCAAGTTTTCAAGCTGTGAAGATATGATTTTCTTTTGATTTATTGATGCCCTATGACTATGTTTAGTGAAAAATCTAGGAAAACAACAATGAATAGTGATATTTCCTTGTGTTTGTTGTTGGAATGGATATGATCTTAGGGAATATTAATTGAAAGGGGTTTATAAATGTTTTGGGATGACTAGATGGAAATAATTTGACGAAACCTTAAGTGCATGAGTCTTTATTCACTGCCATGTTATCACAGAGTTCTGACAGTCAAGATTTTGGGTCAAGAATGAGGGTTAGGATGGGATTTTTGATGAAATAACATTAGTATGGTATGGAGATGGACTTTATTAGGTTGTGTAGGAATATTTATATAGGTTTGAGGAATTGGAAAGGAGAAATGGACTTGGGGTTATGTATTTGCAACAAACCCTCATGATGTAAGTAGTAAGTTGCTTTGGTAAGTGCTTATAGTTTTGATTCATTGGTGACTCTCTTCTGATGAAATTATTTGTTTGTGAGGTTGTGTTGAATGTTGGGGGTACTTGAATGAAGTTGGAGGATTTTATAGTAGAATTCCTTGGGGTTTTCTTGTCATTGAAGCCTAATTAGGCCTACCCATTGAAGGACAATCATATTTTAATGGTGTTGTTACAAAACAAGGTGGTCTCATTCTTTGACTTGTTTCAAAATGACTTAAAAGGTGTCTCAAAACCCTCTTACAATGTGGATTTTGGGTCTGGATCAATGGTTGTGTTTGAAAAATTGTAATTGCTTGGTTACTTGGAGTTTGGTTTCAATGAAGGAATGGTCAAAATATGTAAGGGTAGACTTGAGTACGTGTTTTTTTGGGTTGATTCAGTGTTCCTAATGAGTCTGAAGGTAATGAGTAATCTGATTAAGGTTTAGGGTGTTTGTAAATCAAAATTTTCTTTGTGAAGGAGATTTTCCTTGAAGGATGGTGAATTGGGAAGAGGGAAACTTATTGTTGAAATATTTGTAATTGTGGACTCCTATCATTGCATCAATTGGTATCAGAGTTGAGCAAGGTTTGGGCTAAGAAATATTTTGTGTTTGTGGTTGTGTGTTGTGTAGGTTGAGGAAGGAACCTAATTTCCTAGGTGAGGCAAAGTGAATTGGAAGCAAGGAGAGACTTTCTTGTGAAGATGGATTGTTGAGAAGATATTTGAAGGTTGAGGGGTATGTGTAGGATCATGATGGGCCAAAAAGTTGTGATATGATGGGTATGTGTAGGGTATATGGATGACGACTTTTTTTAGCCCAAAATTGATAAAATGAAAAGGGTTTTTAAAGAAAATTCTCAACTTTCCACCAATATAAATTATGCTTTACTTTGAATTTAATAAATAATTAATATTCATTTTCTATTTGAATTACAACTAAAGTCTTAATTGATAGGCTAATTGAAAAACATCTATAGCTTTCAAATAGTATAACATTTTTTTAATTAGAAACATGCGTCACATTCTACACTTCGCATACTATAGGATTAAAAAAAAAATTCATGAAGTTTTGACCAAGTTAAGGTGGTCAGACACATGAGTTATTATATTTTTTTAAATTTGTAATAAAAAATCAAAATTAATTAATTATTTGGAAAAAATTACAAAAAAATATGCATCACATCGAGACATGAGTCCTCTACTTATATCTAAAATCTTATAAAAAAATATTATCATTTTATTATGGTTAGGGTGGTTAGAAAAACACCTACTTATTTTTCCCTGAAATTTAAGTTCTACTATATTGAAATTTCAAATTTTTACCAAATAGATTGAAAAAAAAAACCTAATAGTTTAGAAACTACATTCAGTTTGCTACAAATACTATTATTACATATTTTTGAAATAATATAGATAACTTATTCAAATTATTACATCAACTTGCCTAACTCTGATTTTTCTAAATTTTTTGCCACTTAAGGGCCTATTGATTATTCAAAGAAGAAAAATACAAGCAAGGATGATAGGAAATGAGGTAGAGGTAAAGTTTGTTGAGAAAAGTAAGTTAGAAGTTGAGATGCATGATATTCCAATTATTTTTGAAGATGGAAAAACCTCTTTGTTTGTTGATGAACATATTGATGTTGAGATAAATGATATGGTTGTTGTTGGTAATCAAGTAGTTGATGAGCAAGTAGAGAAGGTTGATGGTGTTGTTGATAAAGTTGGTATTGATACTCAAGATGTTGTTGATAATAGGGTTGTTAATAAAGATGTTTTAGATTTGTTTGCTAATGACGTGTATGAATATTTGCAAGAATATGATGTAGGTTGTGGTAATGGTGAAAATGTTGTTATATGGTACTTTAATTATGAGAATGAAGATAAAGTTGATGGTACTAAGGTATATACATAAGAAATGGACTTTTCGAGCCTAAAGGTTGCTAGAGAAGAGATGGTATAAGAACGGGAAGAAGGACCGAGGGGTAATTTCGAAGATGAAGGAAAAACTACGAAAGAAATGGAAGACCAGGAAGGAGTAGACCAGCTTTCAAGAGGACTTCAATTTTCTTTTCTCCGGGAGAATAGTGCAGGAGCCCCTAATGGACTATATGCCTCCATGAGGCCAATATGTTAAAGAATTTTTAAATAATTCTTAGGTTCATTTAATAAGGTCTCTCAAGACCATTACAAGGTGTTTGAGTCATTTTATGGGTGTTTAGACAGGTTATGTGGACAATGTATCTAATTTGCAAAAAATTGTAAAAATCTTGTCAAGAGAGGTCTATAATAGGGTTTTAGTATTTTATTATTAGAATAAGGTCTTGGTAGAAATTTTTATCATGTAATTATTTAATTTAGTGGTCTAGATGCATTGAGGGATTCAAAAATGCAAAAAAAAAGCAAAATCTTGTAAACAATGTTGTTAGCATAAAAGAGCAAAATTGACAAAAGATAAGTTAGGGATTTAGAAGGTTAGTTGAGTTAGTTTATATGGAGTATGAATCCTTTAAAATGATGAATAACCTTGAGAAAGAGGTGAAGGGGATGTAAATAATGGAGAATCAAATAAGAAACCCTATTTTTATATGCAATATTCTATATTTTTATTGGTAAAACTAAGTTCCAGGCTATTGTATGGCCCCAACAGTCATGGTTTCAAGAGGAAGTTGTTTGGTTTGGTAAAGTTAAGAGTCTACTTCAATATTATTATTTTTTCATTCAAATTCATGCAGTTTTGAGGAAGATATTGTTAGTTTTGTGGAAATGGGTCAAAACCCTAGTTTAGGGTTACAGTGGCTATTCAAAATTGTTTTTGTTTCTTTTCGCCTAATGGAAAAGGCTGAAAACTTGTGAAAGGGTTAATTAATGTCTCTAATTTCATGTGCCAAGTTTTTAGGCTATGAAGATATGATTTTCTTTTGATTTATTGATGCCCTATGACTGTGTTTAGTGGAAAATCAAGGAAAACAACAGTGAACAATGATTTTTTTTGTGTTTGTTGCTGAATTGGATATAATCTTAGGGAATATTAATTGAAAGGGGCTGATAAATGTGTTGGGATTTCTATATGGATAGAATTTGATGAAACCTTAAGTGCATGAGTCCTCTTTATTCATTGTCCTGTTATCACAAAGTTCTGACAGTCAAGATTTCAGGTAAAGAATTAAGGTTAGGATGGGGGTTTTGATAAAATAACATGAGTATGGTATGGATATGGACTTGATTAGCTTTTTTAGGAATATTTATATAGGTTTGAGGTGTTGGTAAGGAGAAATGGACTTGGGGTTATGTATTTTTAACAAACCCTCATGATGTAAGTACTAAGTTGCTTTGCTAAGTGCTTATAGGTTTGATTCATTGGTGAGAGTCTCTTCTGATTAGATTAGTTGTTTGTGAATCTTTTTTGACTATTGAGGATACTTGAATGAAGTTAGGGGATCTGAGAGTAGAATTTTCATTAAAGCCTAATTAGGCCTAGCCATTGAAAGACATTCATATTTTAATGGTGTTGTTACAAAAAAAAGTGGTCTCATTCTTTGACATGTTTAAAAATGACCTAAAAGGTGTATCGAAACCCTCTTAGAGTGTGGAGTTTTGGTTTGGATTAGTGGTTTTTTTTTTAATATTGTAATTGCTTGGTTACTTGAAGTTTGGTTCCAATGAAGGAATGGTCAAAATATGTAAGGGCAGACTTGAGTAGGTGTTTGTTTTGGTTGAGTCAGTGTTCGTAAGGAGTCCAAAGGTAATGAGTAATTTGATTAAGGGTCAGGTTGTTTGTAAATCAAAAGTTTCTTTGTGAAGGAGAGTTTCCTTAAAGGATGGTGAATTGGGAAGAGCGAAACTTATTGTTGAGAAATTTGTAATTGGGGACTCCTAGCATTGCATCAATACTTGAGTAGAGTTTCTTTGTATGTTAGCTCATAACAACCTTAGACCCACTTAGGGTTAGGGCTCACACAATTTCATTTATCATATATTTATCTTTTATCAAGGCTTAATTACCAAACTTGGAATTTGACCAAGGAAAACCCCCATAAAAAAAACACACATTTTCTCTTGCATATTTATTGCAAGTCTAGATATGAATATTAAGATTTGTAGGTATAGGAAAAAAGTGTAGATGGAGTGCTGCAAATTTAGTTTTCACTTTGTTGGAAATTCCTACAAAGACCCATTCGCCCAAGGGAAAATGAGTCCCTTAGTAGACCTCAAAAGAATTTTTTTGTGATAGGTACATATATTCAAACCCTTGTTAGATCTGCCTATAAATTTTCATTTCAATTTTTGTACATTCAGGAATCTACATTTTATGTATTAGGTCTTATTGTTCATTTAGTTTGAATACTTTAAATCATTTTATTTTTGTTTCAAATATTTCCTACTTTCTTAAGGACTAAGATCAAGGTCTAATTGACTCACCATTGAGATGGAAAGTCAATCTCTACACCTTGTGAAATATTTCCTAATAAAATACCTAGGGAAAGAATTATATTAAGATTCCAAAGGTTTAATAATCACACATAAAACTTTGGGTATCACGTTCCCCATATTTCATTTTTGTGAACCTAACATTCATAGCTTTTTTTATTTAGAGATCCTTTAAACCATAGATCTAGGTTTTGTATCATCTTATTTCACATTTCATTTAGGGTAACATATTGCATGTTCATGTCATTGAAACTTATAAAAGTCCAAAAACATTGCATGAATTATGCATAATAGCTTGAATTAGGTTGTTTTTCAGTCATTTAGGTCAAAATTTCATTAAAATTTGCATTCAAAAATTTTTCATTCTATTAAAAAATTATCATACAATTGCATTTACGTTTCATCAAAATTATAAAAAAAACTATCACTATAGAATCACTTTACACTAAAAAAAAAATATAAACAGTAACCCAAATACTCAACTTTTCATTTTCCAGAACCCTGAGCAGAGACTCATTTGCATAGGGGAAAATAAGTCTTTGTATAGGTCTCTTGACAAGCTTCTATATGAATTTATGTATCTACATTTACTTTCTATTTTTGTTGTTGAATCTATGTTTTGAAATTTTGGAACAATTATTTTGCATATTAAAGAAAATTTTCCTTTGCTTCAAATTCTAGAAAATTTTGGAAAATCTTTACTTTTCAATAGTTTATAGCTTTATATTTGTAGAATTTTTTTTTTTAGTTTTTAAATCATTACATAGTCTAGATAGATTAGTTTCCATTTTGTAAACAATTGAAACTATAGAATATCCCAAAAAGTATTTAAAAAAAACATAGAAGATAATAGTTAATCTTGGAGAAATTAGAGTCATTTGATTATGTCAGATCTCTTTCTACAAGTTTATCTATCCCTCAATCCATTTAGTAGTGATGATTTTGACATGTTAGATGAAGCCCTTGAGGATTTCATTTTACCATAATCATTTACTAAGGATTTTCATACAAAACACATCAAACAGTAGTTAATATAATCATACCTCAACTTATCATCTACCCACCTTCACAACAATCGCAAAATAAAAGTAAACTTGTTCTTATCATAGGAAAAGACTAAAAATAACTAGAACCTCAAAAATATATCTTAAATGTTGCAAGGGAATTCACTAGTAATAATGTTTCATAGTAACCAAGTTATAATACTATTGCTCATACATATAACACAACAAATAATAGGCAACCACAAACCATTCCTACATCCATACCACTTCCTCAACCCATTCTTCCTAGTGCTCCTAATTTACATTGACATAGTGGAAAGGAGCATGATCTTGTGGAACAACTTCACAACAATCTTGCTCAGATTTATTTATGGGATCTCATTCAAGCATCACCTAATTATTACATCATGCTTCAAAATTCTTTACAACAAGTTCTAGTCCCTCCTAGTGCACAACTAAATGATGTAGCAGCCTTAATTCAAGGTATGAACTTATTCAATATAGATATTGTCTTTTATCAAGATTAGTTGTACCTACATTGTAAGTACAACTAAAAAAATGATGCTTGATGATATTGACTAGTATTAACAAGATTGGCATTAAGCGCACTCTCATTGATAATGGTTTAGCACTCAATGTTTGTAGTGTAAACATTTTTGATAAACTTGGAGTGAACAAGACTAAAAAATTTCAACCAAATTCTTTATCTATTCATGGTTTTGATAATGTGGGAAAGCAACTGTTTGGTGTGATAATATTACCTCTAAAAGCTATTAGGGTTACATTGCAAACTTGTATCCATGTCATACCCTAGGAACACACTTATAATCTTCTAATGGGTAAGCCATGGATTCATCAAATGAATAGAGTCCCTTCAATATTTCATTGTCTAATTAAATACACTTATGAAAACAAGGTGTACATAATCAAAGATTACCTACAACTAAAAATCTATTTATAAGTTGAAACAAGAATAGAAATTCCTTTAAGAGTATTGATACCAACTTCAAAAGTGGAACCAGTGTAAGAAGAAGAGAAGGAGGAGTGATTTTCATATATCACAAAACTATTAGATGATGATTGGGGTTCATTGTATTTTAAACCTACATCCATGGGAGAATACAAAATATATAAATAAATAAAGAATAAGAAAAGGAAAAAGAAACAACAGTAGTATCAACACAAAAGGAAGTAGAATAATCACAAGCATCTAAATCAATAATTCCTATTAAAGAAGAAGACACAACTTACACAACCAACTACAATGATATTGATCATGACAATCCACCATCCTCAAAATAAATGGAAGGTCTTTATGGGTGAGGATATCAAATCTTGAAACAACTTTGCTATAATGGGAAAGGATGTGGAGTGAAAGAATAAGGCATTATAGTTCCTATAGAGCTTGATATAAAAGAAATGAAAAGAGGTCTTGGATAGTGTCCTTGAAATATAAAAAAAGAATTGAAAAATCCTTAACTTATTATCAACACTATAACAAAGGGTTCTTCTAAGAAAACTCACCCATTGATGTGTCCCAACTTAATTGATACCACAAGTAATGATATTACAATGGATTAATTTCAAAATGATGAAGCTCTAGAAGAAATTTTTCGAGTCTATGATAATTTACCAACTCACCATCACAATAAAGATTCACTTATTAAGTAAATACTACGAAATAATTTGGAGATGAAACTAAAACAAGTGATACTTAAATAGATGAATACCAATAAATCCCTGAGATTCCGAACCAAAGTGGATTAATTGTGGGAGATATAATAAACATACCAATGAACCCATCTAATAAAGAGAAGATGATTCAAATAGGAAAGTTCCTTGATGATAATGAACTAGAAGATCATGCAATGTTATTACATGAATTTCCACAACTATTTTCTTGGACTGATTCATATATGTCGGGTATTGATGCTGAGATAGTTACACACAACATTTGTACTTGAGAAAGATGCTAAACCCGTAAGACAAAAGATACATAAGTTGAATTCAAAGATAGCTTTGTTGGTTAAAGTTGAAATTGAGAAGCTCTTAGAGGCTGATTTTAACCATCCTATTGATTATTCCCCTAAGAAATCAAACATTGTAGTGGTGGAAAAACTTGATAATCATATTACGATGTGTATGGATTTTCATCATTTAAATAAATAATATTTAAAAGGTTAATTTCCCCTTCCTAATATTTACATGATAATAGATTCCACCACAACACATGTCCTATTACCATTCATGGATGGTTTTCAAGATATACTGAAATCTAAACATTAATCCCTAAGATCAATACAATATAGATTTTACTACACCTTGGGGAAAATCTTGTTGGGTTTTTATGTCTTTTTTATTGGAAAATGTTGGAGCAACGTATCAAAGAGCTATGACTAATATTTCATGATTTTATACATAAAATTCTAGAAGATTATTTGATGATATTTTGGCTAAATCTATAACTCATCAAGATCATGTCAAAGTACTTCATAAAATATTCAAAAGAATTTTTAATTAAAACATGAGGTTAAACTCAAATAAATGTGTTTTTGGTGTGGATAGTGGAAAACTATTGGGTTTTATAGAGTCATATAGAGGCATCGAGGTAGAGACAAAAGAAATTGATGCTATAATAAACATGCCACCTCCTAAAATAATTTCTCAATTGTATAGTTTTCAAGGCAAGATTCAAGCTATCCATTGATTTATTGCATCATTAGTGGATTAGACTCTACCATTTACTTAAATTCTTAAAAAATAATTAGAATTTAAATTGATGTGGATTGTTGTAGTGTAGAAAAATATATCCATTTTATATTTTCACACTTAATATGGAATTAATATTAAAATGGACTTAATTGTGCCTTATTTTAGTGTTTCGAGAGCACCTCTTTACACTTTCACATTTTTTTAGGGATCCCTTAATAAATTGAGCTTAATTTTCCTTAATTTCCCCCTTTAATTCAAATCAAAGTCTAATCAATTCATTTTTCAAAGAGGAAACCCAACATTCATTAATGCATTAACATAACACTTCTCATTGATAAATGTGTGTCCTATGTGAGTGACCTAGGAACCATTCACCCATGGGAAAATGGGTCCTCACTTAGAACTATGACCCAAATTTAAATTATGTTTTTGGTGTTATTTTAACAATTTTAAATCAATATTCACATGTCGGCTTGTGTTATTTGAATTGTGGGAAATTAATGTTACATAGCTATAAATATAAGGTCATTTCACTAAGTTTCATCTAAAAAATCTAAGACTTTAGATCAATCTAAGAAAATTAAAGTGAGCATTATTAGAGAATTTCAAGAGAAATTCCAGGAATTCAAGATCAGATTTAGTGAAGAATTATTGTAGCAATAAAGATCCAATTTTCATGTCAAATTCTTCTTGCATGATACATGCTTTAGCTAATATGATGATGTAGGTTTCATGATCAATTCAAGCATTCAAGGCATTGTTTCAAATCTAGTTTCAAGATCAAGATCTACATCCATTGAAGCCATTTCATGCAAGTTGTAGATCTACATTCTAAGGTTTATCTAATGGTTTGGTGAGTTATGGCATATATTTTTTCATTCATCATTCATTTCATGCTATTTCATTTCATTTTAAGGTTTAATTACGAAAATGGGGTTCGACCAAGGCAAACCCCCATTCAAAAAATAAAAATAAAATTTCCTCTTTATTTGTGTTTGCAAATTTAGGTGGAAGATATCTTGAAGATCTCTTGAAGAGAAAAATTGAAGAAGTTTTCAAAGTTGAAAATTTTGTCACAAAAGTTTTCATCTTACAAAAACTCAATTACAATTATTTGTTAGAAAATTATGAACCTAAAACCTTGGAAAATTGGAGGATTTAGATATGTAGCAGAGGCTCCCAAAAGATGCAAACAAACCCTAACTTAGGATCCATTCAACCCTAGGAAAAAGAGTCCTAGTTCAGCTTTAGAAAATCACTTTTGGTGATTGGTACACATCATCTTACCTCTCTCTAATCTACACTTCAATTTCTGGTTCAATCAATATTGAGCTTAATTTATTAGATCCAAGTTGTAGATTGTATTTTTTGTTTTATTTACTATTTTTAATCTTTCTCCCCAAAGTGTTGCTTAATAAGGACCCTCTGTCCTTGCAAAAAAAGAAAATTAGTAGATTCACACTTTGATTTCACTCACTTCAAGGTTGATAGTCCTTTCATTGCGTGGATCTCATTTCCTAATGAAATGGAGAGAAATAGGTCCACCATACCCCATTTTCATCACTCCATATTTAACCCCAAACCTAGTTTTCTTTGTTTCATTTTGGTGAACCCAACCTTTGATCATTACATTTTTCCAATTTTTGAGTTCATTTTCACCTTACATCTAGATTTTACATTCATTGAATTTCATTGCATTGATTGAATCTCATTTAGGTTTGCTTAAATTGCATTACTTTGCATCTTATTTAGGGTTTTAGGATTGCATTTTTGCATCTCTTGAAATCTGAAAAAAAATAGTCATTTTGCAAATCAGTTACATAGCATCGCATCATCACTCACTTGCATCTAAAAAATAAATCAATATTGTACATCAAATTAGGCCACTTAGTTTGTCATTTTGTCATATTTTTTACTTGCATTCAACAATAATTTTATAGAAAATTCAAACTGTAACTCACTGGTTTAGATGAGAATCTAGAAACCACTAGAATCAACTCAGAAATCTATAAAAAAAAAATTCAAAACCCTAACATAGGAGCCATTCTCCCTTGAGCGAATGAGTCCCCGATCAGGGTCATTTCCTAATTTTTTTGGCATTAAAACATCTATTTCTACATTCTACTTTGTTGTTTTAGTTTTCTATTTCATTTTGCAGAATTTTAGTTAAGTGGACTTGATCATATTTAGCTTCATTTGTTAAATTTAGTACATTGTGTGATTTCAAAATTCCATTTACAAGAAATAGTTTTTAGAAATTTTCATAGTGTAATAAAAAATTCACCATGTTATAAATCTAAAAAATATTAAAATCCCCTTGCATTTCAAACAATGGACGTGCACATTGGTAATTTATGGAAGTATTTAACATATTTAGTTGATGTTTCAAGTTGTGTATTTGGAATTGATCCTATTGCACTTGAGTCTAATCATGTTCAATCAACTACTAATGAATTCCCCCATGAAGTTGACATCATTGGAGAAGATGATGATAGCATGAACAATTTCATAAACAATTTCCTTAATGATCTTGAGAATAATTCATCCTTTTACCCATCCATGCAATGACCAACACCCCCTAACATCCCACCACTTGACATTTGTGATCTTTTACATTTTGAAATTGAGTCACAAACTAAGCCTAAACCTCCAACAATGACTAATCCGAGCTCCTCTAATCAAGTGCATACCTATCCATCTTATGTTAACAAAGTAAGAGGAAAAAATAATGATAAGTAGCCTAAAAACTAAATATAAATGTCCAAGGAGAGATCTAAATATCTAAGAAATTCTAACACTATTTACTAAAAAACTATAGTAAGTTTTTTCAAATTCATAAGGTGTGCAAAGAAGAAGAAGAAAGTTCGTTCTAATATGGAGTTTCTAGAAGGAATATGGTGAAAAAATAATTTTAGATATGGACATTTGTGTAGGTGAGAATGCATAATTGATTGAATTAAGTGCATCATTTAATATTTTTATGACTTAGAATAGACAATTATTTTATAAGTATAAAAAATATAAAGGAGGTAAAGTGTATTAGGGTGATAATCCTTATTTAGGTATTGTTGGTTATGCTATTATTTTGATAAAGTTTCATAATCATATAGTTAAGAGATTTGATTTTATATTTTATATTCTTGGACTAGCACATAATCTATCATCTTTGAGAAATTTAATAGATGCAAAATTGTAGGTTATATAAAGGTGTTAAAATGATGAGTGGTGTCATAGTAATTGATAGACATATTACATTGAGAACTTTGTATTAGTCGATTGCATACACTAGTAAGTGCAATAGTGCTCCTATGAAAATATGTCTATAGATTCTTTTTTGGGTGGAGAAATATTATTACCTTATGTAGTAGATGGTCATGGCTTCTTGGCACTTGAGAGTATTCTTTTTATTAAATCAAAAATTATTTATTTAAAATAATTTTATAATAACAAATATTAGGCCACATCAAAGAGAATGGTCTACAAACCTTCAAAATTAGAAACCTTATTGAATATTCGATTGATTATAATCTTGAATAATATTTCTATGAGCATTATATTTATGGAAAAAATAAATATATGTTTATTTTTACTTGAGTTCTAATAAATTCTATAGTATTTTAGAGATTATTTATTTTAATATGTTTGGTCTTTTTAATGTTCCTTCAAATCTGAAGTCCACTTATTATATTTTATTTATTGATGATTATAGTACAAGGACATGATTTTATTTTTTAAAGAGTAAATCTAAAGTTTTCATTTCTTTTATAGAATTTGAAGAAATCAATAAGTTTTAAAATTGAAAGATAATTAAATTATTGGGTATTGACAATAGAAATGAATTTTCTTATCAATTAGTGTAGAAAAATGTATCCCCTTACATTTTCACACTTTTTGGGTCATCCCCATTAAAATTTGGCTCATTTATGTCTTAATTGGTCTTATTTTGCATCCACGAGCCTAATTAAAGGCATTTTTTGAGGATAATCCCAACATTTACCAAATGAAAAAATATAATTTAATGTTTTTGGCTATGTGTTCTAGATTTAGTGATCTAGGACTCATACGCCCCTTTGGGCATATGGGTCCCACCTACGTCTCGGGACCTAATTTTAAATGTTACAATGAACACAACACTTATTGAAATCCATGTCCTAGGTTTAAGCCACTGGGACTCATACACCCAACCTAGTGTATGAGTCCTTTAACTTGGACCTATTTTAATTCAAATTATTGATAGGATTTTATTATCCTAGATCCAATGTCAGCTTGTAGATTTGTAATTTTAGGAATTTTAGGCATAAACAATTATGGATACAAGGTTATTTCACATAATTTCACCCAAAATTTCAAGTATTCAAAAAGTATATCAAATTTATGATAGAGATCATTTACAAGAGAATTCGAGAGAAAATCATCAAGCATTTGGAGCAATATTAAAGATTCAAACATCATGTCAAGGTCTTGATGCATCATGTGTGACTATGAGCTAACATGTTGATGTAGCATTTGTGATCCAAGTTCAAGATTTCAAATCCATATCAAGTTTGATGATCAATATCTACATCCATTCAATCCAATTCATAGAAGTTGAAGATCTACACTCCAAGGATTCAACAAGGTTTGGTGAGTTGTTACATTCATTTATTAATTCATCATTCCTTCATGTTATTTCAATTCATTTCAAATTTTAATTACTAAAATAGAGTTTGACCAAGGTAAACCACTATTCCCTAACAAAAAACTTTTTTTCCCTCTTCATGTGTGATTGTAGATTTAGGTGAATTGGAGCTTGAATATCTTTTAAAGACAAAGTTGCAAAAGTTGTCAACAAGTTGTCATCTTCACAAAAACTCACCTACAAACTAGAATTCAAACTTTTAGACTTCAAGATCAGATAAGACAAAAGATATAGATCACTAGAGGCTACAAAAATATTAGTCAAACCATAGCACTGGGACTAAATTTCCCCTTTGGGAATATGAGTCCCAGTATACCCTTTTTACTAAATTTTTTCAAATCTAGATAAATCATTAGAAGATTAAAGATTATACCAAAATTCCTATAGCAAGACTAAATCGCCCAGCCTAGCATATGAGTCCTAGTACACTTCAAAGAGAAAAGTTTCAGAGTTGCAGATCTTTCTTAGAATCCATTCGTTTTTCAGGTTCCTCTCTATTTTATTTCCTTTTGTTTATTTGATCTCATATTCTTAAGTTTCTAGGGTTTTGTGCATTAGAGTTTTCATTTCTCCTTTGAAGCTTCATTTTAATGGCGAACCCCCATTTAATCACACCTAAGGAAGCATCCTACCATCCCTTCCCTCAATTGAGTCACTTGGTTGAGGGATCTTGGTTTCCTAATGAACTAATGGTGAAATAGGTCATAAGCCCTAGTTCCATCTCACAAAAGGAGGAACCCTATTCCCTTTAGCTAATTTTGGTGAACCAAACCCTTGGAAGCTTGAATTTTTGATTTGGAGAACATTATAGTCCTAAATCTAGTTTGCATTAAATTTTCATTAGATTTTCATTATTTGAATTTCATTTAGGGCTTCTAAAACTTGCGTTAGTGAAAAGTGCATATAGGTTGCATTTTTGCATTTTGCATCATTAAATTTCATTGGACATTTGTACTTACAAAAAATAATTTGAGAATACAACCTAGACACCTTAAAATCAACTTAGAATTTGCTGAATCTAGTTTAAAAACCCTAATTTGGGACTCATTCACCTACCTGGGTGATTTAATCCCTCTACAGGTCTTTTTTTCCATATTTCTGGGTATTTTGTGCTCTCTATTTTTCACTATTTGAAACTATCAAAAACCTTAAGTTGGACTCATAAGCCCATCTAGGAAAGTGAGTCCATAGAGGCCTACAAATACCAACCTTTTCTAAGCTTTCTGGTGATTTTTTGTACTTCCTAGGCTTGCTGGTAACCTACTATATTTGTCTGGAAATTTTTAAGAGTTTTTGTTTCATGTATCTAGGTCAAATCATCCATTTAGTGTAGTCATTTTTAAAAATAATTCAAAAAATGATTTCAATATTTAAAATCTTTAAATATGTAGGACATTTGTTTACATTGCATAAATTAGATAGCTTACTTTTTCATGTTAGCATGTTTTGTTTTAAGAGATGTGGTTTTGAAATGGTTAAGAATGGATTGTATAAGTACAATATCCCCTCTTATGAGTTCAATGTAGAGCATAGAGATGAGATTATTAAGAAACTTGTTATCCATCCTTCCACTATATTTTTTAGTTATGAAAACATCTTAGAGCAACAAAAACAAACCGTTGACACAATCCTTAATACTGGCTTGCCTATCACTCAATAAAACCCTACTGTCTCTCCTATTTGTGAGGATGATATGATACAAGAAGATACAAGCATAGATAACCATGAAAATAATAATTGTTTTTCTATCGAAACCTCTCCTACTAGTGACGAAGGTGATGGAACCCCTACATTTGCTTTTGGTACATCTCAAAAAAATTTAAGTTTTGGTTATAATCCATGTTTTTGGGCTTAAGGTTTTGTTCACTATCACTATTTTAGGGTTTGAACCCTTCCTAAAAACCATTGGGCCTGCATCCTTGCCATTATTCTAAGTTATCGTTGAATTCTTGGCCCATTCCCAGTCATATTGAAAAACAACTTGAGTCATTGAATTTCATTGGGTAACCGACCCCATATGGTTATGGTTATCTTACACCAGTCGCTCAATATTTATGCATGTGTTGGTCCTTGATTTTTATTTTCTTTTGTAAAGTTAATTTATCAGCCTTGTCTTACTTTACATTCTTTGAAATAAGTGTCGTTTAGCCTTTTTATGACCTTATCATGCATTGTCCTAGTAGGACCCCTTTCTTAAAACATCTTATTTGCACGTGCAAATCACTTAAGTGATCACTCATCACTGAATTTACATTCACTATTGGGCTCATTATGTAGTGATGAGAAACGGGCCCTTGTTTCCCTTTGTATCGTGTGTTTTTGAGATTTGTAACTCTCCATGACTATTACCATGAAGATCAGTATGGTTGTGGGCCTTGTTCATCACCTATCGCTAAAAATTTTCATGCTTCTTGCCTCTTTTCAATGATGAGTGATGGGTGATGTAATTTTCTTGTATGATGCCATCAAAGAAGTGTTTTAAGAATTTTCCTAGTTTCTATGATGAGCGATGGAAGTGGATTGAAGAGAGTGGTGTGATCATCACATGCCTAAAGTTGACGCTATCACTAGGAATCTTTCCAATCACTGAAAGCATTCTCAATTCCAAGGAAATTATAGCGATGAGTGATGGGCTATGAATGTATTGTGGTATCACTATAAATTTCTCCTCGCCGAATCATTTATGAAGTCTAGCCACCTTTCTGTGTGAAGCAGTAGGGGTTATAACCAAGAATATTCCCTTCAATGAGGTATTGTTTCTTGTCGTCAAAGTTTAGAGATGATATAGGGGGACTACTTCGATGAGCGATGAAATGCAAACAATGTAGCAGATATGTGGATAACTACATGGAAATTTTTTAGGGTTTCATCAATGTTTCTGAGTACGAATGAAAAGGCAAGTGGCGATGCTTGAAGAGAGTCCTTGATTAGGGTATGCACAAGATCATCATGGAAAAAATAGGCCCTTAAGTGGAAAAAAATTAGAAAAATAAAAGTTAGGAAACTTGACGTAAAAATTTGAATAAGTTATTTATATTATTTCAAAAATATGTAAGAATAGAATCTATATAAAGTTGAATATGGTTTCTAAAATACTAGGTTTATTAAAAAAAAATCTATTTGGTGAAAATTTGAAATTTCAATGCAGTAGTACTTAAATTTTAGGGAAAAAATAAGTAGGTGTTTTTCTAGCCACCCTAACCACAATAAAATGATAATATTTATATATAAGATTTTAGATATAAGTAGAGGACTCATGTATCAATGTGATGCATATTTTTTTTGAAATATTTTTCCAAGTAAATAATTAATTATGAATTTTTTATTACAAATTTTAAAAAATATATAAAATCGTATGTCTGACCACCTTAACTTGATTAGTGATAGTAGATTTCCACAATCCATATAGAATGTTGCCAAATTATTTATAGATGCAAAAAGCCTTACACAATCAAAATCCAGAAATAATTTGGCAACACCTTAACTTGGTCTAAACTTCATGAAATTCATTTTTTTTAATCCTATAGTATGCGAAGCATAGAATGTGATGCATGTTTTGGATTCAAAAAATGTGATACTGTTTGAAAGCTATAAATATTTTTCAATCAGCCTATCAATCAGGACTTTACTCATAATTCAAATTGAAAATGAATAATAATAATTTATTAAATTCAAAGTAAAGCATAATTTATATTGGTGGAAAGCTTAGAATCTCCTTTAAAAACCCTTTTTATTTCATCAATGTTGGGTAAAAAAAAATTTGTCAGCCACATACCCATCGTATCACCACTTTTTGGCCCATCATGATCCTGCACATACCCATTATGTTTTAAATCCAAAATGATCGATGACTAGGATTCAAAGTTGAGTGGTTTCTTGTGAGCTCGCTCATGTGACCCATGCTTGATCATTAATGGCTACATGCTCAAATCACTCTACTTAATGAGGATTTCCTATAGTTTTATCTCATCCTTTGCAATTATCAAAGAGTTGAGTAGTTGATTTGAAACTAGAGAATGAATGTTTGAGTTCAGAGAAAATAATCGTAGAGGTAGTAAAAGTGGTTTCCCTAGGTAAGTGAGTATGCATACTTGCTTTGTTGTAAATGGGTATGTGCATGATCATGATGGGCCAAAAAGTGGCGATATGATGAGTATGTGTAGGGTATACGGTTGACGAATTTTTTCTACGAATAATCGATGAAACAAAAAGGGTTTTTAAAGGAGATTCTCAACTTTCAACCAATATAAATTATGATTTACTTTGAATTTAATAAATAATTATTATTCATTTTCTATTTGAATTATGAATAAAGTCCTTATTGATAGGCTGATTGAGAAACATCTATAGCTTTCGAATGGTATCACATTTTTTGAATCTAAAACAGGTGCCAGATTCTATGCTTCACATACTATAGGATTTTACAAAAATGAACTTCATGAAGTTTTGACCAAGTTAAAGTGGTTAGATATATGAGTTTTTATATTTTTTAAAATTTGTAATAAAAAATTCATAATTAATTAAATTTACTTGGAAAAAAATTACAAAAACAATGCATCACATCAGAACATGAGTCGTCTACTTATATCTAAAATATTATAATAAAAAAGTATCATTTTATTATGGCTAGGGTGGTCAAACAGACACCTACTTCTTATGTTTTCCCTAAAATTTAAGTACTATTGCATTGAAATTTCAAATTTTCACAAAATACATTTAAAAAAAAATAAACCTAGTAGTTTATAAACTACATTCAATTTAGTATAGATTCTCTTCTTACATATTTTTGAAATAGTATAGATAACTTATTCAAATTTTTACGTCAAGTTTCCTAACTCTGATTTTTCTAAATTTATCGTCACTTAAGGGTCTGTTTTTTCAATGATGATCTTTCACATACCCAAATTGTGCATGGGTTGGATTGTACGTTTTAATTCCATAGGGTGGTAAGAGTTTTATTTCTTGCAATTGCATTCTAGGCTAGTTTGTATTGTGTGGGTTTGAGAGTTCTTTCTTTCAAAAGCAATCTGAGGGTATAGGCTAGTGTCTTTTCTATAAAGTTAGGTTTGTTATTCCATGTCTTGTTTCATGTGAGATGAGTAATTCAAGTGAGTTTTTTATGCTAGTTAGAAGGTCTAGGAGACTTAGTTTGCATGAAACTCAAGATGATATTCCTGAAACTAAACTTGGCATACTAGGAGCTCTTGCAACATTAAAGGATAGGAGGAGTACCTATGGAAAAAATAAGAAGAGTGTTGCTAAGATCACCTATAATTTGAGTAGGGTTGTTTTAGAAGAATTGGTCAAGTTTAGAAAGAAAGAATTAGTCAAGCATGTGAGGGAAGAGAGGAAGAATAATAAGTACCACAAGGCTTACATGGGATGACACAACTCTCGCATAGAAGTTTCAAACAACCCTTCAAGTGATGAAGGAGATACTGACCTAGAGTATGGCCAATACCTACTCACTTTGGAGCCACATGAGGATTCTGATGAGGGAGGATTAGTCACTTCTCCAATTTCAGCATGAATGTGGAGCAAGCGGGCATACTCTGATGTTGACGAATCAGAGTAGCATCGCTCCTCTATTGTTATTTTTCATGACACCATGGCCACTACAACAGACTTGTCCTCTTCAACAAGCATATGGTTTTTTGTCTTTAATGATGACATGCACAAGGGATTTTGGAGCTATTGCAATTGAAAGAGATTCGTTTGGTTTTCCCCCTATTTTGCAATGAATAAATGTAAGTGTCTAGGGAATCTCTGATATTAGGTTGATATTAACTCACATGCAAATGAAATTGTAATTGTAATTTCGGCCTAATGCTTGTCACTCCCATATCTCTATAAATGGGATTTCAGGGCCAATTACAAGGGTTGTTGGGTGGTTGGTTGTTCTGGGATTGGTCACATAGGGAATTGTAAAGGATACTAAATAGTTTAGTGTTAAATCTTAGGTTCAAGTTTGCCAATATGTATATGTAAGCTTGTTAGTAATACTGGCAATATAGAATACAAATAGTGCGAGTTTGACACCATTTATTGTCCTATGTACTTGTTTTATAGATTATGAATAATATAATCAAGGTTATTTTATTTTTCTCTATCAATTTACAATGGATGTGTGGTTCTATTATTGCTTATTAAATTAAAGAATTAATGTAAATGCTTGAATATGGCTATATGTTTATATTAAATTGGGTGCTAGGATGCTAGTAAGAAGTAATGGTTAAGACATAATGTTGAAATACTGTAATGCAACATTAAAAAACTTCATATAATGTCATGTGTGAAAATTTCTATCAAATTATGTGGGTATTGTTGCGCCCTCAGCACACATGCCCCGTTTGGAATGGGGACCCTCTTTTTTCCTTTGACCAACTGGGTCATTTTTGACCCTGCCTCATTTTGCATGCCCTGTTTTGCTGTCCCAGATGGTCAATGTACCTCCAAATTCTCATCTTAAGTTGACCATGTTTCTCCCTTTTAATTTTGTCAATTTATGGTGCCTTGCGGGGTCTCTCTGGCAGTTTGCTTCTGCTAGTGGCCTTGGGCCCTGCCGGGCTCGCCCCTTCGAGTTTCCCTGGCTGGGTTTCCTTGTTGTGTCCACCGTCCCAAACAACGGATGGAGTCTGCCTTCCCAGGCCCTAGGTCTCAGATCCTTGTTCTCTGTCTAGTGAAAATTGTAAAGTTTCTCGACTGCCTTCAAACCTGTTGGGCCCGAACCTCTGGACTTCCGCTTCTGAAGTTCCATGAGGACTTCGCCTTCCTCGACAGAAAACTAGTGGTGGACTTCCGTCCTCTGGGCCTTGACTACCCCTTTGCCACCAGTGATTTCTGAGCAGAATTTTCCAAGACGGCCACCACCTCGCGTCTTTCTGGCCTCTAGGCCCCGAACCTCCTGCCACCGTTCACAATTTCAAAATTCACCAACCCAATTATTTGTCGTACTTTCATTTAATGAGGCCATTAATGGCAATGGGAGTATAAATATCTTTCCTGAACCTGTCATTCTCACTTGTCAGTGTTGCTGAGAGAGGTTAAAGAAATTTCCAGAGAGGATCCCTGTCTTTGTCAATCGTCGCCCTCGCACCCATTGTCGTCACTTGCTGATCGTGAGTGGGTTTCACACCTTGCCACATCGAGTGTCTGAGGTAGGTTTTCCATCCACCCTCCTGAGCAATTTTTTCATGATCTCAACCCATGTTCTCAAATTCAGCCCTCTTCGCTACGATCATTTTTGAACCATCAAAATTTGGTTGGAAATGATCTGCCAGGTCACTCTGCCCCATTTTCCCTCTCGAAACAACATTCCTTCCAGGGAAGTCTGGACCTTCAGGCCCAGATAGTCTGAAAGCCCTCTATTAAAAGACTAGTGACATCTGGAAGTAGAAGTATCATTTTATGAATGATAAATTATTTAAAGTTGATTTCATCCATGGGATTTTAACTAACATTAAGACTTTCATGATTAGTTGCAGTGACTACGCAATTTCTTGTAGGATATATGGAACCAGGTGCAGGACCTTCAGGGGTGGCTGTGGAAAAGGACAAAGGAAAGAAGTTAGGAAAGACTATTCAAGGAAAAGAGGACAAGGACCAAATGAAGCACCAGTTCTAGGGTCAACTATTGCATTTGAAGGTTACCACAGATTGGAAAGAAATTACCGACACCAATATAGGCCATGTCAATATTGACGAGTTTACACAAAGGGTTAGGGTCAATCCGACGACCAAGAATGAGAGGCTGATCAAACAAAGTGGAATTGCAAAAGCTGCAGGCTTCCCTCCATCCCTCATGGCCCCTGAATTGGTCATGGCTTGTCGACAGGCATATCAATCAGACACAAGGACCATAATTGATAGAGATGGTAACATTCATGCCAACATGTTGGCTGAAGGAATCATAAAGACCTTCCATATTCCCACTTTTCAAGAAATAGAAACACTTACCATAGAGGAATTCCAGGTAGCATGGTATGACAACCCGACAGACTGCAAAAGGTTAATAAATCAGCATTGGCTTAAAGAAAAATGTGGCAACGCTACGAAATTTCCTCACAAACTCTTCCGTAGTGATTTCCACGAAGATTGCCATGACTTGGTCACAATCCTAAGCAGGATTATGGGTCTTCCTATGGCTTCCTTATTTCAGGAGTGGATGGTGTACTTCATCGAACAGATCCTTCATGGCAATGAGGACATTACCACAAAGTCCTTGTTCTATTGGGGAGGTATAATAAGTGACTACTTCCATGAGCAGTTTGTCAATGTGAAGAAAAGTTCCAAGTTTTACATGACCTCATATCTCATCTACTCCCTTGTAGACTGGAGATAATACAATGGGTTGTTCGTGGCACCCAATGAGGAGTAGGGTCAAAGAATGAAGGCCTATTATAGGTATCCCCAGCTCTAGTACCAAAACTTCAAGAAGGAATATTGCAGGGTAAATGATGCCTTCATTGGCCATATCATCAGAATGATTGTTGGGGATTTTGAGAGAAGGGTTTCCCACAGTGCTCAGGCATTCTTGAAGCAATACGCCTTCCTCTTCAATCAATATCCAAAGTTCACATACATCCATGCCCAAGGCTTCACCGAAAGGCCAAACAAGTTGCCTCGATACCCCAACGACCGGATCATCCTATTGGAGCTTTTTCAGAAACTCCAACACATACAGGAAACCTTCAATGGAAAATACATAGTAGGAATCTCGTATCCCATGACCCTTGGTTAGGGCATGTATAAATTACAAACCTCCCAGTGCACTGGTAACTCTGAGAAAGAAATGAAGGATTATCATTTTCACCTGTGCACTGCTCACCCACGAATGAACCCATATGTGAATGTAAGGAAGGAACTAGGACCATGGTTCCACTAGTACACAAACAACAATATATGACTAAATAAACTACTAAAAATTGCATATAAATGACTAATTTTGGTTACGTGACCATTAATAGTTTATTGTTGGTCATTTATAACGTGACCAAATTTATGACTAAACTATTTTAGTCATTTATTTAGTCATTGATTTGTACTCATTGATTTGGTCATTAAATTGTTCATTGATTTAGTCATTGATTTAGTCATTGATTTAGTCGTTAATTTAGTCATTGATTTAGTCATTGATTTAGTCATTAATTTAGCCATTGATTTAATCATTAATTTAGTCATTGATTATTATTAATTGGTCATTTATCTAATCATGGTAGTGATTTATTTAGTCATATATTTAGTCATTAATTTAGTCATATATTTAATCATTAATTTAGTCATTAATTGTTGTTAACTGGTCATTTATTTAGTCAAGGTAGTCATTTATTTAGTCATATATTTAGTCATTACTTTAGTCATATATTTAGTCATTAATCTAGTCATATATTTAGTCATTAATTTAGTCATTACTTTAGTCATTACTTTAGTCATTATTTTAGTCATTACTTTAGTCATATATTTAGTTATTTAGTCATTTAGTCATATTTAGTCATTAATTTAATCATTACTTTAGTCATACAGTTAGTCATTAAATTAGTCATTTTATTTACTATTTTTCATTAATTGGTAGTAAATATAATCATGAAATAAATAATTTATTAAATACAATAAATTTTATAATGCAAAACTAATATAATATTAAATTTGAACTAAAACATAAAAGTAAATAAAAATATTACATATGCGCGTACAAGATACAACATACTAAAATGAAAAGATTGATTCAACATCATGTTAAATAAAGGTAATCTAGAATAAAAAAATTTAATGCAAATATATATCAATATATATATCAAGTTATAAGATGTCAAAGATGTCTAAGAGTATATATGTAAATATAATAAAAAATGTCAAAGTTTTCTAAGAGTTTCCAAGTCTCTCAAATACACCATAATAATTAAGATCCCTGAACAACATATTCAAAATATTGCATAAAGTAGTGAGCCAAGATGTCTAGCAACTAGTACATGATAAATATGTTCAACTATGTCATTTTTTGCAAATATTTTAGTGGCCACTATGTGAAGGTTCCCTCTTTCTCTTTTAGACGAACAACTCCATCTATTTTGTCTTCATAAACAAGGGGTATGTTACTTGTGACCTTTAAAATGTTTACATTTGCATCCATTGTTCCTTTCAAGTTGACTCCATGTACAATAGATAGGGAGTGAATCCGCCCAATGCCCACAACATCACCATCTAATGGATCCAAGACCTTAACTTTATCTCCTTCTTTGAGTTTATCAATACATTCCTACAAAAAGAAAAAAATAACACATTATAACATAAACTCACATAAAGGCTTCCAAAAAATAATGTATTATCCATGTTCCTACTAAACTTACATAAAGGCTTCCAACAATTTTTTATGCATGAATAACATATACTAATAAACTTGTATAGTTTTCTCTTTAGATTACAAAAGCTACATGTAGCTCAATCAATATCTCATTCAAACAAATAAAAAATTGTAAGATTTAATATTCAATACCATAGAACACAAAAAATATGATAAAATGTGTTCACTGAGGTCATCACATAACTCACCGTGTTTGGAGAAGCAAGCTGCTTTCCACTCAACATACTAGCAGTTGATCTTTTTACAAACCCATTCTCATAAGCCTGCTTGTGCATACACATCAACAATTTAAATATCAACAAACATTCCATATTAACTATTGTTCAATAACCTTATTACAAACCTGCCTTATAACATAGAAGACAAGAGAAAATTACAAAACATGCATTTCTACCAAGGTGTGAGGACTCAAAAATTAGGAAAGAAGAATTTTTTATCCAAAACCTGTGGATGATAGTTAATTTTTGTTCAAAATTTCAATTCAGCTTATAAACTCAAAGTTAACATTTTGAAAAAATGATTTGACCAAGTATAGGGTTGGCTTCCATCCACACATAATGAGATTCGTAAAAAAGGATGCACAAGGTAGCCAAAAATAAATCCAAAGCATGACATTCAACTTATATTATATTTGATCTATAACAATCCTTGGAAGATATGTTGAGTTTTTATTACATTCAAAAGTTGCACTTCATCCATGTTCCTACTAAACGTGCATAAAGGCTTCCAACAAATTTTTATGCATGAATAACATAAACTAATAAACTTGTATAGTTTTATTACAGCAGCTACATGCAGCTCAATCAATATCTCATTCAAACAAATAAAAAATTGTAAGATTTAATATTCAATACCATAGAACACAAAAAATACGATAAAATGTGTTCATTGAGGTCATCACATAACTCACCATGTTTGGAGAAGCAAATTGTTTTCCACTCAACATACTAGCAGCTGATCTTTTTACAAACCCATTCTCATCAGCCTGCTTGTGCATACACATTCAATAAAATTCCACAGAAGTATGGTAAGTAACAATCAATAAAACTCCACAAAATAAGTACATTAACCAAAGAAACTAAATTTAACACTGGAAAAATTATTGAAAACTATAAGGCTTCTCAAAATTAGTTTTCTTTTGGGCTATTAACATGGCCCTCTAGTTAAAACTATTATAGGCTGCTATGGCCCTACATGCTTATTTAGTACAACAATTGTAATCAGGGTTAATTAAAGACCAAGCTAAGTAGTTTGTGACCTCTTGTTGATTAGAATGATGTATGTTATCAGCACATTAAAAATAAGCTAGTTCTTCACCAGTTATGCAATCATCATTAGCAGCACATCAATTACCCATTAGTTATGTAGTCATGCAATCATGTAGTTAGTTGTACAATCATAGTTAAAAATTAGTCAATTACTCATCAGTTATGTTGTCATGCAATCAGTTATTGTCATGTTCCCTTTTCCAAATTAGAACCATGGAGAGACCTCTAGCATATCATCATTTCTCATAGGCTAAAGGATAAATCAAGGGAAATGAATAATAATATTATTTTAAGTTGGGCCTAGTAATATAATATTTATGGGGAAACTTAATAATATTTGATCTATAACACATACAAATGTACAAACTACCAAAAACTTTAAATTTTACAAACTTAATTAAATTGAGGAAATCAACCATTTCTTCATCTAATACAATTCCATATGCATCTACATAATTTTCAAAAGGAAACCTACCAAAATAAAAACTATTTACTACTCTGATTGAGTAGAGAATTATAATTTTTGATCAATGTTTAGGTAACCACTGGCCTGATGATAAGTGTGATCACAAGATCAAATGAGAAAGCATTTCTGAGATAATTTATGCTTCCAAAAGGTCCAGAGCATCCATAATATAGAAATGATGTCTTTCTATATTATATTCCCAAGTATCCCTTTTTAGTTTTTTAATCATTTTGATCCACCTATTAGCATACCTATTGGTTAATAGAATAACTAGAATCTCACTTGGAAAATAAGTGGATCTGTGGGATCTATTGTGATGACTACAATAATTTTGAGATCTCTAGTTAAAGCATCAGCAAGGGAATTCTTTTCCCATTTAACCCATTGTATATCAAAGTTATAACTCTGGAACTCAAAATACCATCCAACAATTCTCCCTTGGGCTAAATCTATGTTTGTTTTTTTCCTTAACAAATTTCTTATTGGCTAACTATTTGTTTTGCTTGCAAAATGTTTGGGCTTGAGGAATATTTTAAGATTTTCAATTCCTCTTTTAACAACCAAAATCTCCTTCTTATTTATGTGTTAGTTCTTTTTACTTTGTGAAAATGTATGAAACTTCTATCCACAAATTTCACTTTTCCATCTAGAAATTCTTCGCTCAACATTACTAACCATGTATCAATTGAAGCATTTGTGTTGAGGACTAAAGAAATACCTCACTTGTGGCATTTGGAACCACACATTCAAACACTTAAACATGTTCTAAGTGATGTGAATTCATGTGAGGAGTACTAAATGTAGGTAAAAGGTTTGTAAGTAGTTAAATGAAGTGCTTATTGATTATGAATTACTCGTGCCTTTACCATGAAGCAAACTTAGGATGTATTAGAGGTTCCCAAATTCTCATTTGATTGTCCATGTCACTTGTCCATTGCTTGATAAAATACCGAAATTTAAAGTTTTTGGTAGTTTGTACATTTGCATGTGTAAAACTTGGAGTAAAACTATACATATACTTAATGGTTTCAAAAATCTCTATCACAGGTTTTTCTAGAAAATTTGTAATATTACACTGAACAATTTTGCAGAGAGTAGTTGCATGAAGGAAATTGATAGTTAACAACAATCAATCAATAGCAGTTATTTAGTCTCACTCCTTTTAAGTTTTTATATATTTTTGTTAATTTATGTTATGTAATTTAGAAGTTGAACCATCTTTTGTTAATATATTGTGCAAAAGAGCAATTAAGGGAGCACAATTTCAATGTTCATGCAAAATAGCATTGAGATGGAAAACGATAGCTACAGAGAATAACTTTTATCATAGCAGTCTGTGGCTACACATTTCCCACTAATTTATATAAATAAAGTATTCCCTATTAATATTGTTTTAGTAAAACCATAGATAAGTCATCTGGTTTTGGCACAAAGAAATCAATTATTGATCACTCTCTAGTTAGTATGACTTCTAAGAGTAAATTTAAACCGGACCAAGTAATCCAACTAATTTGCTACAAGACATGATAATTTATGACCTACTCAAGCTATTGGCTTTTCCCTTAGCTTGCTTAAACAAACTAGAATTCAATAGTAATACCTAAGATTGTTTACTATAAAATTATCAACAAATCTTGTGGTTGTAACTTACAACCAATTTACATGTTTTACTCTCTAACAGTTGAAATTTTTTAATTAAGATTAAGCAAACGAGAAATATTCTATACACAATATCATTTAAGACTGCACAAACTATCAATATGGCAGTTGCACATCAAATAAGGGGGATATACAAAGTGCCTAATTTCAAAGGTCATGGAATAGTATCAAGAGGGAAACTTTTAGTTACAGAGACCAAAATTTAGTACAGAAGTTAGGCTACATTATTTTCATAAGTTTATATAATAGAATATTCCTCACTGACATCATTTATCTAAACAGTAAATAACTCATTTGTTCCTGACCCAATGAAATAGATTATTGATAACTCCATTTTTAGGAAGTATATTAAATCATAGTTGTGATGGTTACACATTTAAAATACTACACCTGTTACCTATGTTTTTTGGTTCTGGATCAAATATGGTTTGTTCATTGTTGAATGTTGTGACAACACCTATACAATAGATATAGTGGTTGCTTCTAGCTAAGAAAAAAGGAGGGATATGGAGCTTAAAAATAAGACCGAAAGTCATTGTATAAATAGCTCTCAGTATTATAAATAAAATCATCCATTTACCACACATTTCATTGCAAAATTTCAATACGGTATCAGAGCAACCTAGTTCTGCTGAAAAAACCTAAATGTTGAGGGTATTTGAGGGAAGAAATTACTATATCCATTGATTAGCAGTTCTATCAAATATGTTTTACAGATTGCAATTAAGTGACAGAGAATATTTGACAGAGAGTGTGAGTAGAGGCATTTTGGTAACCAACATGAAGGCATAGATAGAGAGTGAAGTGACATGAGCGTCTCTTCACAGAGCAGTGCAATAAAGTTGCAGCAGCATATTAAGTAAGCAGTAGCAAAAAAAAAAATCCCAAGGAGCAAGCCATAAGGCAACAATTTTGATTGTGTAGGCACTCCAAATGCATGGCTTTCTGAAAAATGAGCAAAGGGCAAGCTGTGGAAGGTGATTTCTGGTGTATAGAAATAGAGGAGACTGGAGGACCATAGGAGGTTGAAGGATAACTTCCAAACATGAGTTCATTGTTAGCCTAGAGATTAAAGTAATTGATTTGGTAACATTTGGTTCAAAAAAAAGTTTCCAGTAAGGCCCAAAACAACTGAAGTATATCATATATGTCAAGCAATGACCCATACCACACTTATTTTGAATAGTTGAGTTTGTCCCCATTCACAGGATGCAGTAAAGATCAATAAGGCCAAGTCCAGGTAATCATTCGCGACTAGCTGTGTGTGTCACTAGTACAAAGGTATTGCAGACAATTGTGTGTATCAACCCTATTTGCAACTTAAAGACATTAGATTTCCACAGTCCATATTGATAACAGTGTGCTTTTTCTAGATTTAACCGTGTAATCCAGAAAAGTCACTGTTATTTTACAAAATGACACAGATTTTAGAAAAGACTAATTATTTTAGTTGCAAAAGCTCATTTGTAAGAGAACTGAGATGTGGCAATAAGCCATGTCTCCACTAGTCTTTTCCATGGACATCATTTAATTTGAGCCTTTAGCAACTCCTTTGCAAAAATGGTATTATTCATTTGAAAGAGAGGAGATGACATGGTAAAGGAGCTTTTATTCAAAAGAGCTACATGCAATAATTGACTGTTAAAAAAAGTCCTCATTCGAAGTGAGTTGGATGTTACTCAAATATAGGAAGAAATAATGATAAAGATGAAGCCAAACTTCTAATCCTGAATCCTAACCACATATAAAACTAATGCCACGAAGCAAGGTTTTGTGGATGAAACTATGCAGATGTTTTTTAATCAACGTTCATACTGCAATCTATCATCAAGATGTTATTTTTGTATCCTGATAATAGATCATAGACTGGGATCCTAAATATTGTTTCAAGTCTTCTACACATTTTTTTTCCAGAAAGGTTTACTTATCATCTAATGGACTATGGAAATCTTAATCTTAGGTTTGTTGCAGGATCCCAGCAGTGTAGAACTACAATTGCAATCTAAAATCCCCCAAGTAGCACACGATACACCTGAAAGGAATTTTGACATGATTGGTCCAATGAAGTACAAGAGAATAAACCTAATAAAAGGTATTTCAATAGTATTTGTTCAATGAAGTTGATGTATGTGTCTTTAAAATACTCTTTTCCCGGCAGGATAAAACATCTTGCAGGATACACAGTGGTCAGACCATTGGGAAATTCCATTCGCAGAGCTGAAGTGATCCCTCCTGTAATTAGTATAGCCCTCAAAACACCATCTTCCTCCCTTACAAGAATTTCTGCCTCCACTTCATCTTGTGGCTAATATATGTCGGATTAATAGATCACCTTTGAATCATTGAATATAAGTAAAGGAATGAATGCCCTTTTGCATTTGGAAGAGGTGCCCTATTTCTACAATATCAGTTTCCACTATCTCTCAAATTCTTCCTTTGTACAACTTTGGGATCATGTAAAGTTTAATTCTTCAATGGCTTTTTTGTAATGCAGAATCAAAATTTTATTTTATTAGGGTTTACAAAGATAATTTTAGATGATCAATGATCTGTTTGACATTTCACTTCGTCAGACCTGTGTGAAAATGGAAGCACAAAAACCAACATTGCATGTGAAAATTTATTTATTTATTTTTGGTTGGGTTGATTAGACTTTACATCAAGAATCTAGTCTCAAGAGTGTTGATTACATTTTTCAATATTAGAAACCGGAAGTAAATCATCTCCTCATATTCAATCCAAAGACCTTCCTTCCTAAGAAATATCCTTGTACTGATTGGGATATTCTGACTCTTCACTCTACAACATTATTAGCCCATGCTAGACTATTTTCTTTAAGTGTCTTTGGAAGTGAATTGTTGCTCTAACGAGACCTTCTAAGCTATAAGACTTGTATTTGGGGAAATCAAAACTAATCCTAATATATTTACAGTTATTTACAAAGTGCATTCTTGATACTGTGCTGCAAGCTGCTTAGGTTATCTTGCAGCACAGTATCAAGAATGGCATCTTTTGTGAACTCATGATGCAATTGGGTCCCCTTATACATATTGTTTGCAACAAATTCTAGTGTGTTGTTTAACATTAAGGCCCTTTCCAGGTACAAGGCTATCTCATTATCTCGGTTTTATATTTTAGAAGCAGATAACCTAAGCAGCTTGCATTTAACCTAAGTAGCTTGCAGCACAATATCAAGAATCACATGTCAGTGGCACTGCCTCATGTTGAAGACACTAATGCATATGGGTAATTAGGGGCAGCGAGAATTACATATGTGCACTTATCACAAACCTATTTCAAGGAAAATGGACTCTTAATCATCCACTTTTATAAAACCAAACCTTTTTGTAACAGATTTTGATTGTAACTGCTCTTTCCTGTAATTATGTGTGTAGTTATTTTAGAACTTGAGGAAGGACATGTTTCTCAACTCCTCTTTGGTTCACCATAGGTGTACTATTCATAGATGAATCAGCTAGGATCATCATCCTTGGTCTTTGATCTTGAGAATTCTCATTCTTATTCTTCTGTTTCTTTGTATACATATGTGGTAACCTGTTCTTGGTCAATAGAAGAGCACTGTTATGTTGTCTCAATATTTCACGGGCATACAATGGTTTGAAATTTGGTGCCTTTTATTCTATGGAATGTCCGTTATAATACAACTGTTATTAGCTAATAACTTATCATGTTGTCCTTATTGCCACCCATTCCAAGCCCTGTGGTGCAGGTCATCGGTGTTAGAGCATATCTTTGGCTCAAGACATCCTACACCAATTTAGGCTTGTGGCATCTAAGCAAGTCTTGGTAATGTCTCTCAATGTTTACTCACAACAACAAAAGGAAGGAGTACAACTTGGTTCCATATCAGTGAGCCAGACTATCTGCATGAGTACTGTCACAGGGGTGAGATGGTTGACTCTTAGAAGATGACTCCCAATGCCTCCATGAATGTTCAAAAACTCATCAAGGACACTCTAGAGGAGCAACATGATGTTCTTCTTGGCATTTTTTGTGAAGTCATGATGCAATTGGGTCCCCTTATACATATTGTTTGCAACAAATTCTAGTCTGTTGTTTAGCATTAAGGCCCTTTCCAGGTACAAGGCTATCTCATTATCTCATTATTTCGGTTTTATATTTTAGTGTGCTGCTTAGGTTAGTATATTTTGTGTACCCTGTATGCATCATAGTGCATGTTCAAATGGTCATAAAATGGGTTGTGGTCCTTTGCATGACTGTATTAAGCAACTTATGGTTCATAAGAATCTAGTTCATAACATATGAAAGGGAGCTATATGCTATGCAGTATTTCAGTTATTTATTTGGTAAATGCTATATCGAAAACAATTGTTACATCCATGTATGTGTTGGTTTTGGTAGGCTTTAACAAGGCTCACCAAACTTTATGAGGATAGAGTTGAAGCATATGGCAATTCTGATGTAAAAGTGTCTCTTCAAAGTATGTTTTTGTATCTCTTACAGTTTGTTCTGAACATGAGTTCAAGATGATAATGCACATTAATCACATTCTTGAGTTCCATATTGTTTTATATCTCTATTCCCTCTTATGTCTTTCTTTTTTTTATTTAATTATTTTGGTTTTGCATAGAACATGCTTTCATTAATTTAAAGAGAATAATAAAAAGAAGCCATTGTTGTCTTTAGAAATTGCATTAGAACATGGTCACAAAGATGTCTCTCCTCTCACTCCAGCAACTATTGCATTTGAGGAATGCATTCTTAGAAATTAATAGAATGTTTTTAGTTTATATTCAATATTTAAATTAGACCAAACACTTAAAATATATGACATTTCTCATGTTTTCCCTTCAATTTTCTTTTTCCATTTATATGCCTTTTATCACTTTTTTGCTATGTTAATTTAATTAATGGAATCCCCCATGCTAATTTAAATGTAACGATATTTTTTCATCTCACCTCTAAGAGACACTAATTTTTTTTATGAGACCCCCTGGTGCAAGACATCAATGAGGGGATTATTTTTCCATATATCTTACATTGTTTTGAGGTGTACAATTGTAAAACCCTCTAAATTTAATGTGACCATTATGAATTACTCATGCCTTTACCATCAAGAAAATTTAGGATGTATTAGAGGTTCCCAAATTCTCATTTGATTGTCCATGTCACTTGTCCATTGCTTGATGAAATACCTAAATTTAAATTTTTTTGGTAGTTTGTACATTTGCATGTGTAAAACTTGGAGTAAAACTATACAGATACTTGGGAGATACAACAAACTTGTTTTTTCGTCATAATACAATTCACAGTGGGTTGTAGATTCCCATATAATCTAGATCTGACCACCAAAATTCTCTCTATCATGTAGGCAAATCAAAATGTAAAGCACAAAATGTCTGCCTGTAATTTCTATTTTCAAGTGCTATTGTTGTGACAGGTTGCCAATGGAATTAGGAAGGTTATTTAAACCTCTATAGTCTTCTATGTTCAAGTGTTGCAGTTGTGACAGGTTGCCAATAGAATCAGGGGGGTTATTTAAACTTTTACACATTTCTATGTTCAAGTGCTACAGCTTTAAGTACACTAGTTCCCTAAAACTGTTTCGCCTAAAAAAATTTCCCTATCATTTATAAGCAACCAAAGGTTTTTCCCTGTCATTTATAGCAACCAAGGAAAATACCAGAACCAAAAAACAATATTTTAGATGCTTAAAATGCACTCATTTCACATACCAAACATTTTAGATTTAAAAGCAATCATAAATAGATCTGATATACAATCCTGGTTGTGACCTATGCTCAAACCCAAAGCAGCCAAAATTAAAAATTAATCTAAAGTTTTCATAGCACTCACCTCAATATCATGCACATACTCTTTGAATTCAGCATAATCACTGTCAACATTGTCCTGAAGCTGTGTAGCTTTGCTGAGAGCTCTATTGACAGGGTCTTTTCCTTTTCGTTCTGCTTTCATATAATTGTTTTGCAACTATAAAAACATATAGAGTAAGACAATTATGAAGATCCCAACAAAGAAAAAACAACAATAGAGAAAGAGTATGCAAAAAAATGATATAGTTGAGAATCAAAATATTGAGGAATAGCCTCTTACCTGATCTAAATCTATGGAATTATGGTCATTCCATGTAGAAACTATAGGCTTAATAGAGGTAGCGAACTGTGAAAATTTCTCGGTGAGACCATGTAAGCAACTCATTAAATGTTGGTACTCTTCATTTGAATTGACATGATTTGGAGAGGCTCTTACTGGGCGTTCAACAAATGGCTGTGAAATCTCTATTGATGAACTAGATTTCCAATTCATACTACTCTTAGATTTAGTACGATCTAGTGTTGACATATAATTGACATTATCTTCTACTCCTACTTCTCTATTATTGTTTTCCACCTAAAAAACAATGTCAATTTCAACATATAGTCAGTTCAATAAAAAATTGAATTAAATAACATGATGTAAATAGAACCAAAAATCCATACACTTACTCCAAATTTGTCAATTTTGGCCTGCAACCCACCTCAGCCAAATGTATATTCAGCCCTCACATTATCTCTTGCTCTCTTGCCTCTATTACTCTTTGTCAAATATTCTTCAGAACACATACTTTCTTTCAATGCCTCCCATTGTTTGGGAGATAGAGTGGAGTCTAACCTCTCGTTCCCCTCCATGATTATCTTTCTGCAGTTGTATCTAAAATTGTTCATCAGAAGTCTCATCTTGTGCTTGTAATATTTTCTGGAGATTTGTCCACCAATAGTGTCAAAGGCATTTTCCATTTTTTGTATAACATATTCCACATTTCATGGATCTTGTTGTGCAAAATTTGATTTGCAAATATCCAAATGGGCCCTACATCTTACGCCCAACTCTGAGGCCCACCTTGCAGCATTTTTCCCAATGGGTTCACCATCTCTTGATACCTCAACCAAGAATGGCTTCTTCCCTTCTAATATGCTTTCTTTTGCATTCCTCTTTTTAGATCTGTATAAATCTTGACTCAATCTTTGTCTTTTAACAAAAGAAAAAACATCTTCTATTGAACCACTACCAATATTTCTAGCTGATCCACTAATTCCATCAAAATTTGTAGATGCAACAGGCGCACTCTGAGGCACATCAAATGTAAGCAGAATCTCTTCATGAATTTCATTAACCAAAAATTCATGCTCCTTGGCCATATCAAGTGTGGCATGAGTAGGTAAATCAATACTGGTCTCCCCATATTTCACTTCAAACACATCCTTTATGCATTGGCTTCTACGAGCTGGCAGCACTATATCTTTACTTTCTTCTTTTTTTTCTCTGCATTTTCTCTACACTCTTTTTCTTGCCTGTAAAATAAAAAAAATATCATATCATGTCTTATATACATAAATCTCTTGACTATAAAATTTCATTAAATGGTATTAAATCAATAATATACTACTTAGTGGATTTACAACTTGCATGTTTGTCAAACCAAGACACGATAAATATTCATTATTCTTGGCCACATGTTCTTCACTAAAGCGCTCATAATCTATCACTGGAATTTCAGCATTATGATCAGTATCATCTAATTTGCACCTTAAATTATTTTTCCTCATTTCTTGATGTCCAAAAAAACAATAATGTATAAATTAGTAACTTGATACAAAGATAATTAACCGTAACAAAAATTACATAAATACAATTTTATGAGGTCTCAGTTTTAATGAACAGTCATTAAAAACATAGGAAGTCTAAAGCACTACAAACAACAATAGTCATTAGATGTTGTGGGTATTTCAATCAATGGATATTAAATAATGGTTCCCTACAGAAATGCCAGTTGCATAAAAAGCTTAGCAATGTATTTGAATCAATCCATCAAATCTTGGGATTGGAATAAGGAGTCCTTCACATTCGATGTGGATTCACCATTAGGTCAGTGATAAATTTGGTGTTCCTGGTCTTTTGGTTTCATTCCTCTGTTCTTTTGTTTAATATACAATCTGATCTTTGTGGGCAATGAGCAGTTATATCTAAGTCTTTGTGGGATGAATGGGCTCAGAGTGAGGCAGATGCCCAGACTTTGTTTACATCGACACCTCCTTCATCTGAAGTAGTAGAGCTCACAAACACTTGGGATATCTACATATTGCAAATCTCATTATCAAATATTATCCTAACTGTGAATTGGAATTTTTTGGACTTGATATAGCTCCATAGCTTGATTCCATTACTCTGCTACTCAGCTTGCTTAAGGTGCTTAGCTCATAGTTGAATTCTTGAAGCAATATCAAGGTTTCAAAGAATTAACCTACAACTAAGTAGCTAATGCATTATACATGTCATGGTATACAATTTCTCAAGTGAAATTTTTAAGAAAGGGGCAATGAGAACATGACAAAGACTACATATGGGATTCTAGATGACTTGGTTGTCGCATCAAGAAAAAATGCAGTAGCTTTGCCATGGCAGTTTCTTAACTACATAGGTTTTCCAATGAAGATGATAGATAAAAATGTGATAATGGCAGTCATTGGCATTCTAGGTGACTTGGCTGGCACCAGGACCAAATGTAGAAGCTTTTCTATGGAAATATAGCTTCTCAAAAGGTTTTTCCAATACGTGCTTGTCATCCAGGGATCAACTGATCAAGAAAGCAGCCAAATGGGTTGAGATAACTATTTGTCAAGTGATCTGATCCAATTTGTCCAATAAGTCTAAAACTCCATAGTCATTTGGGTTCATCAAGTTGAGGATATATGTGATAGTTTAAACATCTAAGGATTACAGATATTTCATCAGAATATTTCTATTCATTATTTTTTACATTATTCTACTCCAAGTTCCACGAACTGCAAGTTTACAAAAAGAGAATACACTCTTCTTTCAAAGACAAGCAAAACTGTGTTGGACAATATGTAGCTCCACGAGAATAAAAAAATATTTGTAGTGCCAAAAAAATATATCAACTAATACAACATAAATTTCGTGCAACTCAACACTTCACTGTTGCAAACCAACAGACAGATCTTTCTCAAAAAACCATTTACGATATTTTTCACTACTGACACTTTTCCTAGATAATCCCTCCATCCTCTGGAACACAAACAAGTATTTATCAACAGTCCATGTAGGTCTGTATACTAGTGAGAAATAGAGAAAAGAACATTATTTGTAGCTTTAAATTTTCACTATAGCATTAGTATAATCTGTGATACAGTGAATAGAAATTTCTAGGTAAAAACATTTGTGGAAACTATTGAATGATAATTATAGCATGGAAGGCCTTCAAATGGATGTCATATATTCAGATGTAAGAAACAAGGAGCTTAATTATAATTAAAATATATACCAAATTATTTGTTCAGAGATTAAAAATTTAAAAACCAAAAACCAGTTCCTGGAAGAAAAATTACTCGTGAGAACTGTGTGTCTCTAAAAGAAATCCTACAAATAGGCTTTTAGCAATGCTATACATGGATCAGTAAAGTAAACAAATAAAGACCTAATAAGAACTATACCTAGATATTTACCTACACAAAATAAGTTAAAATGGTTGGAAGAAGCCATAGTGTTGTGCAAGATGCGTGTAAACCTTGTCAAATTTTTCATAATTCAAAATTACAAATGTTATATGACTCTCAAATTAATATTTTACACCATTCCATAGAGTCTTGGAATGAGGGAACCAAGGGCCTGGATTTGGGGATGACAAGGGGATGACAACAGTTGGGGTTTGGGAGTGAAGCTCTTGTAGGGGTCGAGGGGCAGAGCCACATGGAACTTCATCACGCACACCATCTTTCATATTTAATCACTATATTTTTAATTTTTCTCTAGCACCAAACTCTCACTATATTTTACCAAATTTTCATTCTTTAAACTTAAAGAACTAACAATGAAGCTTAAGAATCAGACTGGATTGACCAGACTAAATGATGAGGATTACACATTTGAAGATAAGAATATCATCATTATCAAATATTTTCAAATATTTGAACTTCCAAACCTTCCTTTCAAGGTATTTTGTCACTTGGATACAAAATATCTCACCTACTGGTTGAAATCAAAGGACAAACAAAATGCAAAAATGAAAAATTCACATGGGTTTTAGTCATTTTTTTTCTATAGATGAGTCCACACCCAAAACATGTAAGTCAAGGGTCAAGTTTCTAATGAGTTTCAATAAAAAGAAATCACAAGTTTGAGACAATTACTTGGTCGGGACTTGTGTATGAGTTGTGTCAACTCATTGCATTTTATCAGGCCAAGTCTGCCAAGTTTTCAAAGAGGTTAGAAGAATATTAATATATTATATATCAAATATTGAACCTTACAATAACAAAAGAAAATTTTCACTTGACTTAACATGAGAATCTGGCTCTTTCCATTCAGAAGCAGCCTCATAGTACCTGCACAAAATATGTTAAAATAGTACAAGCATTATAACAGTCATAGTAGTGAGTCAAAGTATAGTGGTCAAGGACTGTTATAACATCCTGTCATGACAGTGGAAGCAATGATCAAAAGGAGTTGTCAAGAAAAGGTCATTGTCAAAGTAAAGCAATGATGGTATACATATTCATATTGCATCCTCATTTATATATGAAAACATATTCATATTACATACAACATTTATATATGAAAACATATTCATATTGCATCCTCATTTTTATATGAAAAAAAATTCATATTGCATTCATATAGCAACTTTTTTCAACATTAATGCTTTGAAATAGGTATTAGTTTGAAGTTCCATGTCCTTAAAACATAAAACAGTCTTAAAACAACATAAAAGTCTTAAACAAAAGGTCATAAAATGGGGATCATCAATAATCATCTGCATTGCCAACAAGATCAGAATCCCGATCACTCGTGTTTGCATCTACTTGATTTTCTTCCTCATCCTCATTTGTGACATGCAATACATTCTCTCTTCCAATTTCTTCATTGGTAATCAAAATCTCTTCTTCAAACAGTCCCTCATTGTCTTCATCCACTTCTTCAAATGTTTCTTGTAAATTAACGTATTGCCCATCAAGCATTACATCAACAACTTCCATGAATTTTCATTTCAAACAAGACTCTGTTTGAATGACATATGACCAACTTGGGCTTCTTACATCATCAATTAGAAATGATTGGTTAATTTGAAGAGGGGAAACATACGGCTCATCTGTCTTTGAAAAAAATTGTCGTGTATTTGCACGTACAAATCCATACTCATCAAATTGAACTACGGATGGTCGGATCCACTTGCATTTTAATAATATAGGACTATTTTCACCAAAATCCACTTGAATAATTTCTTGGATGAATTCAACATAAAATTTCTTCTCAATTTCATGAAGAAATTCAGCACTAACAACACAATCACAATTTGTCTTTCCTTTGTCTTTTTCTTCCACTCTTAAATGACTACCATAGGCCCACATTCCACTAAAATGCATAGCCCATAAATGTGGAGGTTGTGAAAGCTCACTTTCCTTTGTTTTTATATCTTGACCTTCTTCTTTTGCATCACTGATTGCATTAGCAATCCATTCTTCAAATTTTGAAAAAAATTCACCTCTAATCAAATCATGACATCTGTGCTTTTGAGGTCGATGTTGCATCCAAGCTTGATTCTCTTCTTCATGTTTTCTACATAGAATAATGATGTATAAATAGTAAGATTAATAATATAAATGTGTAAATGCAATTGAGTAAATAAATTATTGTGTAAATTTTTTTTACAGGTGCGCCACTTATCGAATGAAGATGTGTTTTGAAGAATAAAGGCATGTATTGCACTTCTTTCTTGATATGATAACTTGAATCAACATCCATTTCCTTCTAATACTTCACCTACAACTCTCTCATCTTCATCATCATCCCATACACATTGATTGACATTTTTAAAATCCTTCATATATTCTATGCAAAATCCCATGGCCTCTTGCATTAAATATCCCTTAGACATGCTGCCTTTTGGTTTTGCCCTAGTACGAACAATATTTTTCAAAACCTTCATATATCATTCTATAGGATACATCCATCTTGTTCTTACTGGGCCACAGTGCTCTAGTTCATATTGTAGATGTATCAAAAGATGCATAGAAATGTTAAAGATTGTTGGTGGAAATTTTTCGTTCCAAGAGACAAAGGACTTCACCAACCTCCTCCCTCAAACTATCAAAGTTCAAAGGATCTAATACATGTAAGCTCATTCTCTTCAATATTAGGCCCAACCTTATAATTTCCAATCTTGGTCCCTTTGCCAAACTCAATATATTTACCACAATAGGTAAAATATTCTCTATTATGACATGATAGTCATGGGTCTTGAGGCCTCTGAAGCTATTAATGTCAGTTTGGCTTCTGATGCTGCTACTTACATATCCAATGTGGAAGCGAGTTTGAGAAATCAACTATAAGAATTGTGCACGTTGTTCCTTTGTCCAGACATAAGGAGCACTAGGTTTTTTATATTTTTCACTACCATATTTTTCAACCCAAAGATTTCGGAAAATATTTATTTCTCAGAAATCTTCACGTGATGAAATAGTATCAAAAGCACCAAAAAGAGTTTCTATAATAGCATAAGCTATATTTTTCTCAGTATGCATAAAGTCAGCAGTATGCCTAATGGCTATATCCTTAAAGTATGGCAACTTATACAATATGCACAACCATTTTACACCGCTTTCATTACATGGATCATATCTACTGCCAGCAATCCCATCATTTTAAATAAATGACATTCTTTTTTTTCCATTCTCAACAATGTAATCACCTATTATTAGAAATGGCGCCTCACGATTCTCTTCTTGACCATTGAAACGTGTTTTTTGTCGACAATATGGATGATCCATTTTAAGGTAAGTATGATTTCCACAATAAATACACTTATGCAAACTTCTTGAGTGCCTCACAAAATCCTTAAAGTTGCAAGCAGGACATCCATGGTATCCATGAACAAAGAGACTAGAGAATGTGCCATATGCACGAAGATCATGGATCGTAAACAATAAGGAAGCTCTTAAAGTGAATTTGAATGAATGACCATCCCTTAAAGATTGAATTGCTTCAATTCCTTTCCACAATTCCATTAGCTCATCATATAATGGCTCTAGATAAGCATCTATTGTATTTGAAGTCACACTTTTCTTTCCTGCTATAATCAATGATAACATTAAGAAAAATGGTATAGTTGCTAACCATGGAGGCAAGTTATAATTTATTAGAAACACTAGCCAAGTTGACCATTTATTACTTTGATCTGAGAATGGGTTCACCCCATCTAGAGCCAAACCCAACCTTATATTATGAGGATCTTGAGAAAAATCAGGCCATCTGTTATCAAATTCCATCCACGTCTTAGAATCAGACACATGTCATTGTTTTCCATCAGTGCTCTTATTTTTGGCATGCCAATGCATAAGTTCATCAATGTCTCTACACCTATACATTCAGAGTAATTGTGGGATTATTGGAAAGTGGTGAAGAACCTTTCTAGGAACCACAGCTGTTTTCAACCCTTGTCTATACCTCACTTCATGACATTTCAAAAATTCACTCTCATTTGCAAGATTTTTGCAAAATAATACACAACCATTCACACATGTGTGGATGTTTTCATACCCCAAGCCAAGCTTATTGATTTTATTTTTACATTGACTTTGTTTTATTGGCAATGTGGAGTCAGCTAGTAACAATGAAATTAATAATGCCAATAACTGATCTACACTCTCATTTGTCTACCCATGTACCACTTGCAAGTTAAGAATTTGAAGTATTGTTGCCAAATGACTTAACTTGCAATTAGCATACACAGGCTTTAAAGCATCCTCCATTGACTTGGCCCAATCATTATTTAGACCCGCATTCAACATTCTATCAACTTCAAACCCTTCGTCAAACATTTATGTTTGTTCATCTATGTTTGGTGCCACTTCATCTATGTTTGTTGCCTCTTCATCTCTCACAGTCTGTAATTCTATCATATCTTCATAATAATTGTAAGCCCAAGGGCTTACACCACTATGCCCATATCTTATCATATGTCAATAAATCATTTTATTTTTTTCACTTTTCCACCAAGACAATTTTTACATGGACATGGATATTTGTCAATGTCCCTCTCATCAGCTACTCTCTCATCATATGCATGATATTGATCAGTAGTCAACCTTTGATGTTGATCCATTTGTAATATTGTGCATTCCAGTATTAATTTAGTTTTTGATTTAAAGAAAAAACATAAATCTAAAAATAGAGATGCCAAAACATTGTTGAAAGTAGTCAATTTTAGTAGAGACCATAACAAAAAGAAGAGGATATAATGATTCATTGTTCTGAGATCTATCTTACATTCATTTGAAGTTTACCTACTGAGAATGGAATATGCCTATTTTTCCTATCAGCTTACTTTCAGCAATGAGGGTTTTGAATTACCTCTGAATTCATTGTAGAGGGCTTCGTTGACTTCAAATTTGTTGCAGAAAACTCTGAATTCCTTTCCTGCCTTTTCAAAAGTCTCCAAGTCCTATCCAAACAAGCTTTATCGCCCATGCAAGTGCTTCAATACCTATCCATGAGAATAACAAACATCAACAACAATCCAATTTCATTCCCATGCCAACAAAGACATAGTCTGGAATTAGCACAATCAGATAATAAGGGTGTCAAAGAAACAGAGGAAAATGAGGTGGCATCTAACTATGCCTTGATGGATTCTCAAAAACAAGAGAAAAAAGAAAAATTCACTAAGAAGAATACTACTCCTTCAAATGGGAAAAGAGCTAAAGTTCCCCATAAGGGAACACCCATTCCATCAAAAACACCATCTAATGTTACATCTAGGACATCAAAAGTTTGGCTTTCATCAGTGATGCAGAGTTAGGAGGATTCAAAACACATCTCACAAAACCTTCAACTTCCCTTCCTTTGACAGACTTAATTCAACTATATTTCTCTCAATATCAACAAAGATCAAAGCATTATCTAGCAGTAAAGAGCTAGATAAGTCATCAAGAGAATCCTACTTACTGAGTCAAATAGTAGTGTTGGAAAATGATAGGGAAGAAATAGAAGAGAAAAATAGGAACGAAATAGACATACTAAGAATTTTTTTGAAGAGGTTATCAAGGAGATATCAGTTGCCTTAGATATGGCATTGAAGGAATGTGTAGAGCTTAGAAAGTAGAAGCATTCACTTAACAAGATGATCCATGATAAAGATAGAGGTGTGAGTTTACTCTTAATGGAAAAGGAAATTCAGAGGTAGAAGATAGCAACAATGGAGAATGTGCTTGACTAGAAGGGAAATGAATATAAAGAACTACATGGTTTGTTTCAGAATATGTTGGAAGAATGTAAAGAGTTAAAAGGAAATACATTTTATATTGAACTACTTCTAATGGGAAAAAAGGATTTAGATTCAGCTAAGAGAGAACAAGATGAACTAAAAAGGAAAGTTAGTTTGTTGGAGGAAGCTATTGAAGAAAATAGACACCGTGCACATGTAGCCTTAAGAGTTTTGGAAGAAACAAGGAAAGAGAAATTGATGCTTGAGGATGCTATCCAAGATAGGGGAAATTCCGTGAGAAGTATTATGAAGGAGGAGGAAGGGCAGAGAATAGATATTGAAGGAATCATTACATAAAAAGATTATGCCTTAGCCTTGGTTCAAAGAGAAATTAAAAAATAGAAAAAAACAAACAATTGCAATCAAAGAATCTTTTGAAGAAAAGAAAGTAGCACTGGAGCAGGCCATGGTTCAGATTAAAGAAGAAGAGAAAAAAAGATAGTTCTTTGAGACAAAAGTGCAAAAACTTGAGGACTGCCTCCAAAGAATGCAAGTAGACTTACAAATGGAGAAGAAGCAAAGTCAAATGGAATTATCAGGTACATTAGCAATATCATGGACACATCTTTGAAGTTGGAAAACTTGGCATTGGAAAAGCTTCATCGTAACTTCTCAAGGTAGCAAATTTTTTCCATCACCATTTTTCAGTTCATTTTTTTTTTATGCTTGCATGAAACATGGCATAATTTTCAGCCACCAAAATTCAATATTTGATTCATGGGGTGTATTTTCAGTGTTCATTCTAGGAATATTTATTTACACTTAAAGAGTTTGTTTTTGGTAGAAAATGTGAATATGCTTTCATACATTTTGATTGAGAGGATAAATCCAAATCTATTGCTTATCACAAATTTCTGACTTTAACTAGTAAAGAAAAATTGAATTTAGTTATTTATGGATATAGCCAGTATATGATTGCCATTATTTTTAAGTGTGTTTTCCTGCGGTCATTGTAGAGCATGGCTTCATTTGAAGCATATCGGTAAAATTTATAGGTCAGTGTTGTCTGTGATGTTTCTTAAACATTAAAGCATGATTTTTATGTCCTATTTCCTAATCTCTTTGAAAAAATGACATTGGCCAAGGTTCTTTGAATTGAATTTCGTGTTTTTTGGATTATGTAAAAAATTATTCATTAGGTTGAGAGGAGCTGACAGACAGATGGGCATTGCCAACTAACGAAGGAAAGGGTTTAGGGGCAGACTTCAAGCAAAGCAATAATGGTTCACCTCAAGCAACATGAAGACCCTAAAAGCATATCACATTACAAGCAGGGCATATGAATTTTTGAAGATTACAATAGTCTATAAGCAAAGATTCAGATAGAATACATCAATATACTCATGAGTTGGGTCATTTGTTAGAGTATGTGTTCCTAGAAATGAACACTCGCCATGAATCTGTTAAGAGGCAGCATATCAAAGTTCATAGTAACCTTAATTCATGCCAAAAAAGTTATTGATTTTGGCTTCAGTACAAGGAAAAGTAATGTCCCTGTTCTTTACAAATGCTAATAGGACCTAATTCAAGTGCATATTTAAGTAATTGAATGGTACTTTCTTTGAATGTTTTGGAACAACTTCCTATTGAAGAGCTATTTGACAGAATGTGGTTGAAAGGACAATCAACTAAATGCAAGGGAAAATTTTAGGCTTCACAAATTAGTCATAAATGCAAAAGATTAGTTATAAATGAGTATGTTTATGACAGTCATTAATGGACTGTGTGTGAAGGGACAGTCCTTTAAAATTGATATGAAGTGGAATGTGCATAGATTGAGGGGTAGTTTACTACACTATTATGAGAACATAGGAACCACCTTTCTCAAACATCAACAATAGTAACCCTACCTTTAATACTACTTCTAACCTTTGAGTCACCTTAGATAGCTTTCACAAAACAGTTTCTAGACACTTTGATTCTGTGATGGAAAACACCTTGCTTTTAAGACTCTATCCCACCTTGATAGCTACAAGTCATCATTTATAGATACATACAAAAGAAATCATCAAACAAGTGGCAGTATTAACAGTCATTAAGGAAGACAACCTATTGAAAGAGACAACATATAAGAGGTTGAAAGCATAGGAGGCATATTTATAGATGGTATAAGCAAGAATAACAGTTCACTATGCAATGAAGACAAATCTGGGGAGACTCTACACACAGGCAATCAAGCATAATGAGGCTAGTGATCAAGAGATAGAGGATGACAGTCACATTGCAAAAGATTCAATAATAGTGATAAGAGATTGTAAAGTTTGGACAGTCAAAAATATCATTCTTATGAAAAAGTATAGTCCAAGAATGGCAAGGAAGGATGGGTATTGCCAACTAACAAAGGAAAGGGTTTAGGGGTAGACTTCAAGCAAAGCAATAATGGTTCACCTCAAGCATCATGAAGACCCTAAAAGTGTATCACCTTACAAGCAAGGCATATGAATTTTTGAAGAGTACAATAGTCTATAACCAAAGATTCAGATAGCATACACCAATATTCTCCTGAGTTGGGTCATTTGTTAGAGTATGTGTTCCTAGAAATGAACACTCACCATGAATCTGTTAAGAGGCAGCATATCAAAGTTCACAGTCACCTTAATTCATGCCAAAAAAGTTATTGATTTTGGCTTCAATACGAGGAAAAGTAATGTTCCTGTTCTTCAAAAATGCTAATAGGACCTAATGCAAGTGATGTAAGTAATTGAATTGTACTTTCTCTGAATGTTTTGGAACAACTTCCTATTGAAGAGCTATTTCACAGAATGTGGTTGAAAGGACAGTCAACTAAATGAAAGGGAAACTTTTAGGCTTCACAAATTAGTCATAAATGCAAAAGATTAGTTATAAATGAGTAAGTTTATGATAGTCATTAATGGACTGTGTGTGAAGGGACAAAAGAAATCATCACAAAAGTGACAGTCTTAACAGTCATTAAGGAAGACAACCTATTGAAAGAGACAACATATAAGAGGTTGAAAGCATAGGAGGCATATTTATAGATGGTATAAGCAAGAATAACAGTTCACTATGCAATGAAGACAAATATGGGGAGACTCCACACACAGGAAATCAAGCATAATGAGGCTAGTGATCAAGAGATAGAGGATGAAAGTCACATTGCAAAAGATTCAATAATAGTGATAAGAGATTGTAAAGTTTGGATAGTCAAGATGAATGCATGTGGAAAGAAATAGTCAAAAATATCATTCTAATGCAAAAGTATAGTCCAAGAATGGCAAGGAAGGATGGGAATTTCCAACTAACGAAGGAAAGGGTTCAAGGGCACACTTCAAGCAAAGCAATAATGGTTCACCTCAAGCAACATGAAGACCCTAAAATCGTATCACCTTACAAGCAGCGCATATGAATTTTTGAAGATTACAATAGTCTATAAGCAAAGATTCAGATAGCATACATCAATATTCTCATGAGTTGGGTCATTTGTTAGAGTATGTGTTCCTAGAAATGAATACTCACCATGAATCTATTAAGAGGAAGCATATCAAAGTTCACAGTCACCTTAATTCATTCCAAAAAAGTTACAGATTTTGGCTTCAGTACGAGCAAAAGTAATGTCCCTATTCTTCAAAAGTGCTAATAGGACCTAGTGCAAGAGCATATGTAAGTAATTGAATTGTACTTTCTTTAAATGTTTTGGAACAAATTCCTTTTGAAGAGCTATTTGACAGAATGTGGTTGAAACGATAGTCAACTAAATGCAAGGGAAACTTTTAGGCTTCACAAATTAGTCATAAATGAAAAAGATTAGTTATAAATGAGTAAGTTTATGACAGTCATTAATGGACTGTGTGTGAAGGGATAGTCCTTTAAAATTGATATGAAGTGGAATGTGCATAGATTGAGGGGTAATTTACTATACTGTTACGATAACATAGGAACCACCTTGCTCAAACATCAACAATAGTAACCCTACCTTTAAGACTACTTCTAACCTTTGAGTCACCTTAGATAACAGTTTCTAGACACTTTGATTATGTGATGGAAAACACCTTGGAGACCTAATGCCCTTTTAAGACTCTATCCCACCTTGATAGCCACAAGTCATCATTTATAGATGCATACAAAAGAAATCATAACAAAAGTGACAGTCCTAATAGTCATTAAGGAAGATAACCTATTGAAAGAGACAACATATAAGAGGTTGAAAGCATAGGAGGCATATTTATAGATGGTATAAGCAAGAATAATAGTTCACTATGTAATGAAGACAAATCTGGGGAGACTCCACACATAGGCAATCAAGCATAATGAGGCTAGTGATCAAGAGATAGAGGATGACAGTCACATTGCAAAAGATTCAATAATAGTGATAAGAGATTGTAAAGTTTGGACAGTCAAGACGAATGCATGTGGAAAGAAACAGTCAAAAATATCATTCTAATGCAAAATTATAGTCCAAGAATGGCAAGGAAAGATGGGAATTGCCAACTAATGAAGGAAAGGGTTCAGGGCCAGACTTCAAGCAAAGCAATAATGGTTCACCTCAAGCATCATGAAGACCCCAAAAGCGTATCACCTTACAAGCAGGGCATATGAATTTTTGAAGATTACAATAGTCTATAAGCAAAGATTCAGATAGCATACATCAATATTCTCATGAGTTGGGTCATTTGTTAGAGTAAGTGTTCCTAGAAATGAACACTCACCATGAATCTGTTAAGAGGCAGCATATCAAAGTTCACAGTAACCTTAATTCACGCCAAAAAAGTCATTGATTTTGGCTTCAGTACGAGGAAAAGTAATGTCCCTGTTCTTCAAAAATGCTAATAAGACCTAATTCAAGTGCATATTTAAGTAATTGAATTGTACTTTCTTTGAATATTTTGGAACAACTTCCTATTGAAGAGCTATTTGACAGAATGTGGTTGAAAGGATAGTCAACTAAATGCAAGGGAAACTTTTAGGCTTCACAAATTAGTCATAAATGCAAAAGATTGGATATAAATGAGTAAGTTTATGACAGTCATTAATGGACTATGTGTGAAGGGATAGTCCTTTAAAATTGATATGAAGTGGAATGTGCATAGATTGAGGGGTAGTTTACTATACTGTTATGAGAACATAGGAACCACCTTGCTCAAACATCAACAATAGTAACCCTACCTTTAAGACTAATTCTAACCTTTGAGTCACCTTAGATAGCTTGCACAAAATAGTTTCTAGACACTTTGATTCTGTGATGGAAAATACCTTGGAGACCTAATGCCCTTTTAAGACTTTATCCCACCTTGATAGCCACAAGTCATCATTTATAGATACATATAAGCTTCTACAAATATATCAAAAGAATGCTTTGCTTACCGTACATGAATAAGAGACATAGAATCCCAATAGAAAAGGAATCCAAATATATTTTCTCACTATAAAGATGATTCCCCAGTCTTACCTATAAAGTTATGTGTTGTTGAGCCTGAGCTAAGACATTCTCTTGGTCTGTTTTTGGTTGACCACTGCTATGAGAAGGAAATAAGATGGAATCAATTAGATTGTCATAAGTACAGATTAAAAACAAATAATATAGATTCAATTGTATTATAGCCTCATGCATATCTATACCTGGTTGTAGCATGGCAAACAATCAAAGTTTTATCTCCCAATTTAGGGAAGCACATGAAATTTCTATCACAGCTGGATCCTAATATTTTTGATAAAAGTAATTAGCATCTTGAATATGACAAGAAATAATGATGCTTGTGTTAGAGTACTGAAAATGCCATTTCAAATCAAATTTGTTAAGAACTTACAAAAATATCAGCATAAGGCTCACCTGGTAGACGCAAAACCCATAACCTTTTGAATTCCTAGTATCTCTATCTTTACATTCACCTATGCATTCACCTGTGTTGTATGTAAAATTTCAGATATTTTTCATCTTGTCTACTATGATATCAAAAATAGACTTGAAAAAAAATGTGAAAAATTTGAAGGTTCTTATTTAAATTCACCATTCTCATAACTGAATTTCTTGTGTATTCATAGTCACACCACCATATAATGAAATAATTAGGAATGACTTAATATTTTTCATTAATAGGTGGGAAATTAGTTTGAGAACACTAATTGTATCAATCTATTGAGATAAACAATGAAAATAGACTATTAATTTAAAACAATTTGTTTTAGAATGAGTTTGTTTTGCATAAAGATCTGGGGTTTTTAACAATATTACTTGTTTGCTTGCAGATGACCCACGGGTTGAAGAAAACATAAACTAGGGCATAATATTTTTTGCATATCCTCATCATTAAAATGCCAATATAATGGCCACTTACCGCCACACCCATTGTAAGCTTTCCCGCCAAAAGAAGTTGCATCCTAAGTGCAATGTCGCGGCTATAGCAGCAGATAAGAGAGCCAACTCAAAACCATCAAAAAGATGGGAAAAAATAACAGTTTTAATGGCTATAGCAGTAAATGTGAGAGAGAGCCATCAAAAAGATGAGAAGAAACATCAATTTTAATTTTAGGGAAAAGGTGTGGGAAAATTAATTATATTTTTAGGGAAAAGGTATTTTTTCTATTGTCTTAATTTGAGACAATATATAATAAAACTAGCACTTGCACCTATAGGAGGTTCAAGAATAAGCCGATAGGAAATTGAATGTAAATTTTAAATGTGTTTTAATATTGCATTAAATGAAGTATTACACTCATTGCAATTATAAGAATGACATATATGCAACTTAACTGAAACAATATGATATCATTTTAACTGTACAATTTTAATTCAAGTGGTATTCAAGTTAGGTGATATTTCTAAGGTCCAAATTGAACATAATAATGGATAACAATTATTGTAGATGAAATGAAAAATTTGAAATTAATGAGTAGCGTACTCTAAGCAATTGCAATCTCTATTGTATAACACCCTCTTAATTCTTTTTAGGTTGGTAAAATAGTAGAAAGAACAAAAAAAGTTATAAATTCGCCAATATGTCTTCAAAACCATATTTGTACAAACCTAAGCTCTCAAGGAAGGTAAAATTTTCCAAAAACCCAAGCTTCATTGTTGTTATTGCAAATACATATATCAAAAGACCAAACAACACATGCCAAGGGAGTATACCAATCCTCAAAGAATTTGGTGTATGAGGAAAGAATAAACAAAAGAATCCAACCAACCTCTAAAAAAGAAACAAAACAACCTTTGTATCTATCATTTTTGGGGAAAAATAATTCCCTAAATTTAAGTTGTTTATTCAAATTCACAAATGGATTTCACTTTGAAGGGAATGAACAACAATTTTATTGACATTTACAAGTATAGGAAAATAAGAACCTTTTCTAAGTGAACTTCTAATTTTGTCACATTAAAGGAAAGTTCCATCATTCCAAAATTGGTTTCCATAAGAAATGTGATAAAAATTATTAATCTTAGAATATTTCCAATGAAAATATTCTTGTAAATTAATCCTAGAAATTTTTTGGGAAAGTTGGAAAATCTTATAAGCACTACATTTATTCATAACAAACATAAGTCTAGAGGAAGATAAAAGCTTGAATAGAAACCTAACAATCAATATTGCATAGTATTGAACTATATCGTAGTCTAGATGATCAACAAAGAGAGACCCACATGCTAGAAATGGTATTGCAGGATAGAGGAGGGATGTCTCTTATTAAATGGCTTGTAAATGTGTGGCATACACCAAATCTATGTCATAAATTATAGAAGAAAAACAAAATCTAGACATGTTCTAAAGTTTTAAAATAATATCTATTCCCTTTAAATTAATCCTTTAAAATGACATTAGCTAGTATCTTCACTTTTTGCTTTTAAGTGGGGGTGACTATAAAAAGACAATTACATCTTTATTAAAAAGGGACAACACATCATACTAATTTTTAAGAAAATAATACTCTCTTCTCTAGAAATTCACCATGGGAATCACTGCCATGACAAATTCACCTCAAGGAAAATTCACCACTAGCAATTCACCTTGACTGAAAATTCATCATCGCAGAGAAAATTTGATTTGAATTGTGGTGGTGAATTTTCCTTTGAGATGAATTTTCATGGTGGTGAATTTTCTCGCACCTATAAGTATACTTTTATGAAATAAAAGTAATTAAAAATATATTTTTTAATTCTACTCATAGAACTCATTGTTGTTGGCCTTAGATTTTCATGTATTGTGTGCGGCCCTTAACACCATTTTTAATTAATATAAAATTTATTAGACTATATAAACATAAGTCTAGTTGCATACATAGATTCTAAATTATGTATTCTAAAAGGAAATTGACATGAAGGTGAAAATTCTCATAATTAGAAATCATGAAATAGACATTATTAATAAAAAATAGTAATTATCATAATAGACATGTTCTAAAGTTTTAAAATAATATCTATTCCCTTTAAATTAATCCTTTAAAAGACATTAGATAGTATCTTCACTTTTTTCTTTTAAGTGGGGGTGATTTGAAAGCCATGATGTTCACCAATTACTTCTCATTCATTTCGTGCAAAAGTTGATGTTGCAAAAGAAAAAATAACAAAACCACATAAGAATGTCAAAAAGTGTTTAACCAAAATTGAAAAAATTGGATCTTGGTCTTACAGGCTACAGTTGGTTGCTACATAAAGCAGTAGTATTATTAAAGTTGTTGTCAATGTGTTTGGATACTATAGGAAATATAGTTTATGTTTTTTAAAATAAATTTAAAGTTTAATAGATTTTAAACTAATAAATCATGCACAGTAATTTGTGTTGCCAATACCTACAAATTACCTTTTCTTTTGATTCTCTTTTTTGAAGCCTTTGCCATCATTTGTGCAAATATTTTTTCCGATTTTTTAGTCATTTGTGTATATTTTTAAATTTTAAAAGCTTAATAGTTCTATTTTTTTTTTGTTTATATCTACCAATGATATATGAACATAGATATCTAAATAGTACAATCAAGAAAACATCAAATAGATCAATAGATATTGTTTTTGCATAATAAAGATGGTTCATATTTTGAATATAATCCATCTCAATCCACAAAGGCTAATTATACTAGAACTTTAAATAAGAGGTAGCAAGAAAGCTTGCAAATAATAAGTGTTCTTTCATAATGACATGAATTCCAAATAATTGGGGTTCCCTTACATAAGACATTCAATTACAATAAAGCAAAAGTAAAGGTACATTCAAATTTGAAGCCATATCATAAGGATTTAGGTGCATTCAATTACAATCCTAGAAAAGAAAATCCACATTCAAATTTGAAGGAGTGTAATTGCAAATATTGCTATTGATGAGCCCAAAGTATGCTCATAATTTGGGTATCATGGTGTACTTTTAATACCCTTACTTTTGTTGTTCATGGTTGTTTAAACTCTTTAGAAACCTTTTATTGGGGGATATCTTGTAGCAATACACTTTTATATTCCTATAGCCTATCATGTTGATATGTCTATATTTATTACCCTGTTTGAATTTCCAAATGATTGGTATAACACTTTTAGTTTTTGAATGATGAAGTAAATTTGATATGTGATTAATAAATAAATATCGTGTATGTTGCCATGCATGTTTCTGTTCGCTACTGTTTCCTTGTGTTTCGCAGGATTGTTGAAGAAAGTATGAACGAGTCAAGTAGAGCTGATCTCGGCCTTGCAGTAAAGTGCATTTCCTGCACGACTTCGAGGAAGTTATTCTGGAAAAGACCCTTTGACTGAAATTGTTGGGAAGGAATTTAAATGTCAATTAATTTGGAAAGAGTGGAATGTTGAATTCTCTTTGAATCATGTTGAGCAGATAAGTTCATTTATTTAGTCTATTCCTCAATTCTAGGATACATTTACATCCACATCTTTCTCTGTTAGGGTTAGTTAGTTAGATGTTTTCCTAATTTAAAAAAGTGTTCCTCCTACACGAGTGAGCAAGCATAGTGAGATAGAAAGGCTGTCATGTAAAAGTTAGTATGATAATAAAAAGTAGAGTATGTATGACAAGTTTTAGAGTTTTTTGTTAGTTTTCATATGAACAGAACAATGTACACCATTCTGAGTTTATGAATAAAATTTGATGAAGTTATGAGTTCAGTACTTGTATAATTAGTTGATGCTTGCTAAGGGGGTCCACTTAGTAAGTATATGTAGTTAGTTAGTTAGCCGTTCATTTTCTGTTGATCATAAGTTAGATTTCATCTTTGAAGTTTTTGTGCAAACTCAGTCTTATATTGTTTCTGGAGCATTGGGAATCCATCCCTGTGTCTATTCCTGCAGCATAAAGCCAGTTCATATTTTGTCTCTCAGTCATAGTTATTATGATTTATTCTTTGGTTAAATTATGGTTGAGTTTAGAGAACCTTGCATTTCCTTCCTGTAACATAGGTAGAATTCTTTCCATGTATTTATTTTGGATAGGCTGTGACTGAAACTAGTTCTTAGTGCACATACAGTGCCGCTCCATTTCAAGTATATGTTCCCTAGTTTGACAAGTAAATGAACGAAAATGAAAATATATTAGTTTCCTACTGGAATGTGTAATTCTCAAGATAGGTTTTGTCATGATTTTAATATCCTTTTGTGGGCGCGACCATTTTTGGTGCTGGGTTGGGGATTGTGTCAAGCTAAGAACTTGTTAGAAGTCATTTTTAGTAGAAGTGTAGTTTGTTATTCAAGAAGTTTCAAAATCCGTCAAATCACCATTCATTTTATTGCATGCATAGAAGAAGAGACGCTATGGGAAGGTTCCTCCCTGAAAACATATTTGTTGAATTACCATTTTACCCAGCTGACAAAGAACCTGAGGAAAATCCATTTGCTCTGATACTTCAGCAAGCAAATATGGCACATAATCCACCTAATCCACCTCTTGCTTTTGAGTTTCCCATTTTTGCACAACAAGATACTGGTAACCTTAAAAATATTCCTTCTTCATTACTTCCCAAGTTTTATGGCCTAGTTATGGAGGACCCAGAAACTTTCTTCTTTGAGTTTGATATTCTCTGTCGCAGCTATGATTACACTTCAAACTCTCATAGGCTAAAGTTGTTTCCTTCCACTTTAAAGGAAGGAGACCTTAGATGGTTCATGAGTTTGGGAAGAGGTGTTGTTGATAGTTGGGAAGCCATGCAAACAAAATTCCTTGAGAAATATAAGGAATATTGTAAGAGTGGTAGTAAGGGAGATGATATATTCAGAATTCAACAAAAGGAGGATGAAAGCCTGGAAGACTATATCTCAAGATTCTTGTTTTCCCTGAAAAATAATTCAGACCATACTCTCAACGAAGAATCTCAAAAACTAATTTTTTGACCATACTCTCAACGAAGAATCTCATAAACTAATTTTTCTAAGGGGAATCAGTGATACCTGTATAAACGCCCTGGACCTGATGGGAGGAGATGATATAACCCAACTGCCTTGGGATGATATTAATAAAATATGTCTTAACTACTCTCGAGCAATTGTTAAAAAGGGTAGAGGTCATCAAGTCACAGTGGGAAAGTCCTCTACTAATGGAGTTTCATGGATGGAGATCACAAATTTGTTGTCAGATTTAAAGTAGGATATCATAAACAACATGGCTACATAGTTGGATACTATGCAAGCTCAGAAAAAACATGAGGAAGCTGAAGCAATCTTGGCTAAGTTCCGTCCACATTGAAGATAGAAGAAACTTGATTGCAGATGCAAGATGGTGGCTAACCTGGAGGCTACACAAATACCTACTGACTTTAAGGTCGTGGAAAGTGATGATGACCAAGTATTCTTCGTTGCACAAAGGCGACCATGGGCTCAAAGACAAGGTATGCCTCAAGATCCTTTAAATTTTGGTAATCCTTATTCTAATTACAATAACTAGTGGCAACCTACATATGGCCCATCACAACCTTGGAATACTTCTCAACCTCACTGGACTAGCTATCAAAATCCTTAATGGCAATCTCCTCAAGGAGGTTGGCAGCAACCACAAGGACAATGGACTCCACCCCCAGGTAACTGGCAACAAAACCCTCAATGGAGAAGTCCGGAGCAATGGCAAAACCAATCCCCTGCCTTCCTGCATCCTCAACAGCCACAACCGCAGGCCCTCATGCCAACTCCTGCAACACTTGCAGCAAATATTGGCCCTCCAAAACAAATACCTATGCCTGCTCAACCATTTCCAAATCCTAATAATAAGAAGCAGTAGCAAGTCTATTTTGCTAATCCTAATCATCATCCTGCCTATGCTCTTAACCTAAATAATATTAATTTACGTTCAGGAACTGTGCTACCCAAACCATCTCCTCCCATAATCACATAATTTCCATCTGAGGAGACTGACCAAGAAGAAGATACCAATGACCAAGCCCAACCAAATGAGCCAGTTCAGATTTAGATTCCATCATTACCTAAGGAATCTACTAAAGTGTCCCCTCCTTTTCCACAGAGGTTGGAAGGTGAAAATGTAAAAAAACAAGAGGAACATACCTTTGACATCCTTGACCAACTAAAGAATATAAGTGTGAAAATTCCCTTGTTCCAAGCAATCAAAGAAGTACCTATCTATAGTAAGGCCATCAAGGAGGCATGTTTGAAGAAACTGGGGAGGAAAAAGAAAGACCCTCAAACTGTCCATGTCATAGGCCAACTCTCTGACTTAATGCTAGGGAAGCTTAGCATCCCAAAATATTTAGATCTAGGAAGCCCTGTTGTGGAGATCAATGTTAATGGGTTGCAAATTAACAATGCTTTAGTAGATCTTGGTGCAGCTATCAATGTCATGATAAAGGACGTGGTTGTAAAACATAATATTTCAGACCTAAGGACTACACCTACAATATTACAACTTCTTGATACTTCAATTGTCAAACCTGATGGGGTAGTTGAAGACCTGGTAGTCACCTTGGATTCCTGGGAGTACCCTTCTGATTTTATGGTCTTATCTCCAAAGGCATCATTGGGAGGATACCCTGTCATACTAGGATGGCCTTGGTTGGCTACTGTTGATGCTTACATTGGTTGTAGGTTGGGTAACATGACAATATCTGATGGGTATAGCACAAAGAAGCTTACACTCTATTCTCCAGCCCTACCCCAACTTGAGTCTGGAGAGGTTGTTTGGCCAGATTTGGGAGGAGAGGAGGAAGTGAACTCCATGGCCAATTTAATGATGATTAACAGAGAGCCTTTCATTGCACAACAAGAAGAGGAAGATATATTGTCCAATATCCTGCTGAATAACTATGGTATTGAATACTTTCATTGTGAAAAAAATCCATGTTCCTTGCAAACTATTCTTCTTCCATCTACATCAGCTCATTATCCTACAGCAACTAATTGCTTACACACCTTGCTACGAGGTAGACATGCTATTTCTGTCAGAAGTATCTATGGTAGATTTAACCTCCCAAGTTGAGGTAGCTACAGAAAAAACCTTGAGCATTAATAAAAACCTCACCAGTGAGCAGCAAGAATCTATGATCAAAATGCTTACCAGTCATAAGTTAGATTTTGCTTGGGAATATGATGACATGAAGGGTTTAGACCCAAAACTCTGTACACATCGCATATACATTAACAATGAGTTTGGACCTGTCAGGCAGCCTCAAAGAAGAATCAATCTAGCTTTGAGAGAAATCATTAAAGAAGAATTGCAGAAAATGTTAACAGTTGGCTTTATCTACCCAATCTCGGATAGTCAGTGGGTTTCCCCATTGGTTATTGTTCCTAAGAAAGGAGGAAAATGGAGGGTATGTGTAGATTACAAAGAGCTCAACTTGGGAACAAAGAAAGATTACTTTTCTCTTCCATTCATTGATCAAGTTCTAGATAATTTAGCTGGGAAAAAGTACTTCTCATTCTTAGATGGCTTCAGTGGGTACAATAAAATCAAAATTGCTCCTGAGGATCAAGAAAAGACTACTTTTGCATACCCTTGGGGAACGTTTTCCTATTCAATTTTTCCTTTTGGTCTCTACAATGCACCTGCAACTTTCCAGAGGGTAGTCATAAGTATCTTCTCAGACATCTCATATGATTGCATGTAAATATACATGGATGACTTTACTACTTATGGTACAACATTTGAGAAAGCTCAATCCAACCTGGAGAAAGTACTCTAGAGATGTGAACATCACAACCTATTGCTGAATAATCAAAAGTGCTTCATGATGATGCAGGAGGGAATAGTACTCGGTCACCATATTTCTACTGCAGGAATACAGGTTGATCCTGCTAAGATTGAGGTAATCTCTAATCTACCCTTTCCTGCCAAGTAGAAAGAAGTAAGGAGCTTTCTTGGCCATGCTAGATACTATAGAAGATTCATCAAGGACTTCACCCAAACAGTAGGCCCCTTATACAGTCTGCTGAAGAAAGATGCAAATTTTTCTTGGACTGAAGAATGTGAAAAAGCATTCCTTGCTTTAAAAGTCGCCCTTACACAGGAACCTATTCTAAAAGGACCTGATTGGTCACTTCCATTTCATATTCATACTAATGCATTAGATTATTCCATTGGAGTAGTGTTAGGGCAGAAGGATGGATCAACAAAGCATGCACTCTACTATATAAGCAAAAATCTACAAGGGTCTGAATTCAACTACACTGTTACAAAAAAATAAATGTTGGCAATCATCTATGCCCTCAATAAATTCAAGCATTACCTCACTAGTTATCGGATATTTGTCCACACTGATCATGCAGCAATCCGGTATCTCATGAACAAAATCTCAATATTCAGGAGACTGGCCAGATGGTTGTTGTTGATGCAGGAATTTGACATTACAATTGTGGACAAGCTAGGTAAAGGCAATGTGGTTGCCGATTTCCTTTCTAGAACTCAAAGGCAACATGACTTTACACTTATTGAAGACTCCTTTCCTGATGAGCACCTGTTTGCAATTAAGGTTATTCAACCATGGTATGTGGATATAGTAAATTATCTAGCCACAAGAAGAACTCCTCCTCAATTCTCCCCTAAGCAAAAAAGATTATTAGCAGAGAAAAGCTTTAACTTTTCTTGGATTGCAGATTGCATGTTTTATACAGGGCCAGATCAAGTTATGAGGAGATGTGTACAAGAGGAGGACATTCATGAAATATTACATGCAAGCCATGATGAGCCGTGTGGTGGACATTTTACTGCCAAAAGAACAATAATGAAAATTTTAAATACTGGCTACTATTGGCCAACTCTGCATAGAGATGCAGCCAAATATACCAAGAGATGTGACAAATTCCAAAGGATGGGAAGACCAACTCGATATAATGAGATGCCTCTATTTCCACAAGTTATTGTTACACCCTTTGATAAATGGGGATTGGATTTTGTGGGACCAATTGATCCACCTTCCAATGGTAAGTCCTACATCCTTGTATGCACAGATTATGTGACAAAATGGGTTGATGCTAAACCTATGAAACATGCTAGGGATAATAAAGTAGCTAAATTCCTTTATGAGTTATTATTCACCAGGTTTGGTGTCCCTAGGGAAATAGTGACAGATCAAGGAGCACAATTCACTTCTACACTTATCACAGCCTTAGTAAATGAATACAAAATAAGGCATAGGAAATTAACTCCTTATCATCCCCAGGCGAATGGCCAGGTTGAGGTCACCAATAGGGACATATAGGCCATTTTGACTAAAAATGTAGATTTGCATAGAAAGGACTGGGTCGCACGGTTACCAGAAGCTATATGGGCCTACCGTACTACCTGGAAGACTGCTATATGATATACATCTTTTGAAATGGTGTATTTTAAAACAGTTGTGATGCCAATAGAATTCGAACATAAGACTCTACGAACAGTATTAGAGATGGAAATGGATTTAACAAATGCACAAAAGGACAGAGTCATGCAGCTTAATGCTCTGGATGAGCTCCGAAAGAATGCCCTACAACACATTGAGATGATACAAACTCAAAGAATAAAGTGACATGACCGACATATCAAAATGAAGCAATTCTCAGCCGGTGATTGGGCCTAGCTCTATGATTCGAGGTATAAAGAAAATCAAGGTAAACTCACCACCCGATGGCTTGGCCCATATGAAATTGAGAATGTATTTGATAATGGTTCAGTTCAATTAGTCACAATTGATCCTGTTCAATTCAAACTACTGGTTAATGGGAACCATCTTCGGTTGTATCATAAGCCAGTCTCAAAAGAAGAATTCATGCAGCAATTTGTTCAGGATCCTGCCACTAATCTTCCTTCAGCAAAAGGCTTTAGCCTTTCTCCTGCAACTTCACCATAATGTTTTAAATGCATGCTCATAATAAAGGTTTCCTTTTTAAGGAAACCCTTTTTCTTCATTCCCACTCATCGCCACATCTCACTTCTTTATCTTCCATCCCATCCATCCATTCCATCCATGCATTTCATCCATCCACGTCACCCATGCACCTCATTCATTTGCACCACCCTTAATTATGATTTCATTCCCAACTGTCATATCATACTGAAGCTGTCATCTTTCTCAGCACGTACGAGCATTAATTGACATGTACATGATATCTTTTTTTGTCACATCATTGATTTATTTCCTTTTATTCATTTACTACTATGTCTATATCAGTCATTATTGTCTGATCTTCGCCTATTCTTTAGTACATGTGTGGACACGTCATATTTTAAGTAGGGGGCGAGACAATCCATTTCACTTATGCTACTGTCACAACTATTCAGATATGTTTCTTTATTATTTTCTTGTACTTTCCAAAGTATGACTGCATGTTTCACCCTAAATCACAATTCAACCTGCTTGTTTAAGTAGTTATAACAATTATCACATGCAAAAATCTTTTGAGTTCATTCTTGGAAAAGAAGAGAAAGTGACGGCAGGGCAGAGTTTCAGAGGTTTTTATTAAAAATTCAGAACTTCATTTCAGAGTCATGCCTCAACCACTAATTTTAGAGAGACCACCAGAAAGTTTAATGCTGGAGGACCAGCATCAGGTTAAGTAGGGGGCAAAATGATGAGCCCAAAGTATGCTCATAATTTGGGTATCATGGTGTACTTTTAATACCCTTACTTTTGTTGTTCATGGTTGTTTAAACTCTTTAGAAACCTTTTATTGGGGGTTATCCTATAGCAATACACTTTTATATTCTTGCAGCCTATCATGTTGATATGTCTATATTTATTACCTTGTTTGACTTTCCAAATGACTGGTATAATGCATGTAGTTTTTGAATGATGAAGTAAATTTGATATGTGATTGATAAATAAATATCGTGTATGTTTCCATGCATGTTTCTGTTCACTTCCATTCCCTTGTGTTTAGCAGGATTGTTGAAGAAAGTATGAACAAGTCAAGCGCAGTTGATCTCAGCCTTATAGTAAAGTCCATTTCCTTCACGACTTCGAGGAAGTTATTCTGACAAAGACTCCTTGACCGAAATTGTTGGGAAGGAATTTAAATGTCAATTAATTTGGAAAGAGTGGAATGCTGAATTCTCTCTGAATCGTGTTGAGCGGATAAGTTCATTTATTTACTATGTTCCTCGATTCCAGGATACATTTACATCCACGTCTTTCTTTGTTAGGGTTAGTTAGTTAGTTGTTTTCCTGATTTAAATAAGTGTTCCTCTTGCGTGAGTGAGCAAGCATAGTGAGATAGAAAGGATATCATGTAAAAGTTAGTATGATAATAAAAAGCAGAGTATGTATGACAAGTTTTAGAGTTTTTTGTTAGTTTTCATATGAATAGAACAATGTACACCATTCTGAGTTTATGAATAAAATTTGATGAATTTTTGAGTTCAGTACTTGCATAATTAGTTGATGCTTGCTAAGGGGGGCCACTTAGTAAGTATCTGTAGTTAGTTAGTTAGCCATTCATTTTCTATTGATCATAAGTTAGATTTCATCTTTGAATTTTCTGTGCAAACTTAGTCTTATATTGTTCCTGCAGCATCAAAAATCCATCCTTGTGTCTGTTCCTATAGCATAAGGCCAGTTCATAGCTTGTCTCTCAGTCATAGTTATTATGATTTTTGCTTTGGTTAAATTATGGTTGGGTTTAGAGAACCTTGCATTACCTTCCTATAACGTAGGTATAATTCTTTCCAAGTATTTATTTTCGATAGGCTGTGACTAAAACTGGTTCTTAGTGCATATACAGTGCTACTCCATTTCAAGTATATGTTCTCTGGTTTGACAAGTAAATGAATGACCATGAAAATATATTAGTCACCTGCTGGAATGTCCAATTCCTAGGATAGGTTTTGCCATGATTTTCATATCCTTTTGTGGGCGCGACCAGCTATGACAATCTACAAATGAGTATCTAGTTTGTGAAAGGAAATTATCTCGAGAAAATCTGGAGTTGGGACTTAATGTCGAAATAAAATATGACATAAATGAGGAACTCCAATGGCATTTAGTGCTAGCAAAATGGTTGAGTTGTGAGAGTGTTTGGTCTTATTTTGTTGTTTCTTTTATGTATTTGCATACCTAATGTAGGAAAATTGTTAGAAAGAGAAAAGAAAGATGTTTTTGTGGTCATTTTTTAGAGCAAGTTGATATTAATGTTTCATGTGTAGTGTATGACTACTTTTTTGAAAGAAGGAATTTGGATTAATCATTGGAGACACTTTGTAACTAAGTATGCAATGAGGGCTTTTTGGTTGGAAGTGGGAAAAATGTAGTTGATAAAATCAAAGTAACTAACCTATAGTTCTTTTTTGTATTAGTGTTCATTCAAGAGTTTGAATTTGACAATGCCAATAAGCATTCTTCTTCTTGCTTTCGATGAGCTACCTATGGAATTTGTTGCATGTGTGCATATCATTGAAATGTGAAAGCTAGTTTTATGCATAGGCTTGCAAGTTCACGCACTCTAGAAATAGTTGTTAATGTGAGGTCATACTGATCTACATTGTTGATATTGATTGTTTCCTTTTCAAGTGTTAGGCTTTGTGATTTGTGTATTATTAAGGCCCATGCCATTTTGAGTGGGATTTGACGACAGAGACCATGACTAAAAGGGGCAATAAGCACATTTTTTAGAATATTATTGTAATTTTATTCCACAAAAACAAAATATCTATTCCACAAAAAATATTAATTAGTAATTTTATTTGTAATATTTTATTATTAATTATGGCAGGCTACGATCAAAAATAAGGTCTTGATGAAGGTTTTAGAGTATGTTTATTAAAATGAAAATTATGGCCAAGATTTTAATAATGAGCACATTTATTTAGTCATTTTTATTTATCTAATATTAGTCATTTATTTAGTCATTTAGTTGTGATTTTACCCAATGACCAAATTAGTCACTTATAAATGACCAAATTAGTCATTTATTTGTCAAATTCTACTAGTGTTAATCATGCGACTAAAACTTTTAGTCACGTGACTAAAACTTTTAGTCACGTGACTAAAAATTTTAGTCATGTAGTTATTTATTTGCCAAATTCCACTAGTGTTCGCTCATCTGCACCACGTTAAGGACTTTTGGGGGGATTGTGAGGATGATAAGGAAGTACGTGCCAGGTACTATATGCGGATGACTATGCATTTTATAAGAAAGGTGCAGCCATTTCCCATACCAGATCAAGTCGAAAAAGATGAAAGCACCGTAATCGACCCGAGGTACCCCACAATCACCAATTTTTTTATACCAACAATAGACTAGGATGAGCAAGAGGTCGATGACCTCGATATTATAATGAAGCCAATCTTGGCCCATACCAAAGAGTGGGTGGATGGACAAGTGGCCCAATTAAAACAAGGGGTGGTCCTAACATACTAAGGGCTCAAGAGCGAGCCAAGTACCACGGAGGATGTCACCGCTACAACTTCAATAGGCGGGACATCCAAGTCTCCTCCACTCACCAAATCCAAGAAGAGAAAAGAAACAGAAACAGAGCAATCTCCAGATCCCAAAGTGTACACGAGGAAGAATTCAGGAGGCTCACCTTCCAAGAGGCTTAGGCAAATAGGGGGAACCACGGAGCAGCCCTTAATCGAAGAGGAAGAAGCAAAAGGTGCAAAATAGTTAAAACCTCTTTTGTCTCACCCTACTTTGACTGCCCCATTATCTACCTCCCTGGTTATGGTCGCCACATCCCCGCTGGCAATGGAAATCTCTATCCATCTTTCCCTTTAACCTTCGACCGACCCCGTGATAGTAATTGACTCTTCCTCCACCGTGACTACTCCTCCTTCCTCCGCTGCAATGTCACCCACCACATCACTCCCATTAGCTATAGTGGCAGCACCAATGCGCACTTTTGCCTTGCCTAAGGCCTTCTCGAAGCAAATGATGAATCTCCCTTCTAAAATCTCCCAGATCTTTATGGATCCCACTCTTCCAGAAGCCCTTGCGCAAGTCCTCACTATTGCTAAACATTCACAACCTCTGACAGGGCCACCAGATATGGAGGCCACCATGTTAATCTCTGAGGAATGGGAGAAATGAGAGCAGGAAGCCTCAAAGTCATTTGAGGAGGAGGATGCTAGTGGTAGGGTCATCATTAAATCCTTCAATGATGATCTAGAGGAAGAGATGGTCTGACAGTTGAAGGGTATTGAAGAAGAGGTAGAAAATTTGCTTGACAGAGAAGAAGGGTAGCAATAGGAAGATACACATAAAGGTGAGGCTCAAACTGTCAAGAGCCTCGAAATTGAGCAACCCAAGGAGTACGTGCACAAGGTTTGGCTAACTGAAGAAAAGAAAGGGAAGGAAATGGAGGAGGAAAGTCCCCGGCAGCTATTATCTACCAAGCCTCCCATTAAGCACCTTATGTTCATCCAGGACTTCGATGAGGAAGATGGAGGATTGGATGTCCGACGAAGTAATAGTGGAATTCATGAGTTTTACTACCCGTGCCTTTCATCAATCGAAGTTGTTCAGAGATCAGGGCACAAAATATAATGAGGAATAGAAGAAGCTAGAAGATAATGTGAAAGAGTGGAGCTATCAAATGTTGTGGTATGAGATCATCGAGCTAAACAAACTCCAGCCAGTCATCCAGAAATTCATGGAATATACAGCATCGAAGAAGCAGGAGGATAGCCCTATTGAAAATGAAGAGCTCCCCAAGGAGTAGATACAGTAAAACAACAATTAGAAAAAGGACAAAAATGCTACAGTGTCATCACTAGAGGACAAAACAGGGAAGAAGAAAAAATGTAATTTTAAATTGTAATATATTGAGGGTTTGTGAAACCCTATTTTGTAATGAATCTTGGCCACACAAAGAGAATTAATCTTGGCCATTCATTTAACCTTTTGGACACTATAAATAGGGGTCTCCTCTCATTTTCAAGAGAGAGTTGAGTTGTTGTAAAGACATGCTGCAGAAATTTATAATGAAAATACATTGACTTGGTGCATTTTCTGAGTTTTTCACATGTTACTTGATTCAACCTCCATTGTTTGATGCTTTACTTAGATGTGTATTGCTATCCTAGTTAATTGTATTCTTGCTTTGATAGATTTTAGAAATGTTGTTCTATAGTTGTGAAAATTCCTACTTTGTAGATGCCTTCTTAGTCCATACCTTTTTTTGTTTGCTGCTGGTAGATGGTTGTGCAAAGTTAGTCTGGGCTTGAATTCGAAGATACTCCACACTTTCATTTTGTTCATGCATGAAAATGGTGGATGAAAGGTGAAATATTTATAGACCTTAGAAGATAGCACAAATTCCATGAGACTATGAAATTTCTGGTTAGGTGGAATATTGTTTTCAAGAAGTTGTACATAGCAGAAACTCCATGATTATTGTTCACAGTTAATTGTAGATCTAGGAACCTTCCCTCTTCCCTCGCTTTTCCCTTTTTTTTAAGAAATAATCTGTACCAAGGTGCATTCCACATTGTAAATCCAAAATTGAAGAAACAATGAAGTTTTGGAACGCTGTTCGAACCTACAGCAAAGTGAAACTCAACCTCCATCTTAGAAACTTCATATTTGAAGAACCCTTTTGTATCCAGCTGTGTAAGTCTTCCATGTGATTACTAGAAAAATCACATCAAAATCAACTGAGGAATTCCATGCAAGTCATGACTTGACACCCGAGAGACCTTGGGGAGATTTTTAGCACCTCGCAGTGGGAGATTTCCTTTCAAGAGAGGTAGTACATTCATGCACTGCCTGTGTTGAGAAAGTGTGCAAAACACCCATCAACAGAACTAGCACTAGAAGGAGGGCCTTGTGAAGCTAGATCGAATCAGATCATTCTCCCCATAAAGTTTTCAAAGGGTTTTACGGTCAACACTAAGTAAGGGAGAACTCCAAGAGTTGTAGCCTCATACAAGGGCAAAATGAATTAAGGGAAGTAGCACAAATTCTTCCTCTTCCTCCATTCCACCCACTTCCATTCCACCTTCACCTTCATTCAGCTGGCATTTGATTTCCACCAGACCATCTGAAACTACATTTTCATTTCCCATCTCTGGCAACCAGGGGATTGCTTTTCTCTCGGCCCTTCCAGCCCAAGGTACAGTCCAAATAGCCACAGCCTAGGTGCAGTCCCAGACAGCTATTCTACTATAGGTACAATCCTAGGTTGCTGTCCCTTAGCATCAAGTATCACCCCCTACCTCCTGCCATGGTAGGGTTGGCACAAAATCCTTCACCGATACACTTCACCGCTTATCATGATATGCCTAAGAATCTGGAAGGATTCTATTTGAAGTTCAATCCTCATTACCCACAAAGGATAGCTGAGGAACATATCAAAATATTTGAGACAACAATTACCGAAATGCAAGTTGACCATGAGGATGTTGCATGCTGCCTTTTTCTGCATTCATTGGGAGAAGAAGACTTCTAGTGGTACATCAATCTTCCTAGGGGATCTGTTACCTCACGAAAACTAATGAAGAATACTTTTATGCAAAAGTATAAGATCCTGATCAGCCATTCGGAGTTATATAGGCAGTTTATGTCCATTAGGAGGGAAGTCAACAAACCCATTGGGTCCTCCAATGACCACTTTCATCATGCCTTTACAAGGCTTTAGGACCCATACCTTCATAATGATGTCGCAACTCTCTCAGTTTACTACGTGGCATTGGACAACCTCACATCGGCCCTGGTGAAAAGGATGCATCTGCCACCCACCTGATTGGTGACGATGGCCTATACAGATGTTGTTGTGGCTAGTGCAGATTTGGGGTAGAATATCTCTAGCTCACGGCCCTCATTAGGACTTGTTGCGCACTCGATGCAAATTCAGGGGCTTAATCAGGCATTCTCTCATCAAACCCCTCTTATGAATCAGATACCTTAGTTGTCCATTGTCCCACACCCATGATAGCCATTGAATTATGCACCTCTCGTGCCTTCGTATTTGCAGCCTCAACCATAACACAACTATTCTCAGGCTTCCCAACAATAGCAGGTGTGTTCTCAGCAACCCCAGGTGCCATTATATCTACCAGAGCCAAAATTTCCTCCAGCACATCAGAATCCACCGGTGGCTCTGCCAGTCTTTCTCTAAAATCCGGCGTCGTAGCCAGGCAACACAATTGAGAAGGAAAAATTAGAGGAACTGGCAGAGATGATAAAGAAAATGTCCATAGAGATGATGCACCTAAAAAATTAGAATAATCAGTTACAGGTCTCCCAGCATAACCTCCAAGCCAATATTAATCAGGATAATTGAGATAATAGGGACAATAGGGATAACTAAGAAGCAAGCACTTCCTCTAGGCAGAATTATGATAGGGGACAAAACACTAATCAAAGTTCTTAAAGGAGACCTTCTAAGAGGCAGAATCGTACGTGGAATACAAGGCCCAATAATGGAGGTGTCCCCATTCCTTTTAACCAACCAGAAAGCAACGAAAAGATGACCAGTGGGGTATACCTTCCTGAGGCAGCTTTGTCCAGATGGTGCCGGATTCACAAAACCAGCAGACACTCCGAGTTGGATTGCCCTGAATTCTGAATAGCTGCTGAAATATTCCAAGTAGAAGTGAAAAATGCAGTTGATAGTGTCAGCTATAGGGACATCGTCCCATCTGAGCCATATGATCCCTCCTGTCTCGTGGTCAACCAAGTGCCATTTTTGTGGGGTGAATCAAACGAGCCCGAGGTTGAGCCTGCTCCTATTAGGAGTGAAGAAATGCAAGAGGTAAGTAACGAAAAAACTTTGGCTTAGATTTTTAATTCTGTAGATAATGGTCTACTAGATGAAGAAGAACCATACGTAGATGAGGTCCACATGTTCCATAAAAAATCAACTCCCTACTTCCTTAGAAATAAGGTGAGTGGACCTTCTACAACCTCCACTCCACTGAACAATTTTGCTACCCCACCTCACCCTAATACCAACAATAATCCTAGGCTTCCCCATGTACCCACCCAATATCTTAATAATAATGGGCCTTGAAATTAGTTGCAGAATCAGCCCCAAGGCCAACTCCAAAACCAGTCAAGTCAAACAAAAGTCGAACCTCCTAGCTCTACAATAGGTCAGGCCTTTGCTTTGGAAATTGAGCAAATGGGTGAATACGTGGCGGAAGAGTTCAAAAAGGTAAAAATCAGTTTGTCTGCCTTTGAACTACTCAGAGTCCCTGTCGTAAGGTACACCTTCTTTAGGATCCTCAATGGGACCCCATCTTCTAGCACAACGCAAGGAACATCAGCTAAGAGAATTACCTTTGAAGAGCCTAGACAAGAACTAGTGATACAGGATAATACCAGGAAAAGGAAGGATGTTCCCATAAACCAATCTATAGGTAAGCAAATGGAAAAGGAACCAGATCCAAACATCAGGAAGAGTTCTAAAGGTTAGCCATCTAGGCAGACCAGGGATAAAGTTGGTGATAAGAATGGGGGTTAGGTAGCTCACATGGATATGCCTACGGGCATCTTCCAAGGAAGGTTGGAAACCCCCCTTTCCTTACCACCATTTGGATATTTCGAAAGAACTTGCATAATTGCCTACTTGATTCAGGAGTGTCTACCAATATTATTCCCTTGGTAGTATGTAAGGCTCTTGGCATCACTTCCACGCCTTCAAGAAGGAAAGTGACATTGCTGGACAAAACAAAGATCAACATTGTGGGAGAAATGAGTTGAATCCTGATGCAAATTGTTATAGACCCAAGGATACAACAAGTCATTGATATTCAAGTGGTAGACATTCCCGATTCATATGGGATCATCTTGGGAAGGGAATTCACCAAGCCACTAAACGGATACATTGCCACAGACCTTTCCCACATGTGACTACCATGGAAGGGGCTGCCAAATCAAATCTGTATTGACTGCGAACCCCATATGAAATATATGATCACAAAATACAATAATCTCAACAAAGTGTTGTTTGTTGAGACAGAACTGGAAAATTACTGTCCTTTCTACTGCCAAAATGAATTTGAATCTCAAGAAGAATGCATTGCCGAAGTATTCCTAGTTTTGTGTAGTCCTCCGACTGATTTTACTCAAATACCTCCGAATACAGAAATGTTGGTAGAGTTAGACGACAAACCCGATGAAGGTGACAAATGGGGACTACTTAGTGGTTTCCAGGAGTTCATAAGAAAGTGTGCTAGGGACCAACTCAGCTTGGGTGGCCAAATGAATTTCCAATATCTCTTATTGTCGAATTGGTGCAGGATTCACAATGTTTCCCACTCCGAGTTTGACTATTGCTTATGTCAAATAGTAGTAGAACATGTTAAAAAATTAGCTTCCCCTCAGATGGAAATTCCAAAGGAAATGCCAGCAGAATCACCCATTGTTTAGTACACTGAGCTAGAAAACTCCCCTAAGATCACAGAGGAAATCACCCAGCTAAAAGGGAGTAAGAACTTAGTCAAACCCGAAGTCAAAGATCTTTCCAAATTTTGGACGCTCCGATTTGATGGATCCAAGTCAAAACAAGGAGTTGGAGCCAGGTTCAAACTCATCATCCCAACAAGTAAGACCTTTCTTGCCACCCATAGATTGCAGTTTTACTGCACAAATAATGTAGTAGAATATGAGGTGTTAGTCCATAGCCTTCTCATGCCCTTGAAGAAAAATGTCAAAATGTTGCAAGTTTTTGGGGATTCTGAACTTGTAGTTAAGCAAGTTAAGAAATTATACTCCTGCCATGATAGAAGAATTGCAAACTATAGGCATGGGGTTTGGGATCTCTTAGAGGGTTTAGATACATTCAATATACTATTGATTCCCCATGCTTAGAATCATACAACTAATGTCTTGGCTCAACCAACCAACACTTTGCAACTCCTCTCTTTGTCTACGCTTAATAAATTCACCATTCTGTTGACATCTACACCATCGGTCCTAGATAATATCACTCATTTTCAAGTCTTCAACAATGAAAAACATATTCTTGAATTCATCACAAGTTCTGATATCTTCGTAGCCCAAATAATTGATGAAGTTGATCCACAAGAAGTCAAACTGGACATAGAGGGGGTTATTAACCTCAAAATCAACACGATTCCTAGGGGCATGGTTCAGCTGGAATGTATATTTGATTTGGATCAGATCAAAGACCAGAACCAACAAACAAAGAAGGAAGCCATAAGCAACTAGTGCAATGCTCACAACCTTGGGATGAGCGAGGAAATCAAGAATGTTTTCATTGGCAAAGTGTGCATGCTTGAGGAAAACAAGGGAATCACTAATGCATTGCGGAAGTACCATGATGTGGTGGCATGGAATTATGAGGATTTGAAGACTTACAATACCTCCATCATCACGCATACCATCCCTCTCAACACAAAAGTGAGGCCTTTCCGCTAGTAGAAGCATCCTATTAATGCCTTGTTGGAACCCATTATTTACAAAGAAGTGCATAAGTTGCTTTCGGCAAGGATTATTTTCCCAGTCAGGCATTCTACATGGGTGGCCAACTTGGTCCCGGTCAAAAAAAAGAATGGGGAGATTAGATTGTGTGTAGACTTCCGCAATTTGAACCGAGCTTCAGAGAAGGACAACTATCCAGTGCATTCATTAGATGAGGTGCTACAAATCGTCAATGGCTCCCAAATGGTTTCTTTCCTTGATGGGTACTCCAGGTACAACCAAGTAATCGTATAGTATGAAGACCATCATAAAACAACATTCACCACTAAGTGGGGGACGTTCACTTACAAAAGAATGCCTTTTGGGCTCATCAACGGTGGCGCCACCTTCCAACGTGCCATGGATATTTCCTTCAAAGATCTCATTGGCAAGTGCATAATCATCTACCTAGATGATTTAACTGTGTTTTCTAAAAGGCAGAATGATCAAGTTTCTGACCTATGCAAGGTGTTTTAGAGATGCATGGAGTTTGGAGTTTCCCTTAACCCGAAGAAGTGCATTTTTGGTGTGACTAAAGGTAGATTTCTGGAACACATCATTTCAAAATAGGGAATCTCTATAGACCCTGAACATATCCAGTCCTTGCTGAAAATCCCACCACCAAGCAACAAGAAGGAATTAAAATCCTTCTTTTGGAAGATCAACTTCAGCTGAAAATTCATCAGGGGCTTCACGGAGATTGTTAAGCCCCTCAACGCTATGTTGAAATAGGATGCGAAAGTTGAATGGACTCCTAAAGCTAAACAAGCCTTCAAAGAAATAAAATGGACCATTGCTGGGGTGCCTGTACTAGTCAGCCCAGATGATTTGAAGTCATTCTATGTCTACTCGTTTGCTTCAGAGAATTCATGTGCTAGCATTTTGACTTAGAAAGATGATGAAGGAAATGAACACCTGATCACCTTCAAGATGCTCCCTTGAAGGATGTCGAATTATGATACCACAACATGCAAAAGCAAGAATATTCCCTCATCAAAGGGGTGAAGAAATTTTGGCATTATATCTTGCGCAATAAAGTGTTTTCCATTGTCCCCGACCCAGTAGTAAAAATGTTGCTCATGCAAAACAAATTAGGTGAACGAAGAGCCAAATGGGTCACCTTGCTCTAGGAATATGACATGGATATCCAACCAATGAAACTAGTGAGAGGACAAGCACGTACCTGCACGATTGTTGAGCAGTAGCAGAGGCTAGACCCGAAATCACTATGCAATAGTACCAACTCGAGGATGTTTCCCCAGGAGAATGGTATGAGAATGTTGTTTATTATTTGCTAAACCACAAGTGTCTGCCTCACCTGTGGGGAGTCCAAAAGTGTGCCCTTAGATTGAAGAGCAATGGTTACATGTTATAAGGGTCCATTTTATACAAGAGAAATCATGAAAGCATGTACTTAAGATGCCTTGGTAAGGAGGAAGTTGACCGTGTCTTAAAAGAGTTTCATGATAATTTTGGCACTGGCCACGGATTTGGTCCCTCCATTGCACATCAAATATTAAGAGCAGGATATTATTGGCCGACCATCTTCAAAGATGCTCATTTTCATGTTCGCTCATGTCACACATGTCAGAAAACTGCCACCAAGGACAAGAATGTTGTTGTTCCACTACAGCTTGTGCTGGAGGTAAGGTCGTTCGCACAATGGGGCCTCGATTTCATCAGTCTTGTAAACCCTCCATCATCTACGGGACACAAGTAGATTCTTACCGCTACTGATTATTGCACTAGATGGACCAAAGTAATTATATGTAAAAAATGCACAACTGAGGTAGTTACTAACTTTTTTCAAAGCTTCATTTTAAATTGCTTTAGTTGTCCTTATGCTTTGGTGTGTGACAATGGACCTACTTTTGCTTAATTAAAATTTTCCAGTTGGGAATTTGACTACAGGATCACCCTTAAATTTTCATCTAATTACTACCCCCAAGGCAATGACCTTGCTAAGTCTACAAACAAGAACCTGATCATAGTAATCAAAAAGTTGTTAGACAGGAATCCCAAGGACTGGCATACCCAACTCCATTTTTCCCTTTGGGCTGACAGCACTTGCCATAAGGTGGCCCTTGGCGATTCCTCATTCCATCTCATTTATGGCCTAGAGACCATATTTCCTATCCATCTAAAGATTCCCACTCTGTAGTTTATCAATGACTTTTATGGAGGAGATCGTAGGGAAGCTCGGTTAGTTGAGCTATTGCATATAGAAGAAGTCGAAGACCATGCAATAGAAAATTTTTCCAAACATTAGGGTGTGGTTAAGAGATGGTTCGACCACCAAGCCAAAATTAAAGCCTTTAGAATTGTAGATTTGGTCCTGTATTGGAACAAGGCCCATGAAAAGAAATGGGGACACAACAAATTTGACAAGCTTTGGCTTGGCCCCTTTCAAATAGCTGGGATTTTGGGAGACAATGCCTTGCATCTAAATACCTTAAATGATGAAAATGTCTTGTTTCCAGTGAATGAGCAGCACCTGAAGCAAGACTTCTAGGCCTAAGCTCTTTCAAGCTATTCTTGTAAATATTTGTATATAGGTTAGGGTAGGTTGTCTTTTTGTTTGCTCACTTCTTGCTAGTTCGTGTCGCTCTTTTTTCTTTTTTTCCCCTCGGCTATTTTGTTTTAAAAGGATGTTCCCTACCCCCTTGGGGTTGTGCTCGCTTGATGAATGGTTCACTTTGTTGTTCATCCTTGGTGTTCTTTTGCTAAACATTCACTCTCGACCATTGGTCTCTGAAGGCTACCCATGAATGATTTCCTTGTTTGAACTCTGCCTTAGAACTCGACCCTTGGTTGGATCTCCTTACATACATCTCAGATCTCGCACAAAACACATAATAATCATTTCTAAAGTATTGTACCATGGTTGCTATGACACCCTAGTGAGTTAAAAATCTTAAGTTTGCTGCAGTGACCAAAGTAGTTCCAAACCCATTGTAGGCTTTATTGCTTACCTGGTCGAGAAAAAGTTGAATGAGAAAATGTGCATTGAAAGAAATATCAAAACAAAAGAAAAAAAAAGGAATTCTAAAAACCAAGCGACTGTATGGGTGTGTGGGCAACTCTATCGGGGCTATCGATGCCCAATCGGCAGTAGAGCAATATCTGTGGGATTGTAGTGACAACTGCATCAAGCTATGGACGCCTGACTGGCAGCGGAGCAATGTCTAGGCTACTTTTGGTGTTGGACAATTTATGTAGCTTGGTCGGTTGGATTAGTAGTTCTTGGTCACCATTCTGAGGAAAGGAATGAATTCACTACACACACTTCTGAGATGTCCTATAGACTAACCCAATTAAGAATCTTGTTCTCCCAGTTCATCTTTGGAAGCCCACTCCTAGTTTGCTAAACCAAAGATTCTAGGTCCTGGATGAATTTTTATCTTTAGAATTCTCAGGAGCGTTCCCTAGCGGAGTCGCCATTTGTTGCGTCCTCATCACACACACCCCATTTAGAATGGGGACCCTATTTTTTCCTTTGACCTGCTGGGTCATTTTTGTCACTGCCTCATTTTGTGTGCCCCATTGTGGTGTCCCAGATGGTAAATGTACCTCCAAAGTCTCATCTTAAGTTGACCGTGCTTCTCCCTTTTAATTTGTTCAAGTTCAGGTGCATTGCAGGGTCTCTCTAGTAGTTTGCCTCTGCCAGCAGCCTTGGGCCCTGCCAGGCCCACCCCTTCGGGTTTCCCTGGCCCGGTTTCCTTATCGTGTCCACCATCCTGAATAGCGGATAGAGTCCGCCTTCCTAGGCCCCGAGTCCCAGATCCCTGTTCTCCATCTAGTGAAAATTGTAAAGTTTCTCAACTGCCTTCGAACCTACTAGGCACAAACCTCCAGACTTCCATTTTTGGAGTTCCGTGCGGACTTCGCCATCCCCAATGGAAAACTAGTGGCAGACTTCAGCCCTTTGGGCCCCAACTTCCCCTTTGTCGCCGGTGATGTCTAAGTAGAATTTTCCAAGATGGCCACTGTGTTGTGTCTTTCTGGCCTCCGAGCCCTGGACCTCTTTCCGCCGTCTGTAATTTCAAAATCCACCAACCTAATTGTTCGTCGTACTTGCATTTAATGCAGCCATTAATGGTGGTGGGAGTATAAATATCTTGCCTGAACCTATCATTCTCACTTGTCAGTGTTGTAGAGAGAGGTAATTGAAATTGCCAGAGAGGATCCATGTCTTCGTCAATCATCGCCCTCGCACCCGTTGTCGTCAGTTGCCGATCATGAGTGGATTTCACACCTTGCCGCATCAAGTGTCTAAGGTAGGTTTTCCATCCACCCTCCTGAGCAATGTTTTCATGATTTTTAAAGCTTAAAATTAACAAGGGTTAAAAGGACATGTGATTGATAAAACATAATGCAATGCACAAAATCCATGTTTTTTATTCTTCGAAAAACCTCTAAATTTCCCTTGAATTCGCGACCGAAACATCACCTCATCGTGGCTGTTCATCACCTAGGGGTGTTCATGCCCTCTAGGCCCGGGTCTTCTCTTGGTAGTCCAAAACATAAAACAACGAAGAGTCCCAAAATGGCAATTTGACCCCTCAGGCCCAGATCCTCAAACCTTCATCGTCCCTTCACTGTCGAGGTCGAAAAACTTGAACATAAAAAATTGGCCGCCATTTTGGCTCTTCAAGCCTGAACCCTCAGACTTTCATGTCCGAAACTCCACGAAGATGCCACAGTTCTGAATGGTAGAGTTTCCCCGTCCGCCCAAGCTCTAGGGTCCGCCCTTCCTTTCGCCCTCTGCTTTGCATTTGAGCTCAAGTTTTCGTCACCCTCCTGGGTCCCGGTCTCCGGACTTCTGTCTACGAACTTCTATCCCATCTTTGTTGTTCTGAACGGCGAATCCTTAGAGACCTCCCAGCTCCTGGGCCCGGAGCCTCCATTCACCACTTGGAGGGTAGCATTGAGCTTTAAACATCCTCACCCCTTTCGGGCTCTGGCCACCAGGACTCTATCCCTCCTCTGCTGTTTCGAGCTCGACCTCACTGCTCACCATGGAAGCTAAAAGTTAAATCTAATGTCCAACCCTAATGTCAGGTTTGGTCTGCTAGGCTACCCCCTCCGGACTTCCACCCGATGATCATCGTCCCAAATGGCGAAGGAATAATAGCATCCCGACCCCTTAGGCTTGGGCACTGTAAATTGTAAAACTGTTAGTCACCCTTAGACTCGCCGGGTCCCGGACCCTGGAGTTCTGCCCCTGAAACTTCGTTTCTACTTGGATGTTCCAAATAGCCAGCTCCGGTCAACTTTTCGGCCTTCTACCTCTGGTTGTTCCCAAATCGATCCAAATAAGCTCAAATTTGAAATCTGATCTCGACCCATGTGCTCAAATTTGGCCGTCTTTACTATGATCCTTTTTGAACCATCAAAATTCAGTCGGGAAAGATCTTCTAGGTCACTCTGCCCCATTTTCCCTTTCAAAACAACATTCCTGCTAGGGAAGTCTAGACCTCCGGGTCTGGATTGTCCAAAAGCCCTCCATTAAAAGACTAGTGACATCTGCAAGTAGAAGTATCATTTTATGAATGAAAAATTATTTAAAGTTTATTTCATCCATGGGATTTTGACTAACATCAAGAATTTCATGATTAGTTGCACTGACCACGCTATTGCTTGTAGGATATATGGAATCGAGTGCAGGACCTTTGGGGGCGGCTATGGAAAAGGACAAAGGAAAGAAGTTAGGCAAGACTCCTCGAGGTAAAGAGGACAAGGACCAGATCAAGTACCAGTTCCAGGGTGAACCATTGCATTCAAAGGTTACCATAGATTGGAAAGAAATCACCGACACCAATATAGGTCATTTCAATATTGATGAGTTTACACAAAGGGTCAGGGTCAATCCGATGACCAAGAAGGTGAGGCTAATCAGACAAAGTAGAATTACAAAAGCTGGAGGCTTCCCTCCATCCCTTGTGGGCCCTGAATTGGTCATAGCTTGTCAGTAGACGTATCAACCAGACACAAGGACCATAATTGATAGAGATGTTAATATTCTTGTTGACATGTCGGCTGAAGGAATCACAAAGACCTTCCATATTCCCACTTTTCAAGAAATGGAAACAACTACCATAGAGGAATTCCAAGCAACATGGGATGACAACTCAACAGGCTGCAAAAGGTTAATAAATCAGCATTGGCTTAGAGAAAAATGGGGTAGTGTTCTAAAGGTTCCTCATGAACTCTTTCACAGTGATTTGTAGGAAAATTACCATGACTTGGTGACAATGCTAAGTAGGGTTATGGGTCTTCCTATGGCTTCCTTCTTTCAGGAGTGGATCTGGTGTACTTCATCAAACAGATCCTTCATGGGAATGAGGACGTCACCACAAAGTCCTCATTCTATTGGGGAGGTATAATAAGTGACTGCTTCCATGAGTAGTTCATCAATGTGAAGAAGAGTTCCAAGTTTTACATGACCTCATATCTTGTCTACTCCTTGGCAGACCAGAGACAATAAAATGGGTTGTTCGTGGGACCTGATGAGGATTAGGGTCAAAGACTAAAGGCCTATGACAGGTATCCCCAGCTCCAGTACTGAAACTTCAAGAAGGAATATTACAGAGTAAATGACGCCTTCATTGGCCATATCATCAAAATGATTGCTGAGGATTTTGAGAGAAGGGTTTCCCACAATGCTCGGGAATTCTTGAAGCAATACACCTTCCTCTTCATTCAATATCCAAATTTCACATACATCTGTGCCTGAGGCTTCACTGAAAGGCCAAACAAGTTGCCTCGATACCCCAACGACCAAATCATCCTATTGTATCTTTTTCGGCAGCTCCAACACATACAGGCAGTCTTCAGCGGCAAACACATAGCATGAATCTCTTATCCCATGACCCTTGGTCAGGGCATGTATAAATTACAAACTTCCCAGTGCACTGGTAACTATGAGAAAGAATTGAAGGATTACCATTTTCACCTGCACACTGCTTTCCCGCGAATGGACCCATATGGGCATGTAAGGAAGGCACTAGGACTAGGGTTCACTCATCTGCACCACATTGAGGACTTTTGGAAGGATTGTTTCAACAATAAAGAAGTATGTGTAAGGCACTATATGCAGATGAATATGCATTTTATAAGAAAGGTACAACAATTTACCATACTAGATCAAGTCGAAGAAGATGAAAGCACCGTAATGGACTCCAGGTACCCTGCAGTTGCCAATTTGTTGATACCATCAATAGACTGGGATGAGCAAGAGGTCGATGAACTCAATATTATAACCAAGCCAATCTAAGCCCATACCAAATACTGGGTGGATGGAAAATTGTCCCAATTAAAACAAGGGGTGGTCCTGATATACGAAGGGCTCAAGAGCGAGCCAAGTGCCATAGAGGATGTCACCGCTACAACTTCAACAGGTGGGACATCTAAGTCTCCTCTAGTCACCATATCCAAGAAGAGAAAAGAAATGGAAATGGAGTAGTCTCCAGATCCCAAAGTGTACACAAGGAAGGATCCAGGAGGCTCACCTTCCAAAAGGCTTAGGCAAACAAGGGGCACCATGGAGCAGCCCTTAATCCAAGAGGAAGAAGCAAAAGGTGTAGAACAGTTAAAACCCCTTTTGGCTCTCCCTGCTTTGACTGCCCCATTATATATCTCCCTAGCTATGGTCACCACATCCCCACCGGCGGTAGACATCTCTATCTATCTTGCCCCTTTAGCTCCGACCAAGCCTATCATAGTAATTGAATCTTCCTCCACCGTGACTACTCCTCCTTCCTCCACTACAATGTCACCCACCACATCACTCCCATTAGCTACAGTGGCAGCACCAATACCCACTTCCACCTTGCTTGAGGCATTCTCGAAACATATGCAGAATCTATCTTCTAAACTCTCCTAGATCCTTATGGACCCCACTCTTCAAGCAGTGCTTGCGTAAGTCCTCGCTACTGCTAAACCTTTGCAACCTCTGATAGGGCAACCGGATATGGAGGCCACCATTTTAATCTCCAAGGAATGGGAGAAACGGGATCAGGAAGCCTCAAATTCATTTGAGGAGGAGGCTGATGAATACCATGAGCACCCCGATTATGAACACCACATAATTGAAAGGGTGGCCTACGAAGAGGAGCAAACTGGATCCTCAGAAAGTGGGGATGAGGAGGAGGATGCTGGTGGTAGGTTCATCATTCAAGCCTTCGATTATGATCTTGAGGAAGAGATGACCCGGCAACCGAAGGGTACTAAAGAAGAGGCAAAAAAAATTCCTCTTAAAGAAGAAGGACAGCAATAGGAAGATAAACCTGAGGGTGAGGCTCAAACTGTCAAGAGCCTCAAAATTGAGCAGCCCAAGGAGTACGTGGACAAGGTTGGTCTAACTGAAGAAAATAAAGGGAAGGAAATGGAGAAGGAGGAAAGTCCACGATAGTTATTATTTACCAAACCTCCCATTAAGCGCCTTGTGTTCATCCAAGACTCCAATGAGGAAGATGGAGGATGGGATGTCCGGCGAAGTAATAGTGGAATTCATGAGTTTTGCCGCCCGTGCCTTCGATCAATTAGAGTTGTTTAGAGATCATGGCACAAAATATCATGAGGACTAAAAGAAGCTAGAAGATAATTTGAAAGAGTGGAGTTATCAAATGCTACGGTATGAGATCATCGAAGTAGAAAAACTCCAGCCAGTCATCTTGAAATTCATGGAATATACAGTATCAAAGAAGTAGGAGGACAACCCTATTGACAATGAAGAGCTCCCCAAGTAGTAGCTATAGTAAAACAACAATCAGCAAAAGGACAAAAATGCTACAGTGCCATCACTAGAGGACAAAACAGGGAAGAAGAAAAAATGTAATTTTAAATTGTAATATATTGAGGGTTGGTGAAACCCTATTTTGTAATGAATCTTGGCCACACAATGAGAATTAATCTTTGCCATTCATTTAACCTTTTGGACACTATAAATAGGGGTCTCCTCTCATTTGCAAGAGAGAGTTGAGTTGTTGTAAAGACATGCTGCAAAAATTTATAATGAAAATACATTGACTTGGTGCATTTTCTGAGTTTTTCACATGTTACTTGATTCAACCTCCATTGTTTGATGCTTTACTTAGATTTGTATTTCTGTCCTAGTTAGATGTATTCTTGCTTTCATAGATTTTAGAAATATTTTTCTATAGTTGTGAAAATTCCTGCTGTGTAGATGTCTTCTTAGTCCATACTTTTTGTTGTTTGCTGCTCGTAGATGGCTGTGCAAAGTTAGTCTGGGCTTGAATTCGAAGCTCCACACTTTCTTTTTTTTCATGAATGCAAATGGTGGATGAAAGGTGAAATATTTGCAGACCTTAGAAGATAGCACAAATTCCATGAGACTATGAAATTTCTGGTTAGGTCGAATATTGTTTTCAAGAAGTTGTCCATAGCAGAAACTCCATGATTACTGTTCATAGTTAATTGCAGATCCAGGAAACTTCCCTCTTCCCTCTCTTTTCCTTTTTTTTTAGAAATAATCTGTACCAAGGTTCATTACACATTGTAAAGCCAAAATTGAAGAAACATCAAAGTTTTGGAACACTTTCCAAACCTACAACAAACTGAAACTCGACCTCCATCTTAGAAACTTCGTATTTGAAGACCCCTCTCATATCCAGCTGCGTAAGTCCACCCTGTGATTACCAGCAAATTCACATCTAAATCAACTAATGAATTCTATGGAAGTCATGACCTAACACCTGAGAGACCTTGGGGAGATTTTCAGCACCTCGCCGTGGGAGATTTCCTTTCAAGAGAGGTAGTACATTCGTGCACTACCTGTGTTGAGAAAGTGTGTGAAACACCCATGATCAACAGGTATTAGTACTAACTCCATTTTGAGGATGAGGCACTAGCCTAAGTGAGGTAGTTATGTTGGATTGTGTCGACTAACTCAGCCACTAACCATTCATTAAATAGAATTCTTATAAATGGAATACAAAGATATGAGGTTTTATCACTCTCATACTCTACAGGTGAACTATTAATTAAGAAGCGGCTAACTTCTTTGATATTTTTTATTAGTTGAGCCTCTATATGAGAATTATTTGTGTATGTTGTAGTGATCGATACAGATGGAACAAGAGTATGAGTTGAACATTACTATGATTACCCTCTTGGTTTTCACAGAGCTCGAAGTGTAGAAGTAAGGGCCTCAAAGTCTTTACTTATTTTTTAGCCAATCCTTTCCTTTACTTATCATTGGATTCTGGAAGATTCATAGGTAAACAATAATATTAAGTTTGGTTCTAAAAAATAACTAATAGATTGGCGACTCCATTGAGGAATGTTCTTAGAAATTAGGTTGCAGGTTGTACTATTAAAGAATCAAATATCTGCTAGAGAATATATTTTTCAAGCCTAGCTTTATGTCAGTGAGTCAATCCTTCGAAATGTTGCAATAAATTGTGATTTTCTAGAAACTTATGAATATTACCAAAATCTACCACCATTCCATGAATATTTTCAAAATTTCTCACTAAATGTGGATGGCGACTCCAAAATCTCTAAACCATAATGTATTATTTGAGAATATCTAGTAAAATGGAATGAATTTTTTTTGAAGAAATGATGAGGTAGATCTAAAATCACAAAATAAAATACTCTGACAGAAAGCTAGAGAGAAAATTTCAAAGGACTCTAGTATTAACTTAAGAGAGTAAATTTTTTTACTAAACTTGCACATCTAGGTCAAGTTTTGAGTACTCAAAATTTGGAAATGGTTGTGGTGTTGAATGTATGAAGGATGCACATGTGACTTTGCTAATGAAGGAGGCTTAAAGTGAAATCAACTTGTAAAGGAATCTCCATTTTATTGAAGTTTCATTCCTCTGAAGAAGGAGGTGGCTACCCTATGTAAAGAACCTGATAATAGCTTCACATCTACAAAGTTTTCATATCACAAGCATAAGGGTATGTGCAAGATCATCATGGAAAAAACAAGCCCTTAAGTGGCAGAAAATTCAAAAAAATCAGAGTTAGGCAACTTGACGTAAAAATTTGAATAATTTATCTATATTGTTTCAAAAATATGTAAGAATAGAATCTATAGCAAATTGAATGTAGTTTCTAAAGTACTAGGTTTTCTTTAAAAAAAAATCTATTTGGTGAAAATTTTAAATTTCAATGCAATAGTACTTAAATTTTAGGGAAAAATAAGAAGTAGGTGTTTGTCTGACCACCCTAACCACAATAAAATGATAATATTTTTTATAATATTTTACATATAAGTAGAGGACTCATGTCCTGATGTGAGATATATTTTTTTGTAAATTTTTTCCAAGTAAATAATTAATTATGAATTTTTAATTACAAATTTTATAAAATATAAAAACTCGTATGTCTAACCACCTTAACTAGGTCAAAACTTCATGAAATTAATTTTTTATTGTTTTAATCCTATAGTGTGCAAAGCATAGAATGTGACTCATGTTTTGGATTCAAAAAATGTGATACCGTTTGAAAGCTATAGATGTTTTTCAATCAACCTATCAATTAGGACTTTAGTCGTAATTCAAATAGAAAATGAATAATAATTACTTATTAAATTCAAAGTGAAGCATAATTTATATTGGTGGAAAGTTGAGAATCTCCTTTAAAAACCCTTTTCATTTCATCAATTTTGGGTAAAAAAAATCATCAGCCACATACCCATCATATTGCCACTTTTTGGCCCATCATGATCCTTCACATACCCATAATTCAAAGGGCACCACAACACATCCATGTACTTCCCCTGTTTCAATTTTCAAGAAGCATAGATTTGTAGGAAAACCATATTGAATTATCTTGAGAAAATTTTGTTCCCTATTAAGTGATTTAAGGGAAAATAAAGGGAATAGTAGTAGTAATTTTACATACTTCTAAGGTGTAATTGGAGATATTTGCATTGGGTTGAAGAAGTATGCTTATCTTTGAGATCTTCCTAATAAAAGGACTATGATATATATATTTGATCCATGTACTTTAATATCATGATTAAATTAAAAAGTAAGGTAGTAAAAGATCAATTGTGAAGTTGGTATTTGAGGGTTGAATAGGGGTACAAGAAAATGTATTGTTCCCCTATGTCTCCTCGTGGAATATCATTTAAGACCATGTAGGGCATACAACCTTTATCATGCCCTAAAAGGAATTTCTCTATTAAGAGATATAGACCATTGGAATTTAGTGGTATTCAAGGTTTCCCAAACTTGATTCCTAATAATGTTAGGAAACATTTTCCCAAATTTATAGGGAAGAGTTTAGAATCAACTTCTAAACATTTTTATGCATTCATGGATTTGATGGGAGATTATGAGGTAAATCAAGAGGATGTTTTCATGGAGCTTTTTGTTCAGTCTTTGAAGGAAGGTGCTAGGGACTGGTTCTCATCTTTACCAATATTTTCTATAGCTTCATGGAATCAATTTATGATAGCATTTGTAGAAAAATTTGGTGAAAGGGTAAATCCAAATGTGGTAAGGAAAAAAAATATGGAAATCCAAAGAGATGAAGAGGAGTTGGCCCCTACTTTTAATCTCAGATTTGTAAAAGCAGTAAGAAATATTCTTGAAAATGTCTGACCAAGTGATGCAAATTTTTTGGTTGTGTATCTAGGTGCATTTGATAATAATATGAGTTATTTGTTAAGAGATAAGGAGCCAACAACATTGCGTCATGCATATCAATTCACCATGGACATTGAAAATAACATGAAATATTTAATAATGAAAGGATATATGGTTGCAAGTGTTTGTTGTCCTAACCCACGTCATGGAAATGAAATTCATAAGGATGAAAGAGATGGTCAAGGTGAAAATACTTTTGATGGCTTAACTTGTTCAACCTCACAACTTATTAATCATGGACAAATTCAAGGTCAACCTCAACAAAATTTAAACAATGATGATCAGATGATTTTTTTAAAAAATTGTCTAGCATGACAAAGAATAAGGGAGAATCACCATATGAATTGTTAACAAGATTCTTTGATATCTTGTTAGAAATCCCCAAAAGGTTGAGACCTAAAGACTCAGTATGTATTGATCTATTCTATGAAATTTATGAGATATGGCTTAGTACCTTACCAAAAGAATTAAAGCCTCATGATTTTGATCAAATATTGGATTGGATCAAGATTTCCGAGAAAGCTAAATATGATTATATACAAGGAATGATGTCTCAAAATACTAATGGCGATTTCCTTATTGAAAAGGATCAAAGATCAATCCAAATATTAGAGGATATTTCTCAAACTGAACATCTAGCTAATGATGGTATCAATACATCTGTAAGTATTGTTGATGTGTCCTTAAAAAGTAATAATCAAAATACTGAGAATGAGATTATGGACATTCACAATGAGCATTCTAAGTACAGTGCATATGATAAGGAATCTCTTCCTATTGATGATTAGGAGGAGAGTGAATTTTCTAATTGCCTCTATGAAGAATATGACTCTTTTTATGAGGATGACCTAGGAGCTTCTTCATTTCCTGAAGGATGTAACCATAGTGATGCTCATGAGGCTTTTTCCTTACAAGTCAAAGAACAAATCCTATGTGAAGGATATTGGGAATGCAATCTAGTTATGTCTGATATTAGTTGTGCTAGTGCTTTGAATGATTAGGTATTTGAAGATAAGAGTCTATATTCAACATCCTGAGCCTGAGTTCAATGTTAAAAGTGATGGAAATGGTGGTACTAACTAGAAGGATCATGTCCTAGTTCTCTGTGATTTCTTGTATGAAAAAAAGATGGAATTTTTTGGTTTTGTAGCAGAAATGGACATGATTGTTCTCAATAAGGAATGTATTAAGGAAGAAAAGGATGAGGAATCTTATTCAAATTGTATTGAGTAGTATTTATATTGTGATAAAAATAAAATGTTAGAGTCAACACAATTATCAATTAATGGTACACAAGAATGCCCTATTGTTGATTCTATTAATTCTCAGTTATTTGAGCCATCCTTTGAAACATTTTGTATTAAGTTGGATGATGATTTAAGGAGTAGATCAAAATATGTTACTGAGCCTAAATTGGAAGTATTCTTTGATGCATGGGATGCGATTGACAATGCGGTTTGTAATTATGACCCTGAACTGAATGTAGATTAGGATGTTACAAATTTAGATAAATCATGTAACAATAAGCTTGGTATAGAGTGCTCAGGTGAATGCAAACATCAGCTGGATGATATTCCTATATATGAAAATTTCTTAATTATCACATAGGATAAATGTTTTCCTACAATGGGACAAAAGCTAGTGGATGAGTTTAAGGATTTATATGATCCTCCTATGTATCTTGATTTATTGGAGGGGGAATTGCAATGTGACTCCAGAAAGTTAGGGTATATGCTCCTAGATAAAGACTAAATCACAGTGTTTATGAAGTTTTTTCGTCCAATGTGCAGATTGAAGTTTGTGTCAACTCATATGACCTCAATGAGAAAATAGACTATGAATGTTTCACTTTCTCAATCGAATTGGATAAGCCTTTACTGGGGCATGCTAATGGGCAGGTTGGGGTCATATATTACTGAGAGTGTGGGTTCCAAATATTGAATAATTTCAATTTTTAGTCAAGAAAAATTTATGATGATAATGGAAAATTTAGAACTGTAGGTAGTAACCATAGCAAGATTATTTGGTGGATAGTTCATTGAAATGTTCTCAGTCTTGGTTTAATGCAAATAGTAGAAAATAAGGTTTTTGATGGGGGAAAATACCTATCCTAAGTATTGGGGGGTTGGGGCCACCAAGTGAGGTTGAATCTTGATGAAGTCACATTTGTAGGTTGAGAGCTTACACATCTGAAGAGGCTTCTAAGAAAATGGGAGATGGATATTTTTGTACAATCATGTAAGTTATGTATATATGTTTCTTGTTTTGGTCTGGTTCTCCTACCTTATCTGGGTAGGTTTTGGTTTTGGATCTTTGTGATCAGTTTGCTTCAACCTGAGATTCTAGAATCTCACTTTGTTATGAAGGAAAAACATCCCCAACTAGAGCCAATGATGGAACCCCTACATTTCCTTTTGTTGCATCTCAAAATTCTCCAAGATTTTGTTACAATCAATGCTTTTGGGCTTGAGGTTTTGTTCACAATCACTGTTTTAGCCTTTAAACCCTTCCTAAAAACCCTTGGATTTGCATCCCTTCTAGGGTTCTAAGTTATCATTGACTTGCATGGCCCATTCTCGGTCATGTTGAAAAATAACTTGAGTCATTGAATTTCATTGTGTAATCAACCCCATATGGTTAGGGTTCTCTTACACTAGTTGCTTAATATTTCTGCATGCCTTGGTCCTTCATTTTTAATTTTATTTTATAAGGTTGACTTATCAGCTTTTTTGGCATTTACATCCTTTGAAATAAGTGTTGTTTATCCTTTATATGACCTTATCATGTGTTTTCCTAGCAGGCCCCCTTTCTTAAAACATCTTATTTGCACATAAAAATTCTTAATCACTTAAGTGATCGCTCATCACTGAAGTTACTTTTGTTGTCGGGCTCATTACACCAATGGGCGATGGGCCCTTGTTTCCCTTTCTATCACATGCCACTGAAAATTGTAACTCTCCATGACTGATTATCGTGACGAGTGATATGACTGTGAGCCCTATGCAATGCTTGTTACTAAAAATTTTCATGTTTCTTGCCTCTTTTCAATAATGAGCGATGGGTGTTGTAATGTTCTTATACTGCACCATCACATAAATGTTTCAAAAAATTTCCCAGTTTCTACAATGAGTGATGGAAGTGTATTGAAGAGAGTGATGTGATCACCATGTGTCCAAAGCTGATACTATCACTAGGATTTCCAATCATTGAAAGTGTTCTCAATTCCAAGGAAATTATAGCGATGAGTGATGGGTCGTTAATGTATTGTGGCATCGCTAGAAATTTCTCACCAAAACATTTATGCAGTCTAGCCACCTTTCTAAAATAAGCGATAGGGTGTATATCTGAGAATATTCCCTTTAGTGGGGTATTGTTTCTTGTCACCAAATTTTGGAGGTGATATGGGGGACTATTGCAACAAGCGACAAAATTTAAATGATGTGGCAGATATGTGGATAACTACATGGATATTTTTCAAGGTTTCATCATTGCTTTTGAGTATAGATGAAAAAGGAAGTTGTGATGCTTGAAGAGTGTCCTTGATTATGTTTTAAATCCAAAATGATCAACGACCAGGATTCAAAGTTGAGCAGTTACTTGTCAACTCACTTGCACAAGCCATGCTTGATCATTAATGGCTACACGCTCAAATCACTCTACTTAATGAGGATTTCTTGTAGTTTTATAGCACCATTTTCAATTATCGAAAAGCAAAGTAATTGCTTTGAAGCCAGAGAAGGAATGTCTGAGTTCGGAGAAAATCATCACAAAGGAAGTAAAAGTGGTTTCCCTGATTATGTGAGTATGCATACTTTCTCTATTCTAAATTGTGCATGAGTTGGCTTTTACATTTTAATTCGCTAGGGTGGTAAGAGTTTTATTGCTTGCAATTTCATTCTGGGCTAGTTTGTATTGTGTGGGTTTGATAGTTCTTTCCTACAAAAGCAATCTAAGTGTATAGGTTGGTGTTTTTTTTCTATAAAATGAGGTTTTCTAGTCCATGTCCTATTTCATGCAAGATGGGTGAGCCAAGTGAGTTTTTTATACCAGTTAGAAGGTCTAGAAGATTTAGTTTGCATGAATCTCAGGATGATGTTCCTAAAAATGAACTTCGCATACTAAGAGCTCTTGCAAAATCAAAGGGTAGGAGGAGTGCCCGTGGAAAAAATAAGAAGGGTTTTGTTAAGAGCACCTAGAATTTGAGGAGTGATGAGCCAAAAGTATGCTCATAATTTGGGTATCATGATGTACTTTTAATACCCTTACTTTTTTTTTTCATGGTTGTTTAAACTCTTCAGAAACCTTTTATTGGGGGATATCCTGTCGCAATACACTTTTATATTCCTGCAGCCTATCATGTTGATATGTCTATATTTATTACCCTGTTTGACTTTCCAAATGACTGGTATAACACATGTAGTTTTTGAATGATGAAGTAAATTTGATATGTGATTAATAAATGGATATCGTGTATGTTTCCATGCATGTTTCCATTCATTTCTATTGCCTTGTGTTTCGCAGGATTGTTGAAGAAAGTATGAACGAGCCAAGCGTAGCTGATCTCGGCCTTCCAGTAAAGTCCATTTCCTGCACGACTTCAAGGAAGTTATTCTGGCGAAGACTCTTTGACCGAAATTGTTGGGAAGGAATTTGAATATCAATTAATTTGGAAAGAGTGGAATGTTGAATTCTCTTTGAATCATGTTAAACGGATAAGTTCATTTATTTAGTCTGTTCCTGGATTCCAGGATCATTTACATCCACGTATTTAGGGTTAGATAGTTAGTTGTTTTCCTGATTTAAATAAGTGTTCCTCCTACACGAGTGAGCAAGTATAGTGAGATAGAAAGGATATCATGTAAAAGTTAGTATGATAATAAAAAGTAGAGTATCTATGACAAGTGATAGAGTTTTTTATTAGTTTTCATATGAACAAAACAATGTACACCATTATGAGTTTATGAATAAAATCTGATGAAGTTCTGAGTTCAGTACTTGTATAATTAGTTGATGTTTGCTAAGGGGGCCCACTTAGTAAGTATCCATAGTTAGTTAGTTAGCTATTCAGTTTCTGTTGATCATAAGTTAGATTTCATCTTTGAAGTTTCTGTGCAAACTCAGTCTTATATTGTTCCTGCAGCATTGGGAATCCATCCCTGTGTCTGTTCCTACAGCATAAGGCCAGTTCATAGTTTGTTTCTCAGTCATAGTTGCTATGATTTTTGCTTTGGTTAAATTATGATTGAGTTTAGAGAACCTTTCATTACCTTCTTGTAATGTAGCTAGAATTATTTCCAAGTATTTATTTTTGATAGGCTGTGACTAAAACTAGTTCTTAGTGCACATACAATGCCGCTCTATTTCAAGTATACGTTCCCTGGTTTGACAAGTAAATGAACGACCATGAAAAGATATTAGTCGCTTGTTGGAATTTCCAATTCCCAGGATAGGTTTTGTCGTGATTTTCATATCCTTTTATGGGCACGACTATTTTTGACACCGTTGATGGGGATGGTGTCAAGCTAAGAACCTGTTAGAAGTCATTTTTTAGCAGTAGTGTAATTTGTTATTCAAGAATTTTCAAAATCCTTCAAATCACTATTCATTCTATTGCATGCATAGAAGAAGAGACACGCTGGGAAGGTTCCTCCCTAGAAACCTATTTTTTGAATTTCCATTTGACTCAGCTAATGAATAACCTGAGGAAAATCCATTTGCTCTAATACTTCAGCAAGAAAATATGGCACCTAATCCACCTCCTACTTTTGAGTTTCCCATTGTTGCCCAACAAGATATTCATATTCTTAAAAATATTCCTTCTTCATTACTTCCCAAGTTCTATGGCCTAGTTACGGAGGACCCAAAAACTTTCTTCTTTGAGTTTTATATCCTTTGTCGCAGCTATGATTACACTTCATATGCTCATAGGTTGAAGTTGTTTCCTTCTACATTGAAGGAAGGAGCCCTTAGATGGTTCATGAGTTTGGGAAGAGGTGTTGTTGATAGTTGGGCAGCCATGTAAACAAAGTTCCTTGGGAAATATAAGGAATAGTGTAAGAGTGGTAGTAAGGGAGATGATATGTTCAGAATTCAACAAAAGGAGGATGAAAGCCTAGAAGACTATATCTCAAGATTCTTGTTTTCCCTGAAAAAGAATTCAAACCATACTCTCAACGAAGAATCTCAGAAACTACTTTTTCTAAGGGGAATGAATGATACTTGTATAGATACCCTAGACCTGATGGGAGGAGGTGATATAACCCAACTTCTTTGGGATGATATTAATAAAATATGTCTTAACTACTCTTGAGCAATTGTTAAGAAGGGTAGAGATCATCAAGCCACAGTGGGAAAGTCCTCTACTAATGGAGTTTCACAGATGGAGATCACTAATTTGTTGTCAGATTTCAAGCAGGATATCATGACTGTAGATGCAAGATGGTGGCTAACCTAGAGGCCACGTAGCTACCTACTAACTTTAAGGTCATAGAAAGTGATGATGACCAAGTATTCTTCATTGCATAAAGGTGACCATGGGCTCAAAGACAAGGTATGCCTCAAGATCCTTTACCTTTTGGTAATCCTTATTCTAATTACAATAACCAGTGGCAACCTATATATGGCCCATCCCAACCTTGGAATATTTCTCAACCTCAATGGCCTAGCTATCAGAATCCTCAATGAAAATCTCCTCAAGGAGGTTGGCAGTAGCCACAAGGACAATGGACTCTACCCCCAAGTAACTAGCAGCAGAACCCTCAATGGAGAAGTCTGCAACAATGGCAGAACCAATCCCCTACCTTCCTGCATCCTTAGCAGCCACAACCGCAAGCCCTCATGCCACCTCCTACAACACCTACAGCAAATACTGGCCCTCCAAAACAAACGCATATGCCTGCTCAACCATTGCCAAATCCTAATAATAAGCAGCAACAACAACAAGTCTATTTTGTTGATCCTAATCATCAGCCTACCTATGCTCTTAACCTGAATAATATTAATTTACATTTAGGAACTATGCTACCCACACCATCTCCTCCCATAATTTTAGAATTTCCATCTGAGGAGACTGACCAAGAAGAAGATACCAATGACCAAGCCCAACCAAATGAGCCAGTTCAGATTCAGATTCCATCATTACCTAAGGCATCTGATCAAGTGTCCTATCCTTTTCCACAGAGGTTGGAAGGTGAAAATGTAAAAAAATAAGAGGAACCTACCTTTGACATCCTTGACCAGCTAAAGCATATAAGTGTGAAAATTCCCTTGTTCCAAGCAATCAAAGAAGTACCTATCTATAGTAAGGCCATCAAGGAGGCATATTGGAAGTAACCGGGGAGGAAAAAGAAAGACCCTCAAACTGTCCATGTCATAGACCAACTCTCTGACTTAATGCTAGGGAAGCTTAGCATCCCAAAATATTTAGATCCAGGAAGCTTTGTTGTGGAGATCAATGTTAATGGGTTGCAAATTAACAATGCTTTAGTAGATCTTGGTGCAACTATCAATGTCATGACAAAGGACCTGGTTGTAAAACTTAATATTTTAGACCTAAGGACTACACCTACAATATTACAACTTGCTGATAGTTCAACTGTCAAACCTGATGAGGTAGTTGAATACCTGGTAGTCACCTTAGATTCCTGGGAGTACCCTTCTGATTTTATGGTCTTATCTCCAAAGGCATCATTGGGGGGATACCCTGTCATACTAGGAAGGCCTTGGTTGGCTACTGCTGATGCTTACATTGGTTGTAGGTTGGGTAACATGACAATATCTAATGGGTATAGCACAAAGAAGCTTACACTTTATTCTCCAGCCCTGCCCCAACTTGAGTCTGGAGAGGTTGTTTGGCCAAATTTGGGAGGAGAGGAAGAAGTGGACTCCATGGCCAATTTAATTATGATTACCAGAGATCCTTTCATTGCACAACAAGAAGAAGAAGATATACTAACCAATATCTTGTTGAATAACTATGGTAGTGAATACTTTCATTGCGAAAAAAATCCATGTTCCTTGCAGACTATTATTCTTCTTTCTACATTAGCTCATTATCCCACAACAACTGATTGCTTACACACCTTGCTACCCCATGAGATAGACATTCCATTTCTGTTTGAAGTATCTATGGTAGATTTAACCTCCCAAGTTGAAGTAGCTGTAGGAAAAACCTTGTGCATTAATAAAAACCTCACCAGTGAGCAACAAGAATCTATGATCAAAATGATTACCAGTCATAAGTCAACTTTTTCTTGGGAATATAATGACATGAAGGGTTTAGACCCAAAAATCTATACACATCACATCTACATTAACGGTGAGTTGAGACCTGTCAAGCAGCCTCAAAGAAGAATCAATCCAGCTTTGAGAGAAATGGTTAAAGAAGAATTACAGAAAATGTTAATAGTAGGCTTTATCTACCCAATCTCAGATAGTCAATGGGTTTCCCCATTGGTTATTGTTCCTAAAAAAGGAGGAAAATGGAGGGTATGTGTAGATTACAAAGAACTCAATTTGGCAACAAAGAAAGATTACTTTCCTCTTCCATTCATTGATCAAGTTCTAGATAATTTAGCTGGGAAAAAGTACTTCTCATTCTTAGATGGCTTAAGTGGGTACAATCAAATCAAGATTGCTCCTGAGGATCAAGAAAAGACTACTTTTACATGCCCTTGGGGAATGTTTGCCTATTCAGTATTTCCTTTTGGTCTCTGCAATGTACCTGCAACTTTCCAGAGGGCAGTTATAAGTATCTTCTCAGACATCTCATCTGATTGCATGGAAATATACATGGATGACTTTACTACTTATGGTACAAAATTTGAGGAAGCTCAATTCAACTTGGAGAAAGGACTATAGAGATGTGAAGATCACAACCTATCGCTGAATAGTCAAAAGTGCTTCATGATGATGCAGGAGGGAATAGTACTCGGCCACCATATTTCTACTATAGGAATATAGGTTGATCCTGCTAAGATTGAGGTCATCTCTAATCTCCCCTCTCCTACCAAGCAGAAAGAAGTAAGGAGTTTTCTTGGCCATGCTGGATACTATAGAAGATTCATCAAGGACTTCATCCAAACAGTAGGCCCCTTATACAGTCTGCTGAAGAAAGATGCAGATTTTTCTTGGACTGAGGAATGTGAAAAAGAATTTCTTGATTTAAAAGTCGCCCTTACACATGCACCTGTTCTGAAAGGACCTAATTGGTCACTTCCATTTCATATTCATACTGATGCATCAGATTATTCCATTGCAGTAGTGTTAGGGCAGAAAGATGGATCAATAGAACATGCACTTTACTATATAAGCAAAAATCTGCAAGGGGCTGAATTCAACTATACTGTTACAGAAAAAGAAATGTTGGAAATCATCTATGACCTCAATAAATTCAGACATTACATCACTGGTTATCAAATATTTGTCCACACTGATCATGCAGCAATCCGATATCTCATGAACAAAAGCTCAATATCTGGGAGACTGGCCAGATGGTTATTGCTGATGCAGGAATTTGACATTACAATTGTGGACAAGCCAGGTAAAGCCAATGTGGTTGTTGATTTCCTTTCTAGAATTCAAAGGCAAGATGACTCTACACTTATTGAAGACTTCTTTCCTAATGAGAACCTTTTTGCAATCAAGGTTATTCAACCATGGTATGCAGATATAACAAATTATCTGGCCACAGGAAGAACTCTTCCTCAATTCTCCCCTAAGGAAAAAAGATAATTAGTAGAGAAAAGCTTTAACTTTTCTTGGATTGCAGATTGCATATTTTATATAGGGCTAGATCAAGTTATGAGGAGATGTGTACCGGAGGAGGATATTCATGATATATTACATGCAAGCCATGATGAGCCGTGTGGTGGACATTTTGCTACCAAAAGAACAACAATGAAAATTTTAAATACTGGCTACTATTGGCCAACACTACATAGATATGCAGCCAAATATATGAGGAGATGTGACAGATGCCAAAGGATGGGAAGACCAACTTGATCCGATGAGATGCCTCTATTTCCACAAGTTATTGTTACACCCTTTGATAAATGGGGATTGGATTTTGTGGGACCAATTGATCCACCTTCCAATGGTAAGTCCTACATCCTTGTATGCACAGATTATGTGACAAAACGGGTTGAGGCTAAACCTATGAAACATGCTAGGGATAATAAAGTAGTTGAATTCCTCTATGAGGAAATATTCACCAGGTTTGGTGTCCCTAGGGAAATAGTGACAGATCAAGGAGCACAATTCACTTCTACACTTATCACAACCTTAGTAAATGAATACAATATAAGGCACAAGAAATCAACTCTTTATCACCCCCATGCCAATGGCCAGGTTGAGGTCACCAATTGGGACATAGAGGCCATTTTGACTAAAACTGTAGATTTGCATAGGAAGGACTGGGCCGCATGGTTACCAAAAGCTATATGGGCCTACCGTACTACCTGGAAGACTACTACAGGATATACACCTTTTGAAATGGTGTATGGTAAAATAGCTGTGATGCCAATAGAATTTGAACATAAGACTCTAAGAACAACATTAGAGATGGACATGGATTTAACAAATGCACAAAAGGACAGAGTCATGCAACTTAATGCTCTGGATGAGCTCCGAAAGAATGCCCTGTAGCACAATAAGATGATACAAACTCAGAGAATAAAGTGGCACGACCGACATATCAAAACAAAGCAATTCTCTACCAGTGATTGGGCCCTACTCTATGATTCGAGGAATAAAGAAAATCAAGGTAAACTCACCACCTGATGGCTTGGCCCATATGAAATTGAGAATGTATTTGATAATGGTTTAGTTCAATTAGTCACAATTGATCCTATTCGATTCAAGCTACTAGTTAATGGGCACCGTCTTCGGTTGTATCATAAGCCAGCCTCAAAAGAAGAATTCGTGCAACAGTTTATTTAGGATCCTGCCACTAATCTTCCTGCAGCTTCACCATAATGTTTTAAATCCATGCTCATAATAAAGGTTTCCTTTTTAAGGAAACCCTTTTTCTTCATTCCCACTCATCACCACATCTCACTTCTTTATCTCCCATCCCATCCATCTATTCCATCCATGCATCTCATCTGTCCACGTCATCCATCCACCTCATTCATCTGCACCACCCTTAATTATGATTTCATTCCCAGCTGTCATATCATATTGAAGCTATCATCTTTCTCAACACATACGAGTATTAATTGACAGGTACGCGATATCTTTTGTTGTCGCATCATTGATTTATTTCCTTTTATTCATTTACTACTATGTGTATATATCAATCATTATTGTCCGATCTTCACCTATTCTTTAGTACATGTGTGGAAACATGTCATACTTTGAGTAGGGGGTGGGACAATCCATTTCACTTACGTTGTTGTCACAACTGTTTAGATATGTTTCTTTATTATTTTCTTGTACTTTCCAAAGTATGACTGCATGTTTCACCCTAAATCACAATTAAAGCTACTTGTTTAAGTAGTTATAACAATTATTACATGCAAAAATCTTTTGAGTTCATTATTGGAAAAAAAGAGAAAGTGACGGCAGGGCAGAAAAAGTAGAGCAAAAAAGTAAAAAGTTCATAAAAGAGTTTAAGTTTCAGCTGAGACAATTGTGAATATGGGCGGTCAACTGGTAAGACATGAGCCTGTAGCTCATGAGATATTGACATAGGAAACTCAAATAGTTCAAGCATTCAGTCTCTGTGGTTAGTTGAACTACTTTTTGAGGTTAGATACTTTCAATGAGGAAGCCGCAGGCGAACTTTTAAGAACCCTTTCTAAAGGAGAGGCTATAGTATGGGGTTTAACAGTCGCTGTAACTAAGGAACGAATTGTAGGGGTAACTGGGCTTCTAGATGTAGGGGAGAATTTTTCTTTAGATGTTGTTTCAGCTAGGGCAGAATTTACAGTACCAACTAATGGACCCTTGGAAGTCTCTAAGCAAGGATGCAAGCGAGTGTCGTTGCCTTCCCCATATCCAGAATATGCTGCTTTTATAATCAGGTACTTAACATGTGAAGGCCATTTTTCTTACCTACATTCCTACCATTTTAAATTGCTGAGTCATATGAGGCATGGGTTAGCTATTAATGTCCCAAAAATTTTGTTAAATTTTTTAAAGCAATGCGCCCATGAGACCCAGAGAGGGAGGGATAATTTTGTTGCCAATCATGCCCTTATTAAACTATTGATTGAACGCTCCTTGAGGGATGTGTCACCTCTTTCCTGGAAAGAATTTGTTGCACAAAAGAGCCTACAACTTCTAGAACCTCCTAGGGCACTTGCTCCACGGCCTCAGAAAAAGAAAGGGAAAATAGCATCTACTAGTAGGGAAGCAGGGCAAGGGTCATCTGCTCCTGCAGCGTTCACACCAGAGTCCTCTACCTGGGTTCAAACTAGGTCTACCAGTAGGAGAGAAAAAGGAAAAACAAAGGCAAGAGAGTCATCTAGGGTGGAACAAACCCCAGAATCTGACCCTCATCCTCAGAAAAGGCAACGCTCTACTCCTGCAGCAATTTCTCCTACAACAACGCATGTTGCCACTACAAGTTCACCATCATTTTCTGATAAGGCAGTGCCCTCTAGGAAATTCAGAAAGAGTAAAGCTATGAGTGCACCTTCGGCAGCTGCAACATTGCTAAGAAGAGTTTCAACAAGAAAACAATGTAAAGTCTCCCCTGCTTCACCTCAACCTGAAGTTATCATAATTTTAGAGGAATTTGTAGGTTCTGAACATAATGTCTCTCAGGATGTATCTGAGAATGTTGCATAGAGTCCATTTGTTATTCCTGAAGAAGAAAAAATTGAGACAAGGGAAGTTGAGCATAACGAAAGGGGGGTACCAAGTCTCGATGACTTGGCTGCTGCGGCTATGCAGATTTTGGAGGAAGTACAGTCTTCTCCACTCCAACAACAATAATTCATCTTGCAGCAAGGGGAAGAATAGCCTGAACAATTGGAAGTGGCCAATGAATCTTCATTATCCCCTGAAACCTATCAAGCCATGGTTGTCTACAAAAAGACATTTTTGATTGAATTCCTGGAATATTTTAGAAACACATGGAGACTAGTCACATTGCAGACCTTGAGTTTCCGCCACCTAGCCAAGACTGAAATGCAACAAAGACTTTGGGAGGAAGAAAAGAAGAAACTAAAAAGAGACATTGAAAGACAGAAACTGGAAATTCAGGAGTTAAAGGAGAAAATGAATGAAATGATGAAAATAACTGGTAATATTATAGAGTGTAGACCACCGCCTAGAGTTTATGCTCTATGTCTCAAGGAACAATTTTTGTGGTTCCAGTTAATGAGAATTTCCAGGAATCTAGATCATGTTATTCACACTACTAAAGAATTCTATGATGCATACCAGGCAGCTCCTAATTGGCTAAGGAATTCTTTGTGCAAATTTTATTTGCATGGATTTATAATTCCCTTTGAAACAGAGTGGAATCCACTTCTGTACATTGGCGACATTCATTTAAGATCACTCATGTCTTGGGCAACAAACGAAGCTAATTATGGCAAGCAATTGGAAGCATATGAAGAAGCAGAAAGGGATGAGCCTATTCCATTATGCCTTGAGAGTTCAGACCCCTATATAATGTTGAAAACCTGGCTTATTGTGGCATATGGTCTTAATAATGATACAGTTAGGATGAAAATATTCGATCTCAGAAAACAAGTGTATGATGAGTTTCAAAAATAGACATACTCATTTTGGAAGCTGTCATACTCCAAAATTGAGAAGAGATGGGAGAGATTAACTATTGGGTTAAGAAGGTCTGAGCCTATCAGTCCCTTGAATTTTACAGCAGCTCTCAGAAGATCAAACAGATACATACAGTTGGGCCTTCAAGAGAGGTTTGAATTGTGCTTGCCCATGACATTTAGACCTCCTGTGCTGATGTGTCCTCTTTATCCCTACCGAGCTACAAATATTAATGAAGATACAAAAGCTCGTAGGTATGAAAGGTGGCAGAGTTTCAGAGGTTTTATTATAAATTCGAAACGTCATTTCATGGTCATGCCTCAACCACTGATTTCAAAAAGACCACCAGAAAGTTTAATGTTGGACAACCAACATCAGGTTAAGTGGGGGGAAAAATGATGAGCCCAAAGTATGCTCATAATTTGGGTATCATGATGTACTTTTAATACCCTTACTTTTGTTGTTCATAGTTGTTTAAACTCTCTAGAAACCTTTTATTGGGGGATATCCTGTAGCAATACACTTTTATATTCCTGCAGCCTATCATGTTGATATGTCTATATTTATTACCCTATTTGACTTTCCAAATGACTGGTATAATGCATGTAGTTTTTGAATGATGAAGTAAATTTGATATGTGATTAATAAATGGATATTGTGTATATTGCCATGCGTGTTTCCATTCGTTTCTATTGCCTTGTGTTTCACAGGATTGTTGAAGAAAGTATGAACAAGTCAAGCTTAGTTGATCTCGGCCTTGCAGTAAAGTCCATTTCCTGCACGACTTTGAGGAAGTTATTCTAGCGAAGACTCTTTGATCGAAATTGTTGGGAAGGAATTTGAATATCAATTAATTTGGAGAGAGTGGAATGTTGAATTCTCTCTGAATTGTGTTGAGCGGATAAGTTCATTTATTTAGTCTATTCCTCGATTCTAGGATCATTTACATCCACGTCTTTCTCTATTAGGGTTAGTTAGTTAGTTGTTTTCCTGATTTAAATAAGTGTTCCTCCTGCACGAGTGAGCAAGAATAGTGAGATAGAAAGGATATCATGTAAAAGTTAGTATGATAATAAAAAGAAGAGTATGTATGACAAGAGATAGAGTTTTTTGTTAGTTTTCATATGAATAGAACAATGTACACCATTCTGAGTTTATGAATAAAATATGATGAAGTTTTGAGTTCAGTACTTGCATAATTAGTTGATGTTTGCTAAGGGGGCCCACTTAGTAAGTATCCATAGTTAGTTAGTTTGCCGTTCATTTTCTATTGATCATAAGTTAGATTTCATCTTTGAAGTTTCTATGCAAACTCAGTCTTATATTGTTCCTACAGCATCAAGAATCCATCCCTGTGTCTATTCTTGCAGCATAAGGCTAGTTCATAGTTTGTTTCTCAGTCGTAGTTGTTATGATTTTTGCTTTGGTTAAATTATGATTGAGTTTAGAGAACCTTGCATTACCTTCCTATAATGTAGGTAGAATTCTTTCCAAGTATTTATTTTTGATAGGCTATGACTAAAACTAGTTCTTAGTGCACATACAGTGCCGCTCCATTTCAAGTATACGGTCCCTGGTTTGACAAGTAAATGAACGACCATGAAAAGATATTAGTCACCTACTGGAATGTCCAATTCCCAGGATAGGTTTTTCTGTGATTTTCATATCCTTTTATGGGTGCGACCAAGGAGTAGTGTTGTTTTAGAAGAATTGGTTAATTTTAGAAAGAAAGAATCAGTCAATCCTTTGAGGGAAGTGATGAAGAATAATAATTACCACAAGGCTTACATGGGATGGCACAACTCTCCCATAGAAGTTCCACAAAGCCCTTCGAGTGATGAAGGAGATACTGACCTAGAGTATGGCCAATACCCACTCACTTTGGAGCCACATGAGGATTCTGATTAGGAAGGAGTAGTCACTTCTCTAGTTTCAACACGAACATGGAGCAGGGAGGCATACTCTGATGCTAACGAATCAAAATATTTCCCCTAATCTATTTTTGTTTTTCATGACACCATGGCCACTATAGTGGACTTGTCCTCTTTAGCAAGAATATGGTTTTTTATCTTCAATGTTGACATGGAAACTCTTTTGGTTGGTGTGAAGGAGAGGTATTGGACTCCATTAATTTGATGGCAGATATGCCTTTTTTCAGTAATATGTTAGTTTTTTCCTTGGGTGTTGATGGAGAATGTTCTTTGATCAACATGGACAAGGGATTTTAGAGCTACTACATCAACAAGTTATGCCTTTTGGAAGATGGACTAGTCTTCTTCAATGTACCTCATGGAATTTTTTCTTTCATTTTACCTCTATTTTGCAATCATTAATTATAGCTGTCTGGGGAATCTATGAAATTAGGGTGAAATTAACTGTCACATGCAAATGAAATTGTAAATGTAATTTCAGCCTAATGCTTTTCACTCCCATATCTATACAAATGGCATTTCAAGGCCGGTTACAAGGGTTGTTTGGTGGTTACTTTTTCTGGTATTGGTTACACATGGAATTGTAAAGGATATTGAATAGTTTAGTGTTAAGTCTCAAATTTGAGTCTTTCAATATGCATATGTAATCTTGATAGTAATTTTGGAAATATAGAACATAAATAGTGCAAGTTTAACACCATTTTCTCTCCTATGTACTAGTTTTATAGATTATGAATAATATAATCAAGGTTATTTTATCTGTCTCTATCAATTTCTGATGGATGTGTGGTTCTATTCTTTCTTATTAATTCAAAAAATTAATGTAAATTCTTGAATGTGGCTATAAGTTTATATTAAATTGGGTGTTACAATGCTAGTAAGAAGTAATGGTTAAGACACAATGTTGAAATACTATAATGCACAGTGTTTCAAAACTTCATATAATGTCATGTGTTAAAATTGTTGTCAAATTATTTGGGTATTAGTACTGACTTCATTTCAAGGATGAGGTACTAGTCTAAGTGAGGTAGTTATGTTGCATTGTGTCAATTAACTCAGCAACTAACCATTCATTAAATCAAATTCTTATAAATGGATTACAAAGATATGAGGTTTTACCACTCTAATGCTCTTAAGGTGAACAATTAATTAAGGAACAACCAAATTATTTGATATATTTTATTAGTTGAGCCTCTATATAAGAATTATTTGTGTATGTTGCAGTATTATTGATACAAACAACACAAAAGTATTATGTGAACATTGCTAGGATTACCCTCCTATGTTTCAAAAAGCACAAAGTGTAGAAGTAAGGGCTTAAGAGTCTTTACTTTTTTTTTGGCCAATCCTTTCCTTAACTTATCATTGGATTCTGGAAGATTCGTAGGTAAATGGTAATATTAAGTTTGGTTCTAAAAAAATAACCAACAAAAGATATCTTAGTGAAAGAAGATACAATCATTGAGAATCATGAAATTCTTGATTCTCTCTCTCCTCCTCCCTCTTGGGAAGATATTACGACACAAGAATATAAGATCATGGAAATACTCCTTAACATTACTCTACCTAGTCTTCATTCATCTCCCAACACCTCCCCTACTTCTGAGAATGCTTTAGTGAAAGAGGATGCAATCATGGACAATCATGATAATTACATTTCTCCTTCTACCAAAATCTATCATATTTGGGAAGGAGATATGTTGGTGTGAAGAGATCCAATGATTGAGAGCTATGAAAATCCTACCTCTACTACTTGGGAAAACATTACAGGACATGAGCATGTAATTGTAGATAACCATGATAATCACATTTTTTCTTCTCCTAATATATTTCCTAGATGTGAAGAAGATAGTTTGGTGTTATAAGATACACTTATTGAGAGTCGTGAAAATCTCATTTCTCCCTTTCCTAATGCTCCTATCATCTGGAGAGATCTATTCAAACAAAAGGATCCAATCATTCATAAGAATGAAAATGTTAGGTATTCCTCTCTTAATGCCTCCCCTATTGGTGATGAGGTTAATTTAAAAAATATAACCATGGAATGTGATGAAAATCTTATTTTATCCTCTCCTAAAATATCTCCTACTAGGGTAGATATCATGGTGCAAGATAATGATAAAATTGATGGATGTCTTTCAAGCAATAATAATGAGGCTTCCTTAGATGAAGATGATGAGGTGACATTAGACTCCCCTTCACTAAGAGATCACAAAAATAAGGATAAGTTTGGTGAGTTTTTGAACATTAGAAATCCCTTGAGTCCTCTAATTCTTAGACATCCTATAGATCCTTTAATTATTGCACCTCTTGAAGCTAAACTCATCCTTTATTCACCTCAAACCAGCCAAAAACTATAAAAAAATGTCCTCATCCTTGAGCCACCTAAGAATAATATTTCACAACAATCCACTTACAATACCATTTCTCATACATATAACACTAGAATATATCTACAACCAAGACAAAAAAAATCCAACATCCCTCCCATTACCTCAACCTATCTTTCCTAGTGCTACTTTCTTTCCTTTACAGAGTGGAAAGGAGTATGACCTTGTTGAACAACTTAAAAACAATCCTGCTAAGATATCATTATGGGGCCTTATTCAATCCTCCCCTAATTATCATAACATGATTCAACTTAGCCCTTAATGTTTGTAGTGTGACCCTTTTTGATAAGCTTGGTGTGGATAAATCATGAATTGAACCTAATTCCTTATCGATTTGAGGATTTGACAATGTAGGAAAATAATCACTTGGTGTGATCACTTTCTCTATTACAGTTGGAAATGCAACATTACAAACCCTAATCCATGTTATGCCTCCTGATCATTCATATAATATTATTTTAGGTAGACCATGGATTCATTCAATGAATGGGGTGCCTTCTACATTTCATCATAAAATGAAGTATGTCTACAACAATAAAGTGTGTACAAGCAAAGCTAACCCTAAACCAGAAAATGGTTTGAACATTGAGAAAATAAAGGAAAATCCTTTGAAAACATTGACACCAACTATACAAGTGGAACCCATGTAAGAGAAAGACAAAGAAAAGAATATTGAAGAAGTTTCAAAGTTATTGGAAGATGATTGGGGTTCCTTAGACTTCACATCTACATTCAGAGGTGAATACAAGAACATAAAAAAAGAGTTTTAAAAGAAAAAAGAACCAATGGTAATGTCAACAAAAAGCTTAGATGAACCTTCAAAATCATCCACCTCAACCACTTTATAAGAAGAAAATTACACAAAAAACTTTGATGAAGTTGATTATGAAAAACCACCAAATCAAAAAGAAATGAAAAAGCATTATGGAACAGATTATGAACTTATGAAAAAACTTGGGTATAGTGGAAAAGGAAGTAGTGTTGTCCCTATAGAGCCTAACACACAAGAAACAACTAGTAGTCTTGGTTGTTGTCCTTCAAAAGAAACAAACACATAAAAATGTCTTCACATAACATCAACACTATTACAAAAGATTATCCTAAGCCAACTTTAACATTAGTGCATCCTAAATTTGTAGAAACTAATGGTTTTAGTTATTGTCCTTTGAAAGAAACAAAAGAAATAAAGAAGTGTTCTGTTAAAGTTAATGTCATCAAACAAAGACCTCCTTAGACATGTCTTAGTAGCAATTAGAGTTTGATACATTTTACACCCTCCATTCAAGGAGAGAACAAAATATCACAATCTAAAGACTCTTGTGCAAGTATGACATCTTGAACTAAGGAAGAGATATTTGTGTCACAAAATAAAGGGGTATGTGTAGGATCATCATGGAAAAAAAAGGCCCTTGAGTGGCAAAAAATTTATAAAAATCAAAGTTAGGGAATTTGATGTAAAAATTTGAATAAGTTATCTATATTATTTCAAAAATATGTAAGAATAGAATCTGTAGAAAATTTAATGTAGTTTCTAAACTACTAGGTTTTTTTTTTTTAAAATCTATTTGGTGAAAATTTGAAATTTCAATGCAGTAGTACTTAAATTTTAGGAAAAAATAAGAAGTAGGTGTATGTCTAACCACCCTAACCACAATAAAATGATAATATTTTTTATAATATTTTAGATATAAGTAGAGGACTCATGTCCCTATGGATGCATATTTTTTGTAATTTTTCAAGTAAATAATTAATTATGAATTTTTTATTACAACTTTAAAAAATATATAAAACTCATGTGTCTAACCACCTTAACTCTCAAGACTTCATGAAATTTTTCTTTTTAATCCTATAGTATGTGAAGCATAGAATGTGACACATGTTTTGGATTCAAAAAATGTGGTACCGTTTGAAAGCTATAGATGTTTTTCAATCAGCCTATCAATTAGGACTTTAGTCATAATTTGAATAGAAAATGAATAATAATTACTTATTAAATTCAAAGTAAAGCATAATATATATTGGTGGAAAGTTGAGAATCTCCTTTAAAAACCCTTTTCGTTTCATCAATTCTGGGTAAAAAAAAAGTCGTCAGCCACATACCCATCATATTACCACTTTTTGGCCCATTAAGATCCTGCACATACCCAAAAGATCACCTTATACTATTGATCAAGAGAGTATCTTGTCGAGACTTCTCCAAGATCATTTGATATACCTCCCTCCAAGAACATGAAATAAATTTAACTAAAAGAGTTCATTTTATGCATATCATAGAGGCCATGGTCATTCTACTAATGAATGATTAATAAAATTCAACATCTTAAGGATTGTGGTTCTCTTCCTTGTGTTGAAACACCTAGTTCCTCTAATTGATACTAATTTTCATGGTTTTAATTAATCATCTTAGCTCACCCTTGTCTTGCAGTAAGTGGGGGCAAGGGAGTTAGGTAGCCTTGTCCTCGTATGGAACTTCTTATTGTCTCTTTTGGTTAGTTGGTTATCTGCCATGTATATATAAGAGTAAGATTGGGATGTGGACAACATGCCTTAAGTTAGCTCACATGTGACATACTTTTCTGTCTTTAGCATTAAATTTCGGGGGAAACCCTTTATTCATGATGTAGTTTCATAGGGCTTTCCGAATAAGCTCTCATATCTTCTCCATTGGCTACTTTAAAATAGATTTCTCATACAAATGGTGTTAGAAATCACTTTAAAATGGGGGCATACATTGACATTATCTTTCGACATTTATCATGTTTCATTGTGTGATATTATTTCTTCTTGCAATGCATTCTTTTCTTGGTGGTATCATTATTTTTGATTTCATGCGAGAGTGTGATATTTCTTTGATTTTTCCTCTCTTGGATACATTAGGCATGATGTTCCCTAAGAAGAGACCTTACATGAACTAAGAAAGTCCCTTTGAACAACTCTTTACTTGCATATTTTTCATAAGCCTCAAAGTTTCATTTTTTTGTGCCTTATTGAAGTTATGAGGATGTATAGATTTGGTATTGTTAGTACATATGACAGTCAACCATAGGCATGACATTCCCATAGCCACTTGCTTGTCTATGTGGGAGTGTACCAGTCACATGCATATGTGGACCTCATTGGGGACTCACCTAGTGGATACTGGATTCCATTAGCTCATGTGAGCATGCATTTATTTTGCATAGTGGAAATCTTGTTCCACTTGTAAACATTGTTTTGGACAAATAGCTTAGACCTGGTCCAGATTGTGTTGGAAAAAATGTCGAGGCTTGATCCACCCCTTTTTTCCTTTTCCTTTCTTCTTTATGTATTTGACACTGTATACTTGTATCTTTTTATTGCTTCATACATCATTAGCATGTGTGTTATTTTGTGTCTATGTTGGTTTTCCATGGGTTCTTGATCCTAGGGGCTTGATCACCCCCCTTCATCATTTCCATATTATCTCACTAGCATTGGTACACTTGGACCCCTCTTAATGTGAATTTTTCTACTTTAGTGTTATTTTGACACAAGGTATTCCTCTCACTAAAGTGGGGGCTAAACGTAGTGTAGAAAATTGTATCCCTTTACATTTTAACACTTGTTTCAGCCCTCCCTATTAAAATTTGGCTCATTGTGTCTTAATTGGTCCTATATTGTATCCACAAGCCTAATTAAATGCATTTTCTATGGATAATCTTGACATTTAATAAATGAAAAATCATAATTTAAGGTTTTTGGTTATGTGTTCTAGATCTATGGATTTGGGACTCATATGCCCGTTTGGTCATATGGGTCCCACCTAGGTCTCTAGATCTGATTTTAAATTTTACATTGAACACAAAAATTCTTGAAATTTGTGTCGCAGATTTAAGCCACTAGGACTCATACCCCCAAACTAGCATATGAGTCCCACTTTAACTTGGACCTATTTTAATTCAAATTTTCAGAGGGATTTTATTATCCTAGATCTGATTTCGATTTGTAGTGTTGTAATTTTAGAAATTTTAGGCATAAAAAAATATAGATACAAGGTTATTTCACATAATTTCACCCAAGCATTATAAAAAAATTATGATCAAGAGAAAATCATCAAACATTTGGAGAAATATTCAAGATTTGAGCATCATGTGAAGGTCTTCATGCATCATGTGTGATTGTGAGCTAACATGTTGATGTAGCATTTGTGATCCAAGATGAAGAATTTAAATCCATATCAATTTTCATGATCAAGATCCACATCCAATGAAACCTATTCATACAATTTGTAGATCTACACTCCAAGGATTCAACAAGTTTTGGTGATTTGTTACATTCATGATTCCTTCACGTTATTTTTGTTCATTTCAAATTTTAATTACTAAAACAAAGTTTGACCAAGGAAAACCCCTATTCCCTAACAAAAAATTATTTTTTCCCTCATGTGCAATTGCACATTTAGGTGAATTGGAGCTTGAACACCCTTTAAAGACAAAGTTGCAAAAGTTGTCAAAGTTTTGATGTTGTCATCTTCACGGAAACTCACCTATAGACCAAAATTCAAAATTTCCAACTTTGAGATCGGACAAGATGAAAGCTATAGGAGATCTCTAGAGGCTACAAAAATATTAGTCAAACATTAGCACTAGGAATAAATCACCCCTCTAGGCCTATGAGTCCTAGTATACCCTTTTTACCAGATTTTTATAGATCTAGATCAGTCACTAGAAGAATCTTGATTCTTTCCAGATTCTTATAGTAGGACTAAATCATCTAGCCTGATATATGAGTCCCAGTACACTTTAAAAAGAATAATTTAAGAGTTGTAGATCTTGTTTGGAATCCATCAGTTTTCCTGGTTCATTTATATCTAATTTTAATTTGTTAATTTGGTTTCATGTTCTTAAGTTTCTAGGGTTTTATGCATTAGAGTTTGCATTTCTCCTTTGAAGCTTCATTTCAATGGTGAAACCCTATTTAATCACACCTAAGGAAACCTCCTAGAATCCCTTCCATTAATTGAGTCACTTTGTTGAGGGATATCGGTTTCCTAATGAACTAGGAGTGAAATAGGTCCTAATCCCTAGTTCCATCTCCAAAAAGGTAGAACCCTATTTCTTTTGCTTCACTTATAATTATTTTTGAGATCAATTTAATAAAACAATGATAGAAATGGATATTCATGTATTTATATCATCTATATTGTAGCAAATTTTTTAGGCCTTGAAGGCTATATCAACTACATGTTACTTGATTGATAAGTATCTTATATTAGCTATTTTTTATAAACTTCTTATGGATTTATGATCATGCCATAAGCCTTCATTGGTACATGTTATATTTATTTATTGTAAGTCATATGCACATGTGCCAAAGGAGATGAAAAGTAAAATAGAAATCAAGGTTGTTAAAAAAAAAATTAATAATAAAAATAATAGTGTGAACACATACATGATTTTTGATCTTATTCAAGAAATGTTAATATATAGTTAAAGTGTTATTTTTTTAGAAGCTAAATCTTATTTTATTTTATTGAAACCTAAAACATCGAAACTAAATATGTGATTTAACTTATATTCCTGATAAAATTGAATTGAGTCCCCTCACTAGACAAGAGGTTGAGGAGAGGTCATAAATCTCTAGATATTTATAAGAATAATAACCTCAACCTTATCTTGTTAAAAGATATAAAAGATTAAAACCCACAAAATGGTATTATCTTTTTGATTGTTGATGTATTTTCTCTTTAAAAACTAATGTGAATAAATAAAAATTAGTGCAAGAAGAATTAGGTATATATAATGTCGCGTCCTAAAATATTACCATGGATTAAGAAATGTTGACACAAAGAATAATGAAACATGGAAGCTAGTACCATTATTTAAATGATGTAAACTTGTCGATTTAAAAAGATGTAAAAGAAAAAGGTTTACATAGTAGTCTTTAGAAACATAAAACATGCTTTCCTATTAAAGTTTATCATAGGTTGAGTGGGTTGAAACCTATGAGATTTAGTATCCTATTATAAAGGAGATTAATTAGATTATTATTATATATTAATATAAATTATGACATAGAGATCAATATAATGGATGTAGAAACAATATTTCTTCATGATAATTTTTAGGACATTTATATGGTACAACAAGAGCACTATGTAGTGAAATATTAAACTAATTTAGTTTCTAAATTGAAGAAATCATTCTATGGATTCTAAAAAGTATTAAGGGGTGATATCTAAATTTTGATAGATCTATTATAATTTTATGATTTAATCATTATAAATTTAGTAATTTTTTTATTTTAAACTTAATAGTGATAATTTATTATTTATTGTTTATATATTGATAATATGTTATTTGTTGGTGAAGAGAAAGGTATGATTTTGAGAATAAATTTTTATCTCTCAAAAAAATTTGAAACTATATTTCTTTGTGTAGAAAAATAAATTCTTGGAATGGATATTATAATATACAGATAAAAAAATAGTTCTTTCCTTCAATTATTATGTAAATTAAATTTTGTAGGTGTTTAATAATATGCATGATTTTATACAATTGTGTGTGTTGATATTAAACATTATAGGTTTATGCACCCTTATATCAATGTGGTAAATATCAAAAATGTGGAACTTGGCTTGCAAGATAATCTTGAGATTTTACAAGATAATTATTCATATGATTTTCCTTAGATTTAATGATCTCTAAAGGGAAAAGGAGAAGATATTTCTTGAAATGAAAAATAATCTACTATATGATTTGCTAATAGAAGATTTGGTATCAAATATTACATAGATATCATTTCAATATAAGATAATAGTTACACATGAAAAGAAAAGGTCATTACAATACATGGTTTCAATATCATAACTATAGTAGTTCATAAAAATAATTTAAGGTAGTAAACATCAAACTAATGGAACAAATAAGAAATAATATTAGAGAAGAGCACAAAAAATAGGTATAAAAAAGATATATATAATTTTTGTAAGGGTATGAGCCCTTCCTATCTTTACTTTAATCAAAACAAGTGTAAAGGACCAACTATAATAGTCACAAGGAGTTTGATTTACCAAATAAAATAAATAAAGTCTACTACTTTGAATGCCTAAAGGTATATTTTTTTCTTTGACATTGATTCCCTATGAATTATCCAACCTCCAACCTCCCTTAAAGTGGAAGGAACTATTGAATACACTGAATACTGAGAGGGGGATGAATCAATATTCTGGTAAAAAAATTAATTATTAACCATCCAACTGTCAATCCACATCTAGCTACAAATGTGAACCAAAACATAAAAGAAATCATAACACATTGACACCAAGATTTTTATGTGGAAAACCAAAAATGGGAAAAACCATAGTGAGGATTAGCTCACAATATATTGTAACTAATTAGAAGATATTATAGGGCTCACTTCCAAGACACTGTCCTTGATTGGCTCAGATCCTGAATACAAAATGGCTTATTTCGAGGATATAAAAAGGCATGGCTCACTGCAAAAAGTGAATTGGAGAAGTGCACCTACAAAGTGTAGAAATTAGTTTCAATTAAGCTCTAGAAAAATTAAAAAATTCTGCTCTAATTGCAAGTATACAATCATTATCAATAACTTCACACTATTTCATTTGTCGGGTTGCTTGCATACCATACTCTTTGTTTACTCTACCTTTTTTCCATCATAAACACACATATATATAGATTCATATCTTCCTTCATCAATTAGGTCAGCCTAATTGAATGTGAACACAAAAAATTCAAAATGACTTGTCGGCCCAATTCAAAATTCCTTTTGGTGCACAAAACAAAATGTATCATCCACACATTAGGTCGGCCTGAATCTAATAAGGAGCACACAAAAGACAATTAGTTCTTAACCTTGTCAGCCAAAATAGTGCCAAACTTATGTCACTTGGATTACAAAGTCGAATCAACAAAGATTGTTGAAAGCTCATTTATACCTATAACTGACACTCCTAAGAAACATATCAAAAATTCATAGAATTTATGTTTACTGAGAGGATTTCCAAACCAAAATACCATATCAGCATAGAAACATAGTTTACTTAGCCAGCTACCAACCAATGTTGACATCAATGACAACAAATTTGGAGGTCACCTTCATTCTTCCAATAATCTACCCCATTTTTATTGATCACAACATGTGCCAAAAATGAGTCTGGCTTCAAAACAAATATTGTGCTCAACTCCCCTTAACATATATATAGGAACACCATAACATAACATAATATTATCTGTACATATTCTTCTCCTCTTACTTTTCTCCCCCTTTGAAATCAAGGACAAAGGATTGGAGAGAAAGAAAACTTCAATTCAGGAACTAGGGGCACCTTGTAACTCTTTAAGAATCACTTCCCAAGCTGTCTTTCCATCATCCTAGAATCTTTTTTCCCTGGAAAGAGTCTTGTGTAGAGATTCAAATTCCTCCAAGCATTCTTCTCCTTCTAGAGTGGATGGAGAAAAGTTCATCTTCTCAAGTTTTTCTACTTTCATCAATGTATTTGATATAGAGACATCACTAGAAATAACCACGTCTCCAAGTTGGGCATACCATCTCATAGCATCTTCTTTCTACCCCTGTAGGATGAAAAATTTACTTTGAAGATCTGCAATAGAAACCCTTCCCACATAGTTTCTATCTTCTACAACCTTATATTCGCTGGAGGCATCTACAAGTTGAAACTCAATTGATTCCATTAAGTCCTTGATACCTCAAGTGGCTTCAGACCACTTCATGCAATAGACAAACATCAAATAGGGTTCCTCATCACATTCTCTTACTTCTTTCAAATTTTGCAAAGCCCTATCACATACAAATGTACACCTATCTTGCAGAAACAACAGTCTTTTCTCTACCAGATTTAACTCCACTTCTTTTGCACTTTGTACCTTAAGGTTAGATATGTACTCTTTTACATCAAGTCAACTATAATATTTATATTTTCAATTGGAGCTAAAGAGTTATCTATTGTAACACTAAGGGTTGTCTCCTATAAAGCTTTAATAGCTTCATTTATTAGTTCATATCCCTTTTGATATGACTCTATAGATTCTTGTGTGATAGAGCTGAGAAAAGTGCTACTTAGTTTTAATCTGTCACCTAGTGCAATCTTCATCAAGTCCACATAACCTAGATGTTATGGCAGTTTGACTAGTTGGGGTTGAAGCACAAGTTGAAGTATAGTTTTCCTTAAAAGAAAACCTTTAAGAGTACTTCCAGATGATTCTCCAGATGGCTTTGACAACTCAGAACCTTTGGGAATTTCTCCTATGCTCTTCTTGGCCAAAATTTCTTTCTTGTCTTCCTCCTTTTCTTCTTCCTTTTCTTCCTCTTTTCTTTTTCCTCTTCTTTTTCTTTTTCTCCTTCTCTAGATGACTTTCCAAAGGATTTGTCTCTATCTTCTTTCTCTCTTTTATCTTCATCATCCTTTTCATTATTCTTCATTTTATCCTCACTCCCTTCACTTTCATCTTTTTCTTTCTTATTCTTTCTTCCAATAAGATCTTCTTGCTTGTCACCAAAATGATCCCCATGTTGATCTTCATACCTTTTGTTGGTCATCTCTTATGTGTCATTCAGAGTAGCAAGGGTCTCTAACACACCATTTGTTTCATCAACATTCTCCAAAATTGGATTTTTTTGAAACTTCTGAGACATCAACATACATTTGTGCTTGATCTATGTGGAACAAAGAGTTGTTTATTTCCCCATAACTCCTTGCTAACTATCTGATTGCATCCTAGATTTCTTGTCTCACATTTTCTATGCTCTCTTGCTCTTTAGTCATTATCATGTTAACACTCTACTTGACTCTAAACTTAGTAGAACATTATTTTTATCATATTTATAGCCTCTATCTTAGAGAGAGTGGAACCACAAGAAATTAAGGCATCATTTCTCATTTTATCTTCAACATTCACAAAATCTTTCCTTCTTAGTACTAGTTCTTTCTAGAAATTTTCAGTAACCTTGTTTTGTATAGTCTCCATTTTTGCATTGAAAATTAATATGTATTGAATAAATTCATTTATGATGGTTTATTTTCCTTCATCATTAACTTTATAATACAACTCAGTAGTTGGCATGAGATCATTATCAAATATATTTTTTACTAAGGCTCCTAGATCTAGAGGTGGATGATTGCTTACCAGAGGATATCTAGGCATGTCCTTCGCAGGATTAGATGAGCTTTATTCATTCTTCTTATGCACATGGATTCGGTAAGTTTCCTACTCTTCCTTTGTCTCCTCATTAATGGAGATTTCAACTTTGGTTTCAACTCCTTCATGGGAGGTACTAGTCCTTTTGTTTCTCTTTATTTGATGCTCTTCTTCTATGCCAACTTCCATTTCTTCCTAAATAGCATCACTCAGGTTTACCTTCTTGTTGGATTTTTGTTGAACTCTTCTTTTACATGCAACATCAAATGGTGGAGTAGAGGGTGTGGACTTTCTCTTAAATTCCCAAGTACTGGGACCAGTAGGGGCAACAACATCAAGTGATGCATGGGGAATTTGTTCTTTCCTCTTGCCCTTCTCTATATTAGCAGTACTAGAGGTGGCAGTACTAGAGATGGATGTTGGTGCAGCATCAAAAGATAGTATTCCTTATTACTTGGGTGTAGATGGTAGATCAATAGATTTATCTTTTCTTTTATCAAGGGCCTCCTTTAGTTGTTCTATGTAATCCTTAGAGAAATTTTTTCCTTGGAAGAAAGCTTCAACTTTCTTTCTTCTTTTGGATGTGGTAGCATTCAAATGAATTTTAGTAGGTTTCTTCTCATATACTCCATGCCAAGGTAGTGATGGGTCCTTAGGACTATCCAATAGAATCTCAATGTACCTCTCTGCCACTTGTTCTTCAATCTCATATCCTTGTGGTTCAATCCATCAAATTTTGAGTTGAATAGCCTCTATAATGCATTCATCTATAAATACAAGAAATGTTATCTCCTTCTCATACTTCTTCAAAAGACTCCTTGGAATCCTGCCTCTTTCATGCATTTCATTTCGAAATAATGCAAAGAGTGTAGTTAGGGAATTGGTCTAAGCCCTAAAATATCCTAGACTACACAAATGATAAAAAATATGATGAGAAACCAACCTGTTGTTGTCCCATATTATGCCCTTTCTTCTTGGTAACTCAATGAAATAAAATAGAAAACCAAAAACTAAAGTACAAAATTTGAAAGGATGCTTGTTTTGTTGGAAAAAGTGTCTCAATCATTACAGACTGAAACCTCCTTTAGAGTAATGTCGGTGTGACATTCTGATTGTCTAGCTGACTAGCAGTTTATTTTATCTAATTCTGAACAAGTCATTGTGACCCTAAAGAAGTCTTGCCAAAAGGTTTACTGTGGAGTCTATCGCTGTAGCAAGGTGTGTTCGTTGTGACCTCATAGCACTCAGGAGAGCTTTGGCTGAAAGGCCATTCATTCATTTATCAGCGTAACTCTTAGCGACTGTGATCTTCGGTGAATCTTATGGTTCTCGATAATATGTCTTAGAGAAAGTGTTGTTCTCTTGCCGATAGTATATGAATTGATGTCCTCAGGGTAACTTATTATGGCTCGGTGAGAAGTCACTGTGAAATCAAATGTTATGCTGACTGTGTTTTATCGGAGAGACTTAGCCGAAGGAACAGACTTCGGTAAGATGTCCTACCGAAGTGGAAATGTCTTAGCGACTAAGACTTAAGTTGGAATCTTCGGTATATCTTAATGAACTCAGAGAAAGCTATTAGCAATAGAAGAAAGCTATGCTGATAGGGACTACTTGGGAGTTATCGATATAACTCTTAGGCTTTGTTATGAGGTCTAAGCGATAAGAAATTGTCTTGCCAATAGCTGATGGCTATTGGGGTAACTCTTGGCGACAGTCAGTCTTTGGTGAAACATATATAATTCGGTAAGTTCTCTCGGCAATGGAAAAATGTTTTGGTGATAGGTGAACACTTTAGAGTAGCATATGAAGATCGATATGAACTCTTGGTGATAGTTCTAAGTAAGTTTTTCTGACTTCTACTTGGTGCTCAAAAGGCTTGGGGACTTTGGTGTAACTCTAGTATTTCACTATGACCTTCTAGCGAAAAGCGATAAGTCAAAGCGACTACTAAGAGTCTTGGTGACATCGGTATGAGTTCAATGTGGCATCAGCGAGACACTGTTAGTGTCTCACCAAGATTCCAATGCAATAAAAATTCTGTTGACCGTGTATGACTTCTGATGTAGCATCATGTGGACGAATCAGAAGAGACGAATTGGAACCATTGGGAGTCTGTTCATTGTGACGGTTCTGAGAGGCAGCTCGACAGTTAGGGAACGCCATGGATATAGTTGGAAATTGCAGATGTTTTGTTGTTGGATAGTAGTTTGATCTACAGTGAAGTGTAAATAATTCCAACTGTATCAGTGAAGGTTTAAAAATCTTTAAAGGTTGTAACCTGAAGTTTTCTGTTCGAAGAATGTACATGATGAATGTTGTTGTATAATGACACCAGAAAGATAAGTCTAAAATTGTATGTAATTTTTGATTACTATAATACAAAGTGATTTCTCTTGGTTTGGTGGGTTTTTCTCCCATAAGGGTTTTCCCACATATATCTGGTGTTCATGTATGTTTGTCTAAATAATCTGTTTCTGTAATCTATCTCATAGTGCATCTCAATTTGAATATAATTGAAAATCTGCGCACTTCCATCTTCCCTGGTATTGACATTGTGAAAGTAAAATTGCTTCCTTCCCAGCATCCAAGCCTCCGCCAGCGGCACGCAGCCCGGGTGTTATCCTAGGTATATTGGTTTTGTGGGCCAATACTGTCAAAGGGAGTTTTCGTAGATTTGTTATTTCTATTTACGATTAAGATGTCTGCAGTTCATCCTACAACACTGAAATAAGATATTCAACAAGCAACTTTGTAAATTGTAACCAAGATGGAAGGCATCCCTTGCGATCGGCGACCTTTGGCTTGCCGCGGTTCTGAACTAAACCTACAGCAAAGCAAGAAGAATGGGACCTGCGGATAGGTTTAAGGGTCGATAAGGCCATTGCTTGAAGACCCCGCTTCTCAATGCGCAAGAGAAGGATTACGCTCATTTACTGCTAAGGGAAAATCTTGGTGAATAAGCTATTCCTGAGAAAGAAGCTCTACTCTTTGAGAATGCAAGAAGGAGGGTCTATAGCTGATCATTTTGAATGCATTTAACATGTTGCTCGCACAATTAACATCTATTGGTGTAAAAATTGAAGAAGATTGTTGTATGCTTATGTTATGTTCTCTTTTGACGCACTCATGGATCAGCCCTATTATGCTATTGGGGAGTACAACATCCGCTTTCAAAATGGGAAGAGATTGTTGGTTCTTTGTTTTCGTCAAGAAAATGAGAAGAAAAATACCGGGAGATGCAGAAGGGAGTGCTCTGCCGGCCGTGAGGGATATCGTGAGAAAAGAAGAAGGCGACAAAGGTCTGTAACAAATTCGGAGGGAGATCGTCTCCCTAGCAAAGGTCTAAGGTGAAGTGCTGTTGAACCGGTGGGCAACCCGGTCTTGTTCCGGAAGGATTGTGAAGAGACAAAAAAGAAGAAGAAAGGATCTTCGATAATGGTTCTTCTAGATGTGATGCTTCATTGCAGCTTGGCTACTCAGCATCAATAGATATCCGGGTTGATTGATTCCTGAGCATCGCCTACTACGACATCCCCATAGAGAATGCTTTACAAAGTATGAAGAACACGATGGTGGAAAGGTAAAATGAGTGATTCAACCTAAACGTTGGCCGTGGAAGATTTCGTAATCCACTCGAGCGTTAATGCAAAAGGGCCACGATGTTATGCACATACCTGCGTCCGGAATTACTTCTTCGCCGTTAAATGATATCGAAAGTACGCTATTGTCGTTCTCGTGAGTGGTTGAAGACTGTGAGGTGCTCTAATTGGCACTCGCGACAAGCCAGGATACCAAGCTATTCTTTGTAATAGCGTCTCTTGGTCGAAAGCTACTCATGGAGTATGAGTGGAATTGTCCCTTACTATAAACTCTACCGGCAAAACCTCCGGGCAGAGAGTCACTATGCTTTGGCATCATAGGTTGTGGCCATTATGCAGGCGGCCTAAAACTTGAAGAACAAAAACCTGGTTGAGGGGCTTGAAGATTGTAATCTGGAATTTGAATTCTGTGAACACTGTATATATGGAAAGCAGCATCGTGTTTCATTTTATGACAGTCCTCATAAAAATTCTAGTTTGTTAGACTATATTCATTCGGATGTGTTTGGTCTAGTAGATGTTCCTTCTCTATCTAAATCAAGATACTATGTGTGGTTCATTGATGATTATTCAAGAAGAGCATTTATATATTTTTTGAAAAGTAAATCAGAAGTGTTTAGTCAATTTAAGGAGTTTAAAAATCTTGTTGAAAATCAGACTAGTAAAATAATAAAATGCTTAAGGACTGATAATGGTGGTGAATTATGTTCTCATGAATTTGAAAGATACTGTAAAGACCATGGAATCAAAAGACACAAGACTACACCTTACACTCCACAGTAGAATGGTGTTGCAGAAAGGTTCAATAGGACAGTGATGGAGAGAGCACGAAGTATGCTTAGTAGTGTTGGTTTGGAAGAGAAGTTCTGGGCTGAAGTTACTGCTACTCCATGTTACTTAATTAATCAGTCTCCAAACTCTGCTCTTGTTGATAAGACACCTTTGGAAGTGTGGTCTGGTAAGAAGTCCTCTCTTACACATATTATATTCTTTGGCTATGAAGCATATGCACATGTGCCGGATGTAAAAAGATCTAAGTTGGACAACAAGGCTATTAAGTATATATTTATTGGATATAGTGCTCACATCAAAGGATACAAGATTTGGAATCATGTTACAGACAAAGTTGTATACAACAGAAGTGTAATCTTCCGTGAGCTGAAACCTTTCACTTTGGATCTACAGTTAGAGACAAAGTCAGAAAATAGTAAGGATGTAGCAGCAATTCCTCCTACACCAGAGAAAGAGGATTTGAAGATTCAAAACATACCTGAAACTGAGGAGAGCTCAAGTAGTTCTGAAAGCTTTGAAGAAGATGAACCTTAGCCTTAGCCAGTGAGGAGGTCAACCCAAGAAAGGAAACAACCAGATAGGTATGGGTTCTCATTAATTGATTCTACTTGTGCCTATGCCTTGATTTCTAGCACTAATGAGCCTAGGACTATAAAGGAAGCAATTAAAATGTCTGATTCAGATTCTTGGTTGGAAGCCATGAAGGAAGAAATGGCGTCATTAGATAAAAATGAAACCTCGAGTCTGGTGCCCTTGCCTAAAGGCAGAAAACCTGTGGGCTGTAAATGGGTATTTAAGAAAAGGATTAGTCTAGATGGCAGTGTAGAAAAATACAAAGCACGACTGGTTGCAAAGGGTTATTCTCAGGTAGAGGGAATTGACTATGGAGAAATTTTTTCTCCTATAGCAAAGCTGACGTCCATTAGATTTCTATTGTCACTTGCAGTAGCTTATGACTTAGAGGTTGAACAGATGGATGTGAAGACATCATTTCTTCATGGTGATCTTGAAGAAAAATCTATATGTCCCATCCTAAGCACTTTGTTAAGAAAGGTAAAGAAAAACTGGTATGCAAATTAAAGAAGTCTTTGTATAGGTTAAAGCAGTCACCTAGAATGTGGTACCAGAAATTTGATACCTATGTATTATCTTTAGGCTTTGTGAGATCAAAATCTGATCACTGTGTATATTATAAAGATGAAAGTGATCAAGTGCTTGTTATTGCTCTTTATGTTGACGATATGTTGTTCATAGGAAATAACAAGTTAATGATTTTTGATCTTAAGTCTCAATTGTCTGCTAAGTTCGAAATGAAGGATCTTGGTGCAGCAAGGTATATTCTGGGGATGGAGATAACTAGGGACAGGAAGAATAGAAAGCTTTGGCTCAGTCAGAGTAAGTATATAAAGACTGTTCTAGAGAGATTTTGTATGAATAATTGCAAACAGTTAGTTGTTCCAGTCATGTAGGAAATGAAACTATCTGTTGAGGACTGTCCAAAATATCCTACTAAGATGGAGGACATGACCAGTGTGCCCTATGCTAGTGTTGTAGGCAGTCTCATGTATGCAATGGTCTGTACAAGACCAGACATTTCACAAGCAGTGGGAGTACTTAGTCAATTTATGGCTAATCCAGGAAGAATACATTGGGATGTTGTGAAGAGGGTGTTTAGGTATTTGAAGGGAACTTCAAATTTTGCATTGTGTTACCATGGGAATTTGGTTGAATCACAAAGGACTCTAAGCATTCGTGGTTATGTAGACTCTGATTGGGCATGGGACATTGATAGCAGAAGATCCACCAGTGGATACATTTTCATGCTAAATGGTGGTGCAGTGAGTTGGATGAGCAAGCAGCAGGCTGTAGTCACTTTGTCCACTACAAAGGTTGAATACAAGGCAGCTACTCATGCTTGTAAAGAAGCTGTATGGTTGAAACGTTTGTGTTCTAACATTGGTTTTGATGCAGGGGAAATAATAATCTTATGTGACAGTCAGAGTGCCATTTGTCTAGCAAAGAATCCAACTTTCAATGCGAAGACAAAACATATTGATGTACAATACCACTTTGTACGAGATATGGTTGAGGATGGAAAGGTCAGTTTGGAAAAAGTTGATACTCTGGAGAATGTTACAGATGCATTGATGAAACTGGTGAGCACAGACAAGTTCAGGTGGTGTGTCAGTTCAATGGGCCTTAGTGCCCATGATTTTTCAGTAAAGTAATTTTTGTGAGCTATGGAGGTGTCTGAATGATCTTCGTCAAGTGGGAAATTGTTGGAAAAAGTGTCTCAATCATTACAGACTGAAACCTCCTTTAGAGCAATGTCAGTGTGACATTCTGATTGTCTGGCCGACTAGCAGTTTATTTTATCCAATTCTGAACAGGTCGCTGTGACCCTGAAGAAGTCTTGCCGAAAGGTTTACTGTGGAGTCTATCACTATAGCAAGGTGTGTTCGTTGTGACCTCATAGCGCTCAGGAGAGCTTTGGCCGAAAGGCCATTCATTCATTTATCGGTGTAACTCTTAGCGACTGTGATCTTCGGTGAAGCTTATGGTTCTCGCTAAGATATCTTAGCGAAGTGTTGTTCTCTTACCGATAGTATATGAATTGATGTCCTTGGGGTAACTTATTATGGCTCGGTGAGAAGTCACCAGGAAATCAAATGTTATGCCAACTATGTTTTATCGAAGAGACTTAGCCGAAGGAACAGACTTCGGTAAGATGTCCTACCGAAGTGGAAATGTCTTAGCGACTAAGACTTAAGTTGGAATCTTCGGTATATCTTAATGAACTTAGAGAAAGGTATTAGCGATAGAAGAAAGCTATGCCGACAGGGACTACTTGGGAGATATCAATATAACTCTTAGGCTTCGTTATGAGGTATGAGAGATAAGCAATTGTCTTGCTGATAGCCGATGGCTATCGGGGTAACTCTTGGTGACAGTCAGTCTTTGGTGAAACATATATAAATCGGTAAGTTCTCTCGGTGATGGACAAATGTTTTGGCGACAGGTGAACACTTCAGAGTAGCATATGAAGATCGATATGAACTCTTGGCAATAGGAATAAGTTTTGCTGACTTCTACTTGGTGCTCAGAAGGCTTGGTGACTTCGGTGTAACTCTAGTATTTCGCTATGACCTTCTAGCGAAAAGCGATAAATCAAAGCGACTACTGAGAGTCTTGGTGACATCGGTACGAGTTCAATGCGGCATCGGCGAGACATTGTTAGTGTCTCACCAAGATGCCAATGCAATAAAAATTATGTTGATCGTGTATGACTTCTGATGTGGCATCATGTGGACGAATCAAAAGAGCCGAATTGGAACTGTTGGGAGTCTGTTCATTGCGATGGTTCTGAGAGGCAACTCGACAGTCAGGGAATGCCTTGTATATAGTTGGAAATTGTAGATATTTTGTTGTTTGATAGTAGTTTGATCTACAGTGAAGTGTGAAGAATTCAAACTATATCAGTGAAGGTTTAAAAATCTGTAAATGTTGTAACCTAAAGTTTTTTGTTCAAAGAATGTACATGATGAATGCTACTGTATAATGACACCAGAAAGATAAGTCTAAAATTGTATGTAATTTTTTATTACTGTAATACAAAGTGATCTCTCTTGGTGTGGTGGGTTTTTCTCCCGTAAGGGTTTTCCCACGTATATCTGCTATTCATGTATGTTTGTCTAAATACTCTATTTCTGTAATCTGTCTCATAGTGCATCTCAATTTGACTGTAATTGAAAATTTAAAAGTACTTATGCATTCTTTCCTGAGGTATTGACGTTAGGAAAATTGTTTTCCGCATCTAGTTTTCCTTACATGTTTGAGTTGGTCATACTTATTTTTTTGATAAGTTGTAGCCTAAGAAACTCACATAAGTCAAAATTATTTCCATTCACCACCATTTCTTATGCAATGTGAGTCATCATAGCTAATACAAAATTTGCTCAATTAGTAAAATATATTTTCTACCCAATCATGATGGTGGTGTTCTTAATGGTAAGGTCTACAATAGACTTTTTGGTTAAGGCTCTCCCATCAAATGTGGCACTATTCAACCTTGACCACATCATTCTTTTCTACCTTTAAAACTAGAATGGAGCCAGTATCTGAAAGACCAGTCATGGCTCAAATTTCCTCCTTGTTGATAACCTCTAGTTCATTTAACCACAAAAAATTTCTATGAATCCTAATAAGGGTCATTCTGAAAAACTTCACCTCACTCTTACTAAAAAAATTTGAAAACCAATTTGAAATGTTTAGTTTCATCCAAACTAGGTTTTCATATTCTAGCTTAAGCAGTAGATCATCTCCTGTCAACTCATTGTCCCATAAACCTTTGAGATCTTAATGATTAAATTCTTCTATCTTTCCATTAATATATGTTCTTGGATCTTTAGTGGGTAGCACATGGCTTGGCGCCCACAGGGTCATTTTCATACACTTTCCATGAACATCTTCTAAATCTGGGTTGGGGTCTCTCTAACATTTCCACAATAGCAAGAGTGGCCATATTCCCCAAACAACTTGAATAAGCTTTAACAAAAAATTCCTTCAACTTAGAATCCACAAAATTCAGATAACAAAAAATACCTTTTCTACTAGTCAAGAACTAGGGTTTTGATGTACGATGCTCTAAATCACCTTCAACCTAACTTTAGCTTGCATTGCTTCTTCCCAATTGTGTAAATGTGCTTTTCCTTTACTTAGTCTATTGCTTTATTAACCATTATTTTTTCCCTAATTTGTATTTATCGCTTTTTAGATTTAAAGTTGCCAACCACTTTATGAAACACAATATAAACCAAGAAAAATTCTGCAATTCTCTTGATTTGCCTATTTTCGGCTAGAAATTTCTCCAATGCCTTCAAAATGATGACTCACATCACATATCCTTGTGTCACCACTTGTCACCTCATATATCAGGGGATTTTTAGATTTCTTTGTAGCTTCTCCCCCTAAAACCATTTCTGGGTTCAGTTTTTGGAAGAGCTATTTGCACCAAATGTAGATACAAAAGTATTTGATTTATCCTTTTTCTCAAGTTCTTCCTTTTTCCTCCATTTTTTTCCATTTATTTTCTTACTTCAGCAAGATCTACTTTGTTCAGAGACTCGTTCTTCTATTTTGGATTAGGTTTCTTTGTAGTTTTGCTCCTACAAAAATTTTGAGATATGTCCTGGCTTGTTGCAAGTGTAGCACACAACATATCTTTGGTCAAACTGATTTGAATTCATCCTCTATCTACACTAATTAGCCTTGTGTTCAACGATATTTCATGTGTAACAATAGCTTGAAAAGATTGAATCCTTCTACTAGCATTAAATATATTCATCATTATCTGGCTTCTACATTCGGTAGCTCTAGATGTCAAAACTTATTACAAGCAAAGCATTGTCCAACAAAGAATCCAACATTCTGACTCATTCTATTTCAGTTCATTATACTTTTACATTATTTTTCTTTATGACCAAATTTATTACATGAGAAACAAAAACCATTAAAATATGGGTACCTTTAAGCATTAAGTTGTCAAATAGGAATCCTTCCAATATTGCTCCTTTGGTTCTTTATTTGGTGAGTATTTCCTTGAAACTTCCTTTGATTTTCCACTTTGCTAGAAATCAATGTTTCCTTTGAGCTTTTTCCTTCAAGTCCTAGACCACTTTTGATCTTAAAAGGTTTCTTAGATGTAATCAACTCATCAAGCCTTGTCAAGCTTTTTTAGAATCTTTCTTCATGAGCTTTCACTTTTTCCAAATCAGGGTGACCACTTCTTGTCCAAGCTTTGTACATTCATCAATTTTAGTTTGAATCTTAGCTTTCTAACTTTCCTCAATTCATTTTTTTTCATCTACTTGCACCTTCAGTCTGGTAATGTCCTCATTATCCTTTTTCAACTAATTTTTAACTTTTCCATGCCTTTACTTGAACTTTTTTATCTGCTCTCTTAACTTCCTAATGCATTCATTTGCTTCCTTCATGTTTCTTTTTATATTTTCCTTCTCAATTTTCTTTTTCCCAATTCTTTAAGAGTAGTGTGAAGTTCCTCAAATCCATATTTTTCTTTCAAAGGAATAGGATAGATTTTGGTAGCCACGTATTCAAATTCAAGGACCTTCCTCAAGCTATAAGACTTCTTTAGAGGAACCAAGCTCTAATACTAATTGTTGAATACACTAAATATTAAGAGGGGGGTTGAATCAATATTTTGCTAAAAAATTAATTATTAACCATCCAACTGTCAATCCACATCTAGCTACAAAAGTGAACCAAAACATAAAAGAAATCATAACACATTGACACCAAGATTTTTATGTGGAAAACCCAAAATAGGAAAAACTATGGTGAGGATTACTTCACAGTATATTATAATCAGTTACAAGATATTACAGGGTGCACTAGCAAGACTTATTTTCCTTGAAAGGCTCACAACCTGAATACGAAATGCCTTATTTCCAGGATACAAAAAGGTATGCCTCACTACCAAAAGTGAACTGGAGAAGTGCACCTATAAAGTGCAGAAATAAGTTTTGGTTAAGCTCTAGAAAATAAAAAATTTCTACTCTAGTTGCAAGTATACAATAATTATCAATAACTTTTTACTATTACATTTTTCACTTCACTCACATACCATACTCTTTGTCTACTCTACCTTTTTTCCATCATACACACACAAATATAGGTAGTCATATCTTCCTTGATCAATTAGGTCAGCCTAATTGAATGTGAACACATAATATTCAAATTGACTTGTCAGCCCAATTCAAAATTCCTTTTGGCACACAAAATAAAATGTGTGATCCACACATTAGGTTGGTTCAGACCTAATAAGGAACACACAAAATACAAACAGTTCGTAACCTTGTCAACCGAAAGAATGTAAAACTTTCATCACTTGGATTACACAATTAGATCAACAAAGATTGCTTAAAGATTGTTTATAATTGTAACTAACACTCCTGAGCAACATATCAAAAACTCATAGAATTTCCTTTTACTGAGAGGATTTCCAAACTAAAATACTGGATCAACATAGACACACAATTTACTTAGCTAGTTACCAACCAATGTTGGCATGAATGACATCAAATCTAGAGGTCACCTTCTTCACTCTTCCAATAGGCAATATCTTATATAAAATTAAACCCATACAAGATCAAACTTCTCATATCATTGGTTGAGATTATGTCAATTTCATAGATGGTGAACAATAATAGAACAAAATTATTTAGGTCTTGGAGTAATCAAATAAAATCTACCACCTTCTCACTTGTTGTAATGTGGCATGAAATTTTATAAACTATAAATCATTGTCACATTGAAGGAAAAATGGGCTCTCTTCCTCTTTTACATAAAATAAATGAGAACCAAGATTTTCCTATTTGAAAATGGCCCTATCTAGTTATTTACTAGTTAAAAAATTTAATCCTGCACCTAACATAGTAATGGACCCTTCATGAACTACAAAGGTGATTTTTCTAAAAGATGACTACATCATTATTTATATGTCAAAAATCGACTAAGGATACAATTAGAAATAACTTACATATTCACATCTTTGAAAATAAGGTTTACTTATTAAATGATGATATTCTACTATTAATAGGTTGTAAGGAGTCCTTGAGGATGATAGTGGAAATTACGCCCATCATTCCAGGTTCTTATTAAATTGTTATTAAAATAATTTGAGATGTCCATATTTCCCATTTTTAATTACATTGGTACCTGAGTAATTATTATGAGTGTTAGAATGTCCATGTGCATATCTACTATTAGAATGTTTCCAAAATTATTTCAAGTTTGATTGTTAGTGAAATACTCATGTAAAAACTTGGATTGCAAGTGTCTTGTAATTTACTTTCAAATTTGAGAATACAATATGTAGGTTTTGGAGTGTATGATTTTTCTTCCCAAATTATTTTCACTTGTAGAGGAGGGGGACCGACTGTTCAAGACCCTAGGTCATGGGAGGGTCTAGAAAAATCAACTACCCTAATCTACCTCATGCTAAAGGATTTTTTTAAGGTGTGCTTGATGTTTTAAGATGGTGAAAAGGAAGGAAAAATGATCTATCATTTTCCTTTTGTCAACCTGAGAATTTAGGAAATAAGGTGAGAAAATTCCTTAGTGTAGATTGTAACCTAGGCAGTTCTCTACCAAAGGACTCTAGTGCAAAAGAAAGATGATAACGCAACACACCAACATCTTTGTCAGCACTAGCATCCATATAGATAGAGAGTATGAAATGAAGTCTAAACTAATAGATAATTCACTAACTACTTGATAAATGTAGTTTTAAACGATGATAGAAAACTAGAAACAAATAAATGGCTAAAACAAAAAGAAGAATACTTTAACTTAAAGAGTAGATTGATTAAGTATGAAATAATGATCAAGGGTGATAAAAATGAAAATCATGGTTGGTCTAGCCTCCTACAAGATCCACACAAATAGAATACCTACACACCAAAGAACAGGGAAAAATGTTGGGGCTATTTTGGGGATTGTCATAGTTAAAGCCTTGTTATAATGTTCACACCTCCACGGATAGCCAAGATAGCCACAAATAAAGAAAGTATGATAAAGGATATCACTAAAACAAAGAATACCAAGCAATGCTAACAAAAATATTCTACGTGAATCAATACAAAAATGCTAAAAAAATGGATATCACTGTCCAACAAGATGCCCTGAAGTTTGTGGAGGAAGATGTGATCTTGCAAGCTTGTGAGTGCCAACATTTTTGCAACAACGAGAGGAGTGAAACTAGTAGAGTGTCATCTGGAGCTTCAATAAGGGTAGAATATTTTGTGAAATTAAGTGTTTAATGCTTAAGAAGTGTATTGAATTGTGGACTGGGATTGAAGTAGTGTGAAGAAGATGAATTGCTTGAAGAAGAAGGTGTTTTGAAGGTGAATAGGAGCCCAAAATAGTGGTTTGAGGTCGGTCAAGCGTGCAGGGGTTACAATTTATCATCAATGGACAAGTGTAATTCCTCTATAGGTTCTAGAGGTGAGAATCTTATCAGGATGGTAGCATGTTGCACAAACATCCATGTGTCACATTCATGTCCTTGACAAACATTTCCCCAACGACACTACAGATAGCTTCCAAGTGGGTGGAAAGTAGATGGATGAGGTGGAATAGCATCTTTAGGTTTTATTTTTATATGGTAAGGGGTGTAAATCAGGAATTTATAATGTGTGCAAATTCACTCTAATACATTTTTCCCCAGCTTTAGTGAGCATATGTGCTACCAAATGTGATAAATTCTTGGAAGCCATCAAACAACCCAAGGTGGATGTCCTCCTGGAACTCTTTGTTATCAAACTCAACCATAAATTCTATGTTGTTAAGAAGATGAGTCAAATTAGTTGGGGTACTACATAGGACAAGGACCTCTTTTGCCCCTTTCTCTTCTTCATCTTGGTAAGCAACAAGAAAATAATTTCCCAACTCCATCTCTTCAAAGAGCACTTCATTTGTATTGTTGTACTCAGTAATCATAAATTTCATCTGTGGCTCATGCTCAATATGGATCTGGTTAGGCAGTCCCTTCCACGGAATCCACATATGTGAATAGTCAGTTACAACATAGTCATTTAGGACTCAGGTGAAATATCTTCCCAATATGATACCATAGGTGTAAGGGATATTAGCATCCTAGATTTCAATAACTTAGTGTACCCTTGGGTCAATTACAATTTGCATAGGAATTCTATTAATCTCCCCAACTATGTTCACCTCAATCTTGTCTAACTGAGTCACCTTACATCTAGAGGGTGTTGGGATTATTCCTAGTGCTTGTAATACTATGAATGGAATGACATTGGCCAATGCTCCTAAATCTAGCAAGAAGTTGTGTAAATTATTGCCAAATATATGAATTTTCATCAGGAAAGGATGGGTCTCTAACTTCCCTTGAAACAACCCCACAAAAACATCAGCTTGGGCCACTTGAGCCTTATCTTTATCACTAATTTTGTCTCTGGTAAGTGCACATTTTGTTCCTTAGTTTTCTATTTATTGACTTGTTGATCTTTACTAGATTGTTGATTAGGTGGTTGATCATATTTCTTTCCTGTAATCTCTCTAATCATGAGCTCATTTTCAAAGATCAAATGAAACCCTCTTTGCAGATGCCTCTTGAGTTGATTGTGATGGGACAATTCCATTTAATGATCTAAAGAAGGTATTCCTAACAACACATACTCTTAGTATCTCAAAGGCTAATAGGCTCACTTTAACCTTCTTTAACTCCTCCGCCACATACTCCCCCATTTGTTCAATGTCTATTTTGGAGGGAGTGCTTTGGGAAGCATTAGTGGGCTGATCTTGAGTCTAATTAGGCTTCCTATTTCTATTGAAATATTGAGTTGGAACTTTGGGATAAGTTTGATTATTCCTAGCATTAGGATCAGACGGAGTGTTGAAATTGTTGGGTGGGGTAGAAGTTGTAAATGGGCCACCAACTTGACTATTTCATGATATAAGGAGTAGCACATTGGTGGACCATATGAAGTTTATCTTCACGCTGCTCTTCCCCATCTTTGGGACTATTATCTACTGAATCAAATAATTGAGATAAAGAGCTCTTGTTACTTACCTCTTTCACCTCATCTCCCTTCAATGTGGTCCCCTAAGGTGAGTTGTTGCCACTTTGCAGGGAAGGATCCTGGTTGACCACCAAAACTGAGGAGTCATATGGTTTTGATAGGACTATATATTTGTAGCTTGAACTATTAATGACATTTTGAACTTCCACTTCAAATATCTTGATGGCAGTTTGGAACTCTGGACAATCTAGCTTGGAATGCATATTGGTCTTATGATTTTTTCACAATCTAGATAAGGCCCCTTCTGCCAAGTAGAATCCACTTGTGGATTTTTCTAGACCTGCTGGTTGGTCAAGAGGTGTGCGTACACCCCCATTTTGGGCCTAGTATTCCAATTTGTTTTTTTCCTTTGGGGCTACCTCCTTTCAAAAATTTATCCCAAGTTCTGGCCTCGTTCATAATTTTGGCTCAAAGATGGTCTAGAATATAAGGGGTATCTCTTATAGTTAGATTGAATGCTCTTCTGAGATGCTTGCAGTTGGTTGTTCTGATTCCTCAGATGGGTAACCTTGGTAGATAGCTTCCTCACCATTTCATCCAACTCGCCAATAAGCTCCTTGTCTACATTACTCTAGGTTGAAATTGAATTCTAAAGGAAAATAGGTGGTGTTGTGAGCTGACCCTATTGAGCAGCTGATGCTTCAAAATTTTGTAGGTATGGAGGAACTTGAGATTTTTGAGCATAAGCCTACTAAGGTGGACCCTATAGATAGCTTGGCACTAGTGAAGCTTGATTCAATGGAGGCCCTTTGTATGGCACCATGGAGAGTTGGGGAACTGGATTCATCAATGGATTTTGATGTGCCAACACATCAATAATCCCTTGGACTTGTCCATGGTTTGCAGTTTGATGCAAGAGCATCCAGTGGTGTAAGGGCAATCTTGCATCACCCAAAAATAGTTAAATTTCAAGTTTCTTAGTTTTTAGATGTTTTTGCATTTTTGGATACCCTTTTCGTCATAATGAAATTCCCAATTTATGGTTTTTATTTTATATTCTTGGGTTGAAAGATATTGTAGTTTTAGTTTCCCAGATTTGCACCTAAAAATCTTCCAAGTTAGATTTGAGGCACTTAGAGTTCCCGGAATGGCCCCGAAACTTTCCGAAATCAGTGTGGAAAATTTTGAGTGCATTATTGACTTTGAGACCTTTCCAATGGTTCAAACGGTTCGCGAATCAAAGTCCCAGATCAAAAGTTATGGCCCCGGGAAGTTGGCGCACTTTCTAGAAGATACAATTGCAAATGTTCTTTTGAAATTTGAACTTCAAGTTGTTATTTTCAGTGCCAAACCACCTAAACTCAAATTTGAATTTTTTTTTGGCTCCAAACTAAAGAGGAGCTCTATTTATGGGTGGGTTTCTAATTTTTGGGTAGCTTTTTGGGGACAAGCTCGCATATTGCGAAAGGGTTATTCTGTAGCTTTCTATAACTTGCATGTGTTGTAGAACTTGGGGATTTGAGATCCTCTGCATGTAAGAAGCTCGATTTTCTGAATAATAAAATTATTCTCTTGTTTGTGGGTTATTTTTTGTCTCGGGTTGCGCCCTCATCATAGTTGGTCCCAAAGAAGGTAGTGGACTTGCAACATGCTACCCCAAGTCAATACTTTCTTTCACTACTTCAGCATAAGCCTCTATTAAACTTGCAAGTGGTTGATGCATCCTTTTGACCAAGGTTGATGTGGGGTTATCCAGTGCTATGTAATATACCATTCTTCTTGAGACATCATCAACTATGTAAGGAAGTTGTAAATTCATGTAGGCTATGTGAAATCTATTATTGAATGAGTTGATTGGATCATTGACTTCCCTCCTTACTGACATGAATTCTTAGTACCTGGATGCATGGGGCTGATCTGGACTAAAAAATTCTATACGAAAGTTTTTTTCATTAGATCCCAAGAAGTAATGGACCCTATAGGCAGATGGATGTTGAAAGTATGAACAATTTTGGTGTCATTGATGTCATTGAAGTCAACACAATATAGGTTGTTGCAGAGAAAGGAATCAAGTGATTGCAGGTTGTGTATATATATTTGAGATATTGTTGAGATGTTGTGAGTACATGGAGCTATCTTTATGGTGTTGTAGGTGTGTTGTCATGATGAGTTACCAAGTGCTTTTGAGAAAATTAATAAATAGTGAAGACAAAATTGTGTGTATGTTCAGAATGTGCTTTGGTATGTGCTCCACATTCCATCTATGTTGATCCTATGCTTGAATGGATCTGAAGTGTTGTTTATGGGAATCATTGGGTGATATATCCCAGATTAAAGCTTCTGGTTTGATGGATATTGAAAGTTGTGTTCACCGATGTGTGGACTAATTTGGCAGTGTTGTTTGTCTGGGACTAGGATAAATTTATCTGCTCCATAGTCCTTCGCTACTTTGTTTCAGGTCTTGTGGATCTGGAATAAGTCTTGTAATGGTGTTATCTATGTTCTATCAAAGTTGTTCATGGTTTGGTGCTCTAGAATACATGTTTCAGAGTTACTGTGTGTGTTTGTATTGTCCAGATGGACTGATGGAAATTTTTCCATGTATGAAGGCGTGTAAGATGTGTTCTAGTGTATGGTGAAGTGTGTTGTGTGTTCTGCATGTTATTTTCTTGTTGCGAAAGTGTGTACTTCAAAGTTCTTTTGGTGTTTTCATTAGGTTTGGCCGACTTGGTGTCTGCATTCCATGAGAGGGATAAGTATCAATTGAGGAAGCATGTGATTGATTCAACATGTTGTTTTGGGTCTTGGTTAAGTGTTGGTTTGGTTTTCTCTCATTCTCTTCTACCATGGGAATGTTGATTTTCTGACATAATTGAATTTTTAAAATGAAGAGTGTGTAGCTGAACTTGGAAAAAATTTCTAAGGTTGAAGATGGTATAAATGCAAGTCGAGATAAGGTATGTGTAGGATCATCATGGAAAAAATGGGCCCTTAAGTGGCAAAAAACTTAGAAAAATCAGAGTTAGGAAACTTGACGTTAAAATTTGAATAAGTTATCTATATTATTTCAAAAATATGTAAGAATAGAATCTTTAGCAATTTGAATGTAGTTTCTAAACTACTAGTTTTGTTTAAAAAACAAAAAAATCTATTTGGTGAAAATTTGAAATTTCAATGCTGTGGTACTTAAATTTTAGGGAAAAAATAAGAAGTAGGTGTCTTTCTGACCACCCTAACGACAATAAAATGATAATATTTTTTTATAATATTTAAGATATAAGTAGAGGACTCATGCCCCGATGTGATGAATATTTTTTTGTAATTTTTTTCCATGTAAATAATTAATTATGATCTTTTTATTACAATTTTTTTAAAAATATAAAAACTCGTATGTCTGACCACCTTAACTTGGTTAAAACTTCATGAAATTCAATTTTTATTTTTTTAATCCTATAGTATGCAAAGCATAGAATGTGATTCATGTTTTGGATTCAAAAAATGTCATACCATTTGAAAGCTATATATGTTTTTCAATCAGCCCATCAATCAGGACTTTAGTCGTAATTTCAATAGAAAATGAATAATAATTACTTATTAAATTAAAAGTAGAACATAATTTATATCATTGGAAAGCTGAGAATCTCCTTTAAAAACCCTTTTCATTTGGGTAAGAAAATAGTCATCAGCCACATACCCATTATATTGCCACTTTTTGGCCCATCATGATCCTGCACATACCCGATATTAAGGATTGAATGCCACAAGTATGAGACAAGTGTGAGAATTGAAAAGTGTGAAAAAGTGAATTGAGGCAGCAATAATTTAATGTGTTAGACTCTAGAAAGTACAATTAGTTGATGGTCTTTGTAATTCTCTGATTAAGGTTGTGGATGTGTGTAATTTGTTGTGGTGGATTTTTTGTTATCTTTTTGTATTTGTAGGCAGTGAGCCTCCTTGTTGGATGGCGAGTCCTAGCTTTAGGCAGTGAGCCCTTTGGTAGTGAGCCTCTTTGTAATTAGTTTTGCTATTACTTTATATTGTGAGTTAATCCTCACCGTGGTTTTTCCATTATTAGATTTTCCATGAAAATCTAGTGTTTCTTGTGTTGATATTGCTTTATGTTGTTTGCACTTCATGCTCATACTTTATAATAGATTAACGTGGATGTGGTGTTAATGATTGTTTGAGATTTTTGAATGTGATTAGTGACAATTGATTCAACTCGCCTCTCAGTTGTCTTGTGCATTTCAACAATTAGTATCGGAGCTTTTGTTCCTCAGAGAAGAGCTTAACCGCTTGAGGTAGATCCAATGGCGCAAAAATTAACAATCCCTATGTTTGATAGATGTGATTACAGTTTCTAGAAAGTGAAAATGAGAGGTTACCTAATCTCTTTTGGTTACAATACTTGGAAAAATATTGATACAAAATATGTTGCACTAGCAAGTTGCCCTTCTTCTATAGATGATATTTCTGCCTATCAAGAAAATAAAAAAGTAAGGTATGTAATCTATAATGCTTTATCTAAGCCTTATCTAAAAAAGGTTATTTGTCCGGGCACTATTTATGAAGTTTTGGAAAAAATAAAAGATATCTATGAAGGAAATGATAGAGTGAAATTATCAAAGAAGCTAACAACTAAGCACAAATATGAGAACTTGAAAATGGAAGAAGGTGAAGATATTGCAAGCTATTTTCAAAGGGTTGATATTCTAGTAAATGATGTCAAAAATCAAGGTGGTACTATGACAAATGAAGATGTAATGCAGAAGATTTTGATGACTCTACTAGAGAGTTACAGTTATAAGGTCTCATCCATTGAGGAAGTTTATGATCTTAAGAAATTCACTAAAGAATAGTTATTTGGCACCTTGACCACATTTGAAATGAGGAGATTTGGAAAGGAAAAGGGGAAAATAGAAACTTTCTTCAAAGCTACTAATACAGGGGATGATCTAGATGGTGATAGTTCAGAGGATTTGGAAGAAAATTTTACAAGGAAGTTGAAGAAAGGCACCGGTAAGTACAAAGGTATGTTACCTTTTAAATGTTTCAATTGTGTAAATATTGGCCACTATGCTTCAATTTGTCTAAATAGAGCTATTCACAAGAAGAGTAGAGACAATAAAGACAAAAAGGATAAGTTCAAGAAGTTGTATTATGATAGAGAAGATGCTAGAATTTATAATGATGAATCTATTCTTGAGGATGATAATGATGAATGCTTGTTCTTAGCCTTAGAGAATAAATCAATATCTACTAACTCTAGAAGATGTACAAGGGAAAGTGGTCTGGAAAACAAGAAGAAAGAGATGAAAGGTACTCTGGTTACTGCATTTCATGCTAGACAAGATGAAGACTATTGGGTGATTGATAGTGGCTGCTCAAATCACATGATCAGAGATCAAAGTAAGTTCACTAAACTTGAAAAATATGATGGTGGATTAGTCATGTTTGGAGATGATTCTGGTGCAAAGATTGTTGAAAAAGGGAAAAATTAGTTTTGATGGAAAACACAGTACTGATGATGTCTATTATGTTAAGGGCTTAAGACATAATTTGTTGAGTGTTGGAAAAATTTGTAGCAAAGGATTTAAGCTTGTGTTTCAGGATAATACTTGTGAAATCAAAAAAGGGTCTGGAACTATGGTGGTTGTGAGAAGAAGAAAATATGGAAACATTTATCAGCTTAAGGTTGTTGACGGTCAGTGTCTTGTATCTCAAGTTAGTGAAAGTTGGATATGGCATCGGAGGATGGGATATGTAATCTTTGATAATATGATAAGGATTAGTTCAAGAGAAGTTTTCTAGGATCTGCCTAAACTCACAAAGCCTACCAATACTATTTGTAGAAGTTGTTATTTGGGAATAAAAACAAGATGTAGCTTTAAAGCAAAAGAGCAATCAACTACTAGAATGTTAGAATTGATTCATGCAAACCTCTATGGTCCCACAAGAACAAGAAGTCTTAATGGTTGCAGGTATTTTATGCTTTTAATTGATGATTATTCTAGAATGACATGGGTTACTTTTCTTAGGGAGAAATCTCAAGCTCTGGATAGATTAAAACTATTCAAGGCTATGGTAGAGAATGAATTGAACTTGAGAATCAAATTTTTAAGGTCTGGAAGAGGTGCAGAATTCACCTCCAGTGAATTTAGTACATTTTGTGAAGAGCATGGTATAAAGAGGCATTTTTCTACTTCTAGAACTCCTCAATAGAATGGAGTTGTTGAGAGAAAGAACCATACTATTCAAGAGGTTAAAAGGACTATGATGAAAGAGGAAAATGTACCTTATGTATACTGGAGAGAAGCAATACACACTATTGTTTATATTCCTAACAGAGTTTAGATCAAAGGTAACAGAACAAATACCCCTTATGAACTGTGGACTGAAAAAATTCCTACTGTTAAGTACTTTAAGGTGTTTGGAAGAAAATTTTACATTAAAATAGATGATGAGAACCTTTGAAAGTTTGATGCTAGATGTGATGAAGGTATTTTCCTTGGATATTCAACTAATAGAAAAGCTTATAGATGCTTCAATAAAACATTGAGAAAGATTGTTGAGAGTGCAAATGTAAAGGTTGATGAAGGTATGCACAGATCAGTTGAAATAAATGAAGTTGAACTAGATGAACTTATCTCCAAAAAAGTACAATAAGAGAATAAGGAAGAAGAAGAGTAGATTGAAGAAGAAGAAGCTCCTTAACCTACTCCTAAGACTCCAAAATATGTGCAAAAAACAATCCTGAAGAATAGATAATTGTAGACAAAATTGAATGTGTAAAGATAAGAAGCAAAGTGGTAGTAGCTAAGGTAAATTTGTGTTTACTTTCCAAGATAGAACCTAAATTTGTGTGTGAAGCATGCAAAGATGAAAATTGGGTTAGAGCAATGAAAGAGGAATTGCAATAGATAGAGAAGAATTAGACATGGGAATTGGTTCTAAGACCTGTAAACAAGAATGTAATTGGTACAAAGTGGGTGTTCAGGAATAAGCTGAATGAGAATGGTGTAATAAGAAACAAAGAAAGGGTTGTGTGCAAGGGTTATTCATAGGTTAAAGGAATAGAATTTGAGGAGACATTTTCCTCGATGGCAAGAATGAAAGCTATTCAGATGTTTTTGGAATTTTTTTCTCACAAAGATTTCAAGGTATACCAGATGGATGTTAAGTCTACATTTCTGAATGGAGAATTGGAAGAATTGGAAGAAGAGGTGTACATGGAACAATTGGATGGATTTTAGTTATCAGATTGTAACAAAGGATTTTGGAACTCAAATCCTTCTTAGCTCCTCTTAGGGTTTTTCACTTAGAAGGAGAGAGAAAATGGGCAAAAATGCACAATGTTAACACTCAATACTAAAGGATGGAAGAATGAAAAGAAAATTTTCAGTGTGTGGATGTGTCGTAATGCTGTAAACTTAAAGAAAATGCAAAATAAAGAATGTAAATTTATCTAATACAAAAGTGCTAGAAAATACAGTGTTGAATGAAAATATGAACTAGAAACTTAAGCAAATGGAAATAGAAATGAATGAGACTGAAAAAAGTTCACCTAGAGGCAGAATGATGCCACTGGAATATTTTGGAATGTCTCAAAAACCCCTGTTAATTTCCACTAGGACTCATTTTCCATGCATGGAAAATTAGCCCTATTTCTAGTGAAATTTTTTTGAAACCTGTTTCTGGCTACCATGAGCTGAAATATGAGAAAATCTATTTTTAGACCAATAGGTGGGACTCATTCACCATGTGTGGTGAATCATTCTACCTATAGGAATATAGAAAATAAAGAGTTGATCATGTGGAGTTAGATCTGCATTTATGTCTCCTACAAGTCTCAGCTTTTGAAACTGTCGGATTTGGATTTGAAAGTGACTTTTTATTGATGTTTTGACTTGAATGATGAAGAGATGACTTGAATGACTTTTAAATACAATATTCAATGATTCCTAAGCCTCCAAGAGTCATAAATCTATAAACAAACAAGACAAAAGAGAGATATGTTGAAGGTTAGGCCATGGGTGTTTTCCTTGGTCAAACCCCGTTTAGGTAATTAAACCAAAGTGATTAAATAAAGTAATGAAACATAAAATAATGGAGATGATTACCTTGTCATGATTATTTTATCTTGAAATTTTGCAACATAACATGAAGATTCAACCCTTGAATGCTTTAGGAAGCTAACTCAATTGATGACTTCTAATGAAGAAATTGTAGCTTGCATGACTTGGATGAGAAGATAGATGATGAATTAGTGATAAGAGATGTGAAAATGAGTTGTTAGATGTAAAATGAGGATGAAAACACTTATGTATAGAAAATTTTTCCTTAGTACCCGATTACACCTCACCACAGGTCGACATGTAGTGAAAATAAACTTTAACTTTCACTTTTTCCTATTCAAAGGTCAAAATGGGGGCTAGATAGGACTCATTCACGACACATGGTGAATGGGTCCCACCTGGATGGGACTAATTTTCCATGCATGACAAATGGGTCCCACAGGAGCCATTTTGACAACTAAGAGGCCAAGGAATAAGAAACAAGGTTTAAATTGAAGCTTTGTTAGGTGTTTGATCAATTTAAGCCTCAAGATACACATATGGATTAATTAAGACCTATTAGTGAATATGTAAATGTTAAATAGGGCTTGGGACACATAAATCAATTTGAAAGTGTGATTAAATACATTTTACAACACGAAAATTAAGTCCACATAGCCTAGAAGGGCACAAAAACCAATGTGAATGTGTAAGACACATTAGAACACTAGCTTATCATTAAGTTTACATTAATAGCCTTCTAGATTGATGTAATAATGTTATTAAACACATTTTATAATGTTAAATTATGGAGAAATAGGTTAATTAAGTCTAGAAAAGCATGAAAGTCCTTTACAAGACTTTACAACACCTTTACAAGACGTGATTAAAAGAATGTTATTTGATTTGCAAGGATCCAAGACCTAGTGTGGACACATAAAATGCCTCACAACACTAGATTACAGCCTCATTAAGTCCATTTAATCTCATGTCAAGCAAAGGGTCATTTTTTTCCACAACACATTTAGCCCCCACTTTAGTGAGAGGATGAACCTGCTTCAAAATCACACTAAAGTAGCCATTCAAGAGAGATCCACATGTAGGTCGAGCCCCCAAGATACAAAATTATGCAAAGACAAGATCCAAAGGAAAATGAAAGGTAAGATGGTGTAATCACTCTGGGGCCATAGAACTAGTTGTTCGTGGGGTGAGGAAACCCAAAAAGTAAGATACATACGCTAGTTAGTATGCACTCACAAACACAAAGGTGGCTATGAGGAAAATTCATGCTGCTAGGTGGGCTTCCTGCTCAACAATGTCAAAGTTATACCTGTTGATATCTTTAATAAGGCACCACAAAGAAAATTGTCATGAAAAGAAAGGAAAGGTACCACAATCATGCAAGTTGTGTTATTCAAGGTGGCAAAAAAGGAATGTAAAATGTAAAAATGAAAAAAGTAAAGTGAAAAGATGTTCAAAGAAGTCTTGTTCAATTTATGCTAGATTATTCACTCAAGGAACATTGTGTCTAATGTCTCCAAGAGAGGACCAATCAAAGAATAGTCACAACTAAGGGGATGCAGTGTGTCACATTAGGCCACCAAGAGGAATGTAATATGCTAAGAAATATCACACTTATGAAGGAAATCACACCCAATGTCATCCACAAAGTGACAAGCACATCATATAAATGACAAGGCTACACTAGGAACCAAGGATGCAAATGAATTAGTGGTAATGTATGCCCCCAACTTTAAAGGAATTGCTACACATTGTTATGTGAGAAATTACTTTAAAGTAGAGAAGAAAAGAGAAAGCAAACAAAACAAAAAACAAGACATGAGAGCCAAGCTAGAAAGCTCTATTCCAAGTCACATGTTTTGATGTTAGGTTTTGTCATGTCAAGGAAAATGAGTATGTCACATGCGAGTTACTCTTAAGACATGTCATTCACATCTCAAACTTGCTCTTATATCTTCATGAAAGGTTAATGAGTAGTTGAAAGAGACAACGACAAGTGACATACAAGGGAGAAGGTTTTCTAACACTTTTCCCCCACTTAGTGCAAGACAAGGGTGAGCCTAAAGTGGATGACGGTATGCTACTCCTTGCAATGGATGCAAGACATGCAATAGTGAGAATGTGATTATCCTACAACTATTACATGGAAAGGAGCATAAACTAGGTTCTTGATGTGAATAAGAAAGAGTCTTGGAAGAGTCTTGTGTGATAGTATTGATGTTGAGTGTAGTTAAAGGAGAATAACCAAGACCGTGAGTTGTTTTTTGTGTGTTGAGCTCTATAGGGTTGTGGATACCTTGCTCTCAAGCCCCATAGCCTTTTATATTGTACCCAAATTGTTTCATTAATTCATACCCTTTTCCATATAAAGCCATTTCAATGTTTTGGAATCGGGGGGTTGTTCATTGTTATGTTTATCAAGGGTGATTGTAGAATTTGTATAATTTTCTAAAGTGGTTGAGGTGGATTCTTTTGAAAGGTTTTCCAAATTTTGTGTTGATAGGAAGGTTGGTTGTTCTTGTTTCTCATCTTTCTTTTGTGTGAATATATAGTCTCCCATAGCTGATGGTGTAAATTCTAAGGATCCCTAATCGTCACTAAATAATTTAGATGGAAATTCCTCATCTTTGTGTTCAATTTCAAGAGGATCTATGTTGGAAGTTGGAATCAATGTTTTGAGAGGACTTGTAGCTCTTTTTTCAAGATGCAAGCAACTTTTAGGCTTAGGATATGCTTCAAATTAATAAGTTTTATTGTTATAGGAATATTTCATTATACAATGAAGGGTTGAAGGCACTTCATTCATCTCATGAAGCCATGGTCTTCCTAGAAGAAGGTTGTACGAAAGATCATAAGGCATGACATGAATAAGAGTTTTCAAAGTAACGACCCCAACTATAATAGGTAAAGTGATTACACCGAGCGGTTGTTTTGTTGTATTATCGAATCCTTGAATAGAAATAGAATCAAGTATTATTTGTGATATGTCAACTTCTAATCGATCAAGGAGACTCACACCACACACATTAAGGGGAAAAAAATTATCTATGAGAATGTGTTTGATACTTGTGCGATGGAATTGAGCAATGATCATAAAGGAATCATGTTGTTTTCACAACTCCAAAGAAGGGAGATCATGGTGATGAAAATTAATGTCAAGATTATGTTTGTGGATGAGAGTTGTCACATCATTTGGAGTGGTTTCGGGAGGAATTGTGATTTGTTTTAGAGTGGTTTGAAGAATGGTGTTATATGTTGGTGAATTTTGAAGCAAATCCCAAAGGGAGATCTTGGTAGGAATATTTCTTAATTGTTCAACAAGATCATACTCCTTTGTAGGAGGGTTATAACAAGGAGCACTAGGTGGATTGGGTAAAGGTAATGATGGTGGAATTAGTTGTGGTAGTTATGGGTTATTTCATTTGTTATATGTATGAGCAAAAGTATCATCCCTAGATTGTTGTGATACATTAGTGTTAGCTAGGTATAAAGTGTGGCATGGTTGATTAGAGGGATCAAGTGGATTTGATGGTGGATAAAGGATAAGTTAAGGTTTATTTGGAGGTTTTTGTTTGTGTGAAGGTGGTTAAAGTGTGTAGCGAGGTTTATTGGAAGGTGGATAAAGGGGGTAGTGAGGCTGAATATTGTTAACATTATCCCTTAAGTGAGGTTCTTCACTGTCTTTGAAGGGTATGCTATTGTTTTCTTGGGTCATAAAATACTCCCTAGAAGGAGAGTTTTTAGGAGAGAAACAAACCACATGTTCATGATAATTGAGGTTTGGTTTATCCAAAATAACTTCAGCACATCCAAGGGAGTTATTAATGGTTGAATGTTCTTGATTATTAATAGTGGGGAGATTAGGGGAAGATTGTATTTGATTTTTGGTTGTTTCTAAGAACACATTTCATCATTCCATGTTGTCCACCATACTAGGAGATCTTGTAATATGTTCATCTAAGGTTGAAGTTTTCAAAGTATCTTCATCACAAGTATGAGGAGAATCAATGAAGGAATTGTTTTGGTCACTAATTAATTTCATAGGTGGAAGGGGACAACTAAGATTCTCACAAATCTCATTGGTTATGTTTTCTAAAAACATAGTATCTTTGTCACAACTAGGAGAGATACTAGGAGAAGAAAAAAATTGATTATCATGATCATGTATGACTTCATTGCTTTGTTCCCTAATATCTTCCAAAATGGGAGGTGTAGGGGAAGGATCATAAAGAGGGTTGTTGTAGACCTTAAATATTTGATTATTTAAGACCAATCTATCATCCTCATCATTTACAATCTCATGTTCCTCAAAGTTATCCCCACAATGGAAATTAGGGAGGGTGATGTTTAAGAATATGTCTATGATTTCATTTTCTTGTGCTAAAATATCCTCCCAAAGGGGAGGAGGAGAAGTGTTGAAGGGTGTTTTTCCACACTTTCTCAACATAGGTAATGCGTATGTGCACTACCTCTCTTGAAAGAAAATCTCCAATTGCAAGCTACTGAAAATATCCCCAAGGTCTCTCGGGTGTCAGGTCATGACTTGCTTGGAACTTCTTAGTTGATATTTGATGTGATTTTTTTGGTAATCATAGGGCAGACTTACATAGCTGGATGTGAGGCAGGTCTTCAAATTCAAAGTTTCTAAGATAGGAATTAAAGTGTAATTTGTTGTAGGTTCGAACAACAATCTAAAACTTTGATGTCTTCTTCAAGTTTGGCTTTAGAATGTGCAATGAACCTTACCATAGGATATTTCTAAAAAAAAGGAAAAGAGCATGGAAGAGGGAAGGTTCCTGGATCTGCAACTAACTATGAACAATGATCATGGAGGTTCTGCTATGGACAGCTCCCTTCAAATAGAGTTCCACTTAACCAAGAAATCTACAATATCATGAAATATGTGCTATATTTAAAGGTCTACAAATATTTTACCATTCATCCACCATTTACATGCATGAATAAAGATAAAGATTCAAAGAGCAACTTCAAATTTCAGCCTAGGCTAACTTTACAAGGCCATTTACCAATAGTAAATAGCAAAAAGTATGGGCTGGGAGGCATCAACACAACAAAAATTTCTATAATTACATAACAACATGACTCAAATCTATCAAAGCAAGGACATAGCTAGCTAAAACAAATACTTTGAATCTAACTAAAGCATTTAACAATGGAGATAGAACCATGCAACATGTGGAGAAATCAGAAAATACACCAAGTCTATATATTTTCATTATAAATTTCAGCAGCATGCGTTTACAACAAATCAACTCTCCTCTAGAAATGCGAGGAGACCCCCTATTTATAGTACCCAGAAAACCAAATGAATGGCCAAGATTGATTTTCATTGTGTGGCTAGGATTCATTACAAAATAGGGTTTCACCTACCCCCAAATATATTACAATTTAGAATTACATTTTGTCCTTTCCCTATTTTGTCCTTTAGTGATAGCATTGTAGCATTTTGTCTTTCGTTGTCTGCTCTTTTGTTGTAGCTATTCCTTTAGGAGCTCTTTATTGATAATAGGGTTTCCCTCCTACTTCTTTAAAGCTGCATATTCCATGAATTTTAGAATGACTGGTTGAAGCTTGTATACCTCAATGATCTCATACCACAACATCTGGTAACTCCATTCTTTTGCATTATCCTCAAGCTTCTTCCAATATTCATCATACTTTACACTCTTATCCCTAAACAGCTTCGACTAGGTGAAGGCACGAGTGGCGAAACTCATGAATTCCATTGTTATCTCATTGGACATCCTGTCCTCCATCCTCTTCTAAAAATAAGGCTTTATCTTTTATGAATCCATCTGTACTGCGGGCATGTCATACTCTGTCATCAGCTTCAAATATCGGGCATAGTCTGCCCTAGTTTCCTTGACCCATTTGATGTTTAGATCCACCTTATCCATTATTTGTTCCAACCTTTCCATTTTGTTATCAAAATCTTGCCTCCACACGTCCATCAACCAGTGGTCATCACTTTTGAATGTGAGCTCCTTTTCCCATGTGGCCTTTGGTAACCAAAGGATGGCGTCAATCTTTGGACAGGTGGAATCATATGTTGCAGGGAAGTCAGTATAGAGCTTCTTCGTGCTCTCCAAAGACTGTTGTAGATCCAAGAACTTGTTGGTTGTCCGAACAACCTGACTAATACTCATGTCCCCAATGTATAGGACCTATCGGAACCAACACTCTGCAGTCTTGTCCAAGTTCTTTCTCTTCTCTAATTTTTTTATTTTCTCTTTGGACAACAATTGGGGTGGAGCCGCGGATGTGGTAGGCATGTCATCCACTGAAGACCATTGTTGGATATAATCTATCAAGGCGCCCACTTGTTCTTTGAGCTTGTCCTCTGAGACTTTGTCCTACTTTATCAGGTGCACAACTATAGCCACTGATTCCTCAAGATGTCCCACCTTCTACTCTCTAGTAGTAGTCCCCAAGTTGATGGTGGAAATGTTATAGCTTAGACCCACCTGGCCTACCACGGGCGTTGCTATCTATGTGGTTCAGGACCTAGAAGCATCCATTGTTATCTTTGATCTCACTTTAGGATTTTTCTCTTTTCTAGTTGAGCTTTGTGCTTGGGCTAGGATAGCTTCTAGTCTCACCCTCGGATCCTTAGGAGTAGGAGTCTCCTTCTTAAGCTACCTCTTCAACCACTTGGGCATGGAAGACTCTCCTTTTGATGGCTCTTGATCACCCTCGCCTTCCACCGTTCAGACTTTTGTTTGTACACCTTTCATCTTGGTGATGTCTCCCTCTTCCTCATCAGAATATAGGATGAATGTGAGGCGTTTGACGGGAGGTTTAGTAATCAACTTCCCTCGGGGACTTTCTTCTAAATCCTTTTCCTTTTCCTTTATTTCTTCAATCTGTTCACCCTTGTGCATGTATTCCTCGGGCTGGTCCTCTTCTTTGTCTTCTTCTTCTGTAAGAGGAGGTGCTACAATCACCAATTGTTTTTCCTCTGCAGAGGTTTCTACATTTTCTATTTTCATATCACCCTCCTGCTCTTCTCTGGGAGGTGACCCTTCTACCTCTTCTTCATCGTGTTTTAGCTTCTGGGCCATCTCTTCTTGAAGATCATCATCAAAGGTTTGTACGATGACCCTACCACTGACATCCTCCTCCTCATCTCCACTTTCAAAAGAGCATGTCCCTTCCTTTTCGTAGGCCACCCTATCAATTGTCTAGTGTTCATACTCCAGGTGTTCATGGTACTTGTTGGCCCCTTCAATTCGCTTCGAGGATTCTTGCTCCTGCCTCTCCCACTCCTTAGAAATTAACATTGTGGTCTCCATCGCCAGTGGTCCTATTGGAGGCTGTGAAGCCTTAGTAGTAGCGAGGACCTGCACTAAGGCGGCCTGAAGGGTGGGGTCCATAAGGATTTGGAAGAGCTCAAAAGGGAGATTTTGCATGTGTTTCAAGTAATCCTCATGCAATGTGGGAGCAAGCATTGGTGTTGTTATTGTAGCTAATGGGAGTGATACAATGGGCGACATGGCAGCAGAGGAAGGAGGAGTAGTCACAGTGGAGGAGGAGTGAATTACTATCACGAGCCTGACCAGAGGTGAAAGAGAAAGATGGACTAAGATATCCACTATCGGTGAGGACGTGGTGACCATGGCTAGGGAGACAAATGATGGAACAGTCAAGATAGGGGGAGCTAGGAGAGGTTCTAGCTGATTTGTCCTTTCTTCCTCCTCTCCTTGGATTACAGGATGCTCCATGGTGCCCCCTATTCACTTGGACTTCTTGGAAGGTGAGCCTCCTGAATATTTCCTTGTGTATACCTTGGGATCTGGATAGTGCTCTATTTTCATTTCTTTCCTTTTCTTAGATATAGTGATCAGAGGAGATTCAGATGTCCCACCCATTTAAGTTGTGGCGGCGACATCTTCGGTGGTACTGGGCTCACTATTTAGCCCTTCATAGGTTAGGACCATCCCCTATTTTTTTAGCTGGTCTACTTGTCTTTAAACCCATTCTTTAGTCTGGGCCATAGTGGGTTTAGTTACAATGTCAAGGTCATCAACCTGCTCATCCCAATCAATTGCGGGTAGCAGTAAGTTGGTGACTACATTATACCGAGGATCAATGATGGTGCCTTCATCTTCCTCAACTTGATCTGGTATAGGGAACAGTTGCACCCTTCTTACAAAGTATGTAGTCATCCTCATGTAGTGCCTGGCATGCACCTCTTTGTTGTCTTGGTATTTTTCCCAGAAATCCACAACATGATGCAAGTGGGTGTACTCTGGTCCCAATGCTTTTCTCACATGCCCATACGGGTCCATCTATGGGCAAGGAGTGTGTAGTTGGAAGTGGTATTCTGCCAATTCCTTTTCTGAGTTCCCAACACACTAGGAAGTTTGCAACTTGTACATGCCTCGTCTGAGGGTCAAGGGATAAGAGATCCTTGCCAAAATCTTGTTGTTGAGGATGGTGTGCACATGTTGCAACTGTCGAGAGAGTTCTAGTAGTATAATCCGATCATTGGGGTACCGGGGTAGCTTGTTTGGTCTTTCAGTGAAACCTTGGGTGTGGATGTAGGTGAACTTGGGAAATTGTAGGAATAGGAAAGCACACTGCTTTAGGAATGCCTATGTGCTATGAGAGACTCTCCTCTCAAAATCTCCTCCAAGTAATCAGATGACGTGACTAATGAAGGCATCATTGACCTTGCAGTATTCCTTCTTAAAATTTATGAATTGGAGTTGGGGATGTCTGTCATAAACTTTCAATCTTCACCCTAGCTCCTCATCAGGTGCTACAAAGAATCCACTATACTTCCTTTGTTCTGCCAATGAATAGACCAGATAGGAGGTCATGTAGAATTTGGAGCTCTTCTTTACGTTCATGAACTGCTCATGGAAGCAGTCACTTATCATACCTCCCCAGTAGAATGAGGCTTTTGTGGTGACATCCTCGTTCCCGCAGAGGATCTGCTCAACAAAGTACACCATCTATTCTTGAAAGAACGTAGCAGTGGGGAGGCCCATTACCCAACTCAACATGGTGACTAGGTCATGGTAGTCTTTGTGGAGATCGTTGCAGAAGAGTTCTTCGGGAACCTTTGTAGCACTGCCCTTTTCTCCTTGAGCCAATGTTGATTTATCAATCTCTTGCAGCCCATCGGGTTGTCGTCCCATGCTGCCTTGCATTCCTCTATGGTGGGCATTTCCATTTCTTCAAAGCTAGGAATGTGGAAGGTCTTCGTAATTCCCTCTACCAACATGTCAACTAGAATATTGCCATCTCTGTCATAAATGGTCCTTGTCTCAGGTTGGTAGGCCTGCCGACAAGCCATGACTAACTCAGCGGCAATGAGAGATGGGGGGAAGCCTCTAGCCTTTGCGATTCCACTCTGTCTAATTAGTTTGACATTGTTAGTCTTTGGGTGGATTCTGACCCTTTGTGTAAACTCATCAATATCAATGTGGCTGATATTGGTGTCTGTGATTTCTTTCCAGTCTATGGTGATTTTCGATTGAAGAGGTTCACCCTAGAACTAGAACTTCATCTAGTCCTTATCCTCCTTCCCATGAGGAGTCCTTGATTTCTTTCCTTTGTCTCTCTCTGCAGTTCCCCCTGAGGGTCCTACACCCGATTCCATATATCCTGCAAGCATGGACACAATAAGTACAACCTTTTTAAAAGAATTATCGTTAGCCCAAAACCCTGTGAACAAAATCAGAGCAAACATCATATGACTAAAATAGTTAGATATTTTCCTTTTAGATGTCGTTAATCACTTTTTAAGGGATTTTAGACAATTCGGGCCCAGGGAGGTAGAATTCCCTAACAAGAATGTTATTTCGAAAGGGGCAAATAGGTCGAGGCAATCCAGGTGGTTTCTCCTGTCTTTACATTTTGATGGTTCGAGGGGCTCAAGTTAAAGAGGGCCAAATTTGAGCACGTGGGTCGAGGATAGTTTTCAAATTTGAGGTTGTTTAGGTCACTTTTGGGGCTCACGAAGGTTCAGGCTCAGAAAGCTGTCAGGGGTTTACTATTTGAGATAGCTGGCTAGAAATAGAGTTCTGGGGATGGAACTCCAGAGTCTGGGACCTAAGTGGGCCAAGGATGGTCGATTCTCACCTTCTACTTTGAGGCACTTAGGCCTAGAGGGGCGGAAGGTTGTCGTGTTTTCACCGTTTAGAGCAGCGGGCATTAGACAAAATTCCAAAGGGAGAAGCCCAATAAACCGGACCCAACACTGAACTTAGACATCGAATTTTCTTTGTGAAGCTTTAGTTCAGCAAAAAGGAGGGCCTGGCCCAGGGGTCGGAAAGGCGGGTGTGTTTCTCTCCCTTTTGAGCAGCAAAGGCACGATGGAATCCCGAATGCCCGAACCCAAAGAGGGCAAGGACGTTTAAAATTCAATGTTCAGTCCTTAATGATGAATGAGGGCTCGGGGCCTGAGAGGCAGAAGGTTGTCGCTAGATGGAAGTTACGAAAGGGCAAAGATGCGACTAAAGTCCACAGACTGGGACCCGGGGTCATGATAGAAGGAAGATTTATGAGAGTTTAACACCGGACGACAAGATGCAAAGTGGGCTCCAGGGGCCAGGTGGACAGAACCACTTCGCCATTTAGGAACGGTGAAAGCTTCATAGAATTCCAGACATGGAAGTCTAGGGCTTCAGGCCCAGGAAGGAAAAATGGAGGCCAATCTCTGAAGTTGCAAATCTTTAATTCCAACAGCGACCGAATTACGGAGTTCCGGGGGTTTGGGCCTGAAAGGGAAATCCGCCGTTTTGAAAAAGATGTTTGTTTTCATAAGTTTTGCTAGTGGTGGAAGGGCTCGAATTCCCTGTATGAAGAATGGTGGTGGTGAAAGAAAGTTCCAGATCGACCCTACGAGATGATTGGGAGGTTTTCAAAAATTCTAATATATGGGTTTTGTGTGTTTTATCACGTTTTAGCAAATTAAATCATTTTTAACCCATGTTATTCATCATTTTAGGTGAAAAATTATGAAAAAATCCTTGGGAGGGTAGACAAAAACCCTACCTAGGGAGCCCAATGAAGGAGATTGTGAAATTTACTAAGGATCGGTGGATGAAGGTGATGGGCGAGAGGGCAGCGATCGACGAAAGCAACGAACTCCTCAAGAAAGCACTCAGACCTCTTCTGCAATCTTGACAAGTGAAAATGATAGGTTGGGCCCTAATATTTATACGCTCCCCCTCTGCCATTAATGGCTTCATTTAATTCTCATACAACTTACCCTTTGGTTGGTGAATTTGAAAATAGTAGACGGCGGTGGGTGGTCTGAAAGGACATGTCGAAATGATCACTAAAGACTTGGCTTTTAATACTGGCGACAAGCAGGGACTCGGACTCCAGAGGGCAGAGCACCGATGATGTTTTGATGCAAGAAAACAAAAAGAGGCAGAGGGAGTTCCGGGAACGGTAGCCCAGAAGACCAAACCCAGACGGCACGAATGTAGTCTGAGACTTCACACAAATTGAAACCTGCTGGCAGTTGATGATCCTGGGCCCGAGGTTCGGGAAGGAGGACTCCTTCCACCATTCAAGAACAATGAACCCCCAGAGGAAGCCCGAAGGTGGAAACCCGGGGGTCTGGGTCCGACAGGGCCCAGAGCCGTTGGCAGAAGGAAATTGCCAAGGAAAGCTCGAAAAGCCTCAGGGCTTAACCAAAGATGAGTGGGTAAACATTGTCACTTTAAGATGGTATTTTTGGGGGGTACGCGGACCACTTGGGATACCAAAATGGGGGCATGCAAAATGAGGCGGCGACAAAAATGACTCGGTAAGGCAAAAGAAAAGAGGGTCCCCATTCCAAATGGGGCATGTGTGTTGAGGGCACAACAAGAAGGACAAACAAGAGCCTCATGATTCTCAACAATTGTGTTTTCTTTAGCCAAGATACCTTGGTCACTAAAATGAGAGGTATTGGGAGAGTGACAATCATGATCATCATGAGTGTCTATGTTTGTATGCTCTTCTAACAGATCATCTACACAAATAGGAGAGATAGGAGGGATGCCAGTTTAAGACAAACATTAACACTTTCATTCTCTTGCGCCAATAGACTCAAAATATTGACATGTAGTGAAGGAATGATGATCTGACATTTTGAAATAACAATCTATGCTAACTCAAAATGGAATATAAAATTTTGAAATGAAATGTAATTTTCAAAGAACAATTGACTGATTATGTTATGCAATAGGATGAGAATGCAAATGTGCAATTTAAACTATATATGAAATGAGCTAATTAAGGCTAGATTTTGTGAAATGCATGCTACAAAAGTGCAACTAACTAAAATATATAGGTTGAAGCACTAATCAAAACCATAAAAACAAATTTGTGAGATCTATAAAGTGTTGTTTCAGCGGTCAAAAGGGACTGATTCGTCCAAGGTGGTTAATGAGTCCCAGTATGGACCTTTTGCAAAAATTTTAGAAATTTGTGCATGATTTTTATGAATTCTGAGTACCAAGATGCAGACCTAATTGAAAAATGGAGAATTTCAGAAAAATGTAAATGGATTTAGATGTTAGAAATGCAACCTAAACACACTTTTTACACATGCAAAAGTGAAACCCTAGAATACAAAATGCAATGCAAGCTACTTCTAGGATGATTAAGGGAATCCAAAATTAGAAAAGAAGGGATACAAACATTGGGTTCACCAAAATGTAACAAAGGATTTTGGCACTCAAATCCTTCTTAGCTCCTCTTAGGGTTTTTCACTTAGAAGGAGAGAGAAAATGGGCCAAAATGCACAATGATAACACTCAAGACTAAAGGATAGAAGAATGAAAAGAAAATGTGGAGTGTGTGAATATTTCTTAATGCTGGAAACTTAATGAAAACACAAACTAAAAAATGTAAATTGATCTAATATCAAAGTGTTGGAAAACATAGTGTTGAATGAAAATATGAACTAGAAACTTAAGAAAATGGAAATATAAATGAATGAGACTTAACATAGTGCACCTGGAGGAAAACTGATGTCACTTGAAGATTTTGGAATGTCTTAGAAACCTCTGTTAATGGCCACTATGACTCATTAACCATGCATGGTGAATTACTCTTGTTTCTGGTAAAAAGTTCCAGAAACCTATTCCTGACTACAGGGAGCTGAAATCTAAGAAAATTTGTTTTTAGATCTACAGGTGGGACTCATTCACCATGGGTAGAAAATCAGTCCACCTACAGGAATATGGAAAATCAAGAATTGATTCTGTGGAGTTAGATCTGCACTTTTGTCTCTTATAAGTCTCAACTTTTGAAACTGTCAAATTCAGGTCTAAAAGTGACTTTTTATTGATGTTTTGACTTGAATAATGAAGAGATGACTTGAATGAATTTGAAATACAATATTCAATGATTCCTAATCCTCTAAGATTCCTAAATCTACAAACAAACAAGACAAAAGAGAGATATGTTGAAGGTTAGGGCATGAGGGTTTGCCTTGGTCAAACCCTGTTTAGGTAATTAAACCAAAGTGATGAAATAAAGTAATGAAACATAAAAAAAATGGAGATTATTACCTTGTAATGATGATTTTATTTTGAAATTCTATAACATAACATGAAGATTCAACCCTTGAATGCTTTAGGAAGCTAACTTGATGACTTCTAATAAAGAAACCCTAGCTTGCTTGACTTGGATGAGAAGATAGATGATGAATTAATGATGAAAGATGTGAAAATGAGTTATTATAGGTAAAGTGAGGATGAAAACACTTATTTATAGACAATTGTTCCTCAGTACCTGATTATACCTTATCACAGGCTGACATGTAGTGAAAATAAACTTTAAATTTCACTTTTTCCTACTCAAAGGTCAAAATGGGGGCTAGAGAGGACTCATTCACCACACATGGTGAATGAGTCCCACCTGGATGGGATTAATTTGTGATTCATGGAAAATGGGTCCCACAGGACCCATTATGACAGCTAAAAGGCTAAGGAATAAGGAAATAAGGTTTAAATTGCAACTTTGTCAATTGTTTGATCAATTTAAGCCTTAGGATACACAATATGGATTAATTAGGACCTATTAGTGATGATGTAAATGTTCAATAGGGCTTGGGACACATAAATCAATGTGAAAGTGTGATTAAATACATTTTACAACCCTAAAACTAGGTCCACATAGCCTAGGACACAAAAACCAATGTGAATGTGCAAGACACATTACAACACTAGCTTATCATTAAGTTTACATTAAGAACCTTCTAGATTGATGTAATAATGTTATTAATTTTTTTTTATAATTTTGAATTAGGGAGAAATAGGTTAATTAAGTTTAGAAAAGAATGAAATTTCTTTACAACACCTTTACAAGATGTGATTAAAAGCATGCTATTTGATTTGCAAGGGTCCAAGACCTAGTGTGGACACATAAAATGCCTCACAACACTAGATTAGAGCCTCACTAAGTCCATTTAATCTCATGTCAATCAAAGGGTCCTTTTTTTCTATGACACACAGATAAACTAGACATGGGTTTTAAGTTGAAAAAGGCAATGTATGGATTTAAACAAGTTCCCAAATCATGGTATGCAAGGTTGGACATATATTTGACACAAAAAAAGTTCAGCAAAGGCTCCATATATAGTAATCTCTATTTCAAGGTTGAAGGAAACAAAATGTTGATAATGGTTGTGTATGTTGATGATATCATCTTCGGAGGAAATGAGGGTATGTGCAAGAGATTTGTAGAGGAGATGCAAAAAGAGTTTGAAATGTCTATGATTGGTAAGTTGAATTTCTTCCTTGGACTTCAAGTGAGTCAAACTAATAAGGGAATATTCATTTCATAGTCAAAGTATTCTAAAGAATTTCTAAGAAGTTTGGAATGGATGACTCCAAACTGATTAGTACCCCTATGTTTAATACTAGATGCAATCTTAGTAAGGATGATGATTCACCTAAAGTTGATTAGAGAATGCACAGACCTATGATTGGTATACTGCTATATCTTACTGCTACTAGACTGGATATCATGCATGTAGTATGTTTTGTTGCCATATTTCAAGCAGAACCTAAAGAAACACATGTTACAACTAGGTATGTGCAGGATCATGATGGGTCAAAAAGTGGTGATATAATGGGTATGTGTAGGGTATGTGGCTGATAACTTTTTTTCTACCCAAATTTGATGAAACAAAAAGGGTTTTTAAAGGATATTCTCAGCTTTCCACCAATATAATTGTGCTTTACTTTGAATTTAATAAATAATTATTATTCATTTTCTTTTTGAATTATGACTAAAGTCTTGATTGATAGGATGATTGAAAAATATCTATAGCTTTCAAACAGTATCACATTTTTTGAATCCGAAGCATGCATCACATTCTATGCTTTAGATACTATAGGATTAAAAAAAATAAAAATTCATGAAGTTTTGACCAAGTTAGGTGGTTAGACGTACAAGTTTTTATATTTTTAAAAATTTGTAATAAAAAAATTATAATTAATTATTTACTCAGAAAAAAATTACAAAAAAATATGCATCACATTTGGACATGCATCCTCTACTTATATCTAAAATCTTATAAAAAATAATTGTCATTTTATTGTGGTTAGGGTGGTTAGAGACATAAAAAAAACCTAGTAGTTTAGAAACTACATTCAATTTGCTACAGATTCTATTCTTACATATTTTTGAAATAATATATATATGACTTATTCAAATTTTTATGTGAAGTTGCCTAACTTTGATTTTTCTAAATTTTTTGCCACTTAAGGGCCTATTTTTTCCATGATGATCCTACACATACCCAACTATGAAAAGAATATTCAGATATATAAAGGGAAGTCTGGATTATGGCTTTTGGTATCCTAAGGATACTAATTTTATTTTGAGTGCTTACACTGATGCAAATTGGGCTGGTTGTGTGGATAACCGGAAGAGTACAAGTGGTGGTGCATTCTTTCTTCGAGGAAGATTGGTTTCATGGCTAAGTAAGAAACAAGATTTAGTTTCTTTACCTATTGCTAAAGAAGAGTACATTGCTGCAGTATCTTGCTGCACATAGGTTTTATGGATGAAGAAAACATTGAAGGACATAGGATTGATGTGTGATGAGCCTATCCCTATATTTTTTGATACTACAAGTGTAATAAATATTTCAAAGAATCTAGTAATTCATTCAAGGACAAAGCATATATCTATCAGATATCATTTCTTAAGAGAGAAGGTATTAGAGAATGAATTTAGGCTCGAATATGTGCCTACCAAGAATCAAATTGCAGATATATTTAATAAGGCTCTTCCGAAGGATACTTTTCAGTATCTCAGGGAGAAGTTGGGGGTTACTACCCCTCCTTCTTTGAACTAGGTGCACATAGAGGTGCATCAATCCAGTGGACATATAGATTCTTCATTTGTCTAGCCTAATAGTTGTCTCTACTCCTTAGGGGGAGTAGGAAGTTCCATTTCTGCAGTATGATATGTGTGGGTTCACTCCTAAGGTGGAGCAATCATAATTATGTTCTTTTCCATTGATCTCAAAGGGGGACAGAGATTTGTGTGTTTCCATCAATGACAAAGGGGGAGATTGTTTCAAGTATGAATTAGTTTGGTGGTGTTGTCATTGATGTCAACACAATATAGGTTGTTGCAAAGAAAGAAATCAAGTGATTGTAGGTTGTGCATGTATTGTTGAGATACTGTTGAGATGTTGTGAGTACATGGAGCTATCTTTATGGTGTTGCATGTATGCTGACATGATGTGTTACCAAGTGCTTTTGAGAAAATTAATAAATAGTGAAGATAGAATCGTGTGTATGTTCAGAATGTGCTCTAGTATGTGCTCCACATTTCTTCTATGTTGATTCTATTCTTTTGTGGATCTGAAGTATTGTTTATGGGAACCATTGGGTGATATATCTTGGATTAAAGCTTTTGACTGGAGAGTGAAAGTTATGTTCACCAGTGTGTGAATTGATTTGGAAGTATTGTTTATCTGTGATTGGGAGAAATTTATCTACTTTGTATTCCTATTCTAGTTTGTTCCAGGTCTTGTGGATCTAGAAGAAGGCTTGTAATGGTGTTATCTATGTTCTATCAAAGATGTTCATGGTTTGGTGCTCTAGAAGACAAGTTTTAGAATTACTGTGTGTGTCTATACAATCCAGATTGACTGATGCAAAGTGTTATGTGTATGAAGGTTGTTGCATTAGCTATAGATGAATCTGAAGGCATCTAAGATGTGTTCAATTTTCTAGTGAAGCATGTTGTGTTGTCTGCATGTTATTTTCTTGTTGTAGAATCATGTTATTTTCATTAGGTTTGGCTAACTTAGTGTCTACATGTCATGTGAAGGATAAGTATCAATTGAGGAAGCGTGTGATTGATCTAAGATGTTGTTTTGGGTCTTGGTTAAGTGTTGGTTTTGTTTTCTCTCATTCTCTTCCACCACGGGAATGTTAAGTTGCTGACCTAATTTGAATTTGTAAAATGAAGAGTGTGTAGCCAACCTTGGAGAAAGCTTCTAAGGTTGAACATGGTGTAAATGCAAGTTGATATGTGAAGGATTGAATTCCACAAGTATGAAATAAGTGTTAGAAGTAAAAAGTGTGTGTAAGTGAATTGAGGTAGTAGTACTTTAATGTGTTAGACTCAAGAAAACATTGAGCTGATGGAGTTTGCAATTGTTTGATTAAGGCTGCAGATGTGTGTAATTTGTTGTGGTGGATTTTTTGTTATCTTTTTGTATTTGTAGGCAATGAGCCTCCCTATTAGACAATGAGTCCTATCTGTAGACAATGAGACTACTTCTTGAGCAGTGAACCCTTTGGCAATGAGGCTCTTTGTAATTAGTTTTGCTATTAATTTATATTGTGAGTTAATCCTCACCATGGTTTTTCCCTTATTGGGTTTTCCACATAAATCTAGTGTTTCTTGTGTTGATATTTCTTTTTTTTTTGCATTTCATACTCATATTTTATAATAGATTAAAGTGGATGCGGTATTAATGATTGTTTGAGATTTGTGAATGTGATTGGTGACAAATGATTCAACCCCCCCTCTCAGTTTTCTTCTATATTTCAACAATGGATGTACCAATAGAATTCCTCATCCCCCATTGAGTAAGGGAAGAGTTTGCAGGCCATGTCCTTGTGTTCAATATGCATATCCTTCAAGGGTGTTTGGAAGATCTTAATATGTTTTTTTTTTTTTGTGGATCATTTAGATGAAACTTGGAGCAAAAGCCTTCTAGATTCTTTGGCATGTCATGGTAATCATTCAAGGACAATGGAAATGGATTGTTTCCTAGATAAGCCATTAGTGGAGGTGGGGGTGGTAATGGTTGCACTGCAACAACTTGTGGTTGAGGTGGGGTAGATGTTAGGGTAGCACTTTGGATGTGGGAAGTGAATGGAGAAAATGTATGTTGGAGTGATGGAGAGGATGGAGATGGAGGGGATGGAGGTCATGTGGGTGGGCTTGAAGCTGATGCTTCCCATTTATTGGCTCTCCTAGCCTTGGTAGGGGTCTTGGGATCTTGGAATTCCCTTTTTCTAGTGTGGATCTAAGTACCCTATGAAATATTTGAGGGGAGAAGGACATAATTCGATCCAGCTTAGCCTACCCTCCTTCTAGTACCAGTTTTGTTGATGGGTTTTTTTGCACTTTCTCAACATAGACAACACAAAATTATGCTATATCTCTTAAAAGGTAACTTTCTACAACTAAGTTTTAGAAAATCACCCCAAGGTCTCTCTGGTGTTAGGTCATGACTTGCAAAAATAGCACAGTTAGTTGATGTGATTTGTTGGTAATCACAAGGGGGCCTTATGGTTTGATAAGCATGGAGTTTCCTTGGGTCAATGATGAAATTTTAGATTTATGGAAATGGATGAATAGTGACAGCAATGTCAAAATAGTAGTCTTAAATTCATCTTTATCATTAGATTTGGCTTTACAATGATGCTAGAACTTGTCTCTAACTCTATATTTTTAAGAAATTGTGAAAGGGAAAAGCGTTAGAAGTTTTCCTAAACTTGCAACTAAGTTGAACAGTAACAGTGGAGGATGCTACAGTGGATAGACATCCCAAACTGAATTTTACGTAACCAAGGACAACCCATAGTCTCATTTAAAATTAGTACAATCTTCAAGGGGTCTTTGCATATTTTCAGATTGTACATTCACCTTTTAAGCATGAATAACAATTGAACTTAGGTGCAACAAAATAAATAAGCTCAGAATAAATTTACACACCAATTTTTCATCAACAAACAGCTAAAAGTATGAGCTGAAAATGCATCAAACACCATAGCATACATCCACCATTAAAGAACAACATAAAATACTAACTAAAAATGAACTTAAACTAGAAATAACAATGCTCAAATGAACTATTTGGAGTAGAATCATGAACATGTGGAGAGAAATACACAAGAAACAATTAACTCAATGCTTTTCTCATATATTTTGCAGCAGTAGGCCTTTACACAACAACTCATCTCTCTCTTGAAAATTAGAGGATGCCTCTATTTATCTTTTTCCAAAAGAAGAATGAATGGAGAATATTCATTTACAATGAATGGCTTAGATTCATTATAGTTTACGGTTTCACCTACCGACCCTAATATATTACAATATAAAAATAGACCTTTTCTCTTTTCCCCTAGGAGTTCTTGTTGGTCTCTTTCCCTTTTCAACTTTATCCACTAGCTTCTCTAATGGACCCTCAATAAGTTTCGTAAATCCTGCACACAAAAGGTGTAGTAAGTGTGTTGATAGATTATAGGTGCAAATGTTAGTTAAATCATGTAGATTTAGCATCAGTCATATACTCTTAGAAGATCATAACATTCATCATTTTTTACCATTTGAAGCTTGCTTGGACAGTTTGTGAGAATATGGGTCTAGCAATGTCGAAGTCTACCCTATGGAAGTCGTGAGACTGAAAGCCATAAGGAACGATGGAGGAAAGTGGGAAACCTGTAGATGGCATTTTGATAGCTAATTTATGCATAGCTTGGTCTATAAGAAAATTTTGCATGAATTTATTTGGCACATGGGAAAATTGATAACGAAGGCACCTGAAGTCACCCTCTTTGTTAGTTCAACTTTTGAAGCTCATGCTGCTGTGAAGGGGGAGAGAGTTGCTACTAGGATCACCATTAGTGCTTTTCCATTGGAGAATTTCCTTGGGCAAGTGACATCCCACAAGTGGAGTTCTGCACTGTAGGATTTGCATGGCCATTCTTCTTGGACAAGTTTGGTTAATTTCCCCTCTAAGCTATGATTTGTGTAAGGAAGAGTCTAGCGGTGCGGGAGCCACATGTCAGGTTGCCATGAAGGTTCTACCATTATATAATAACTTCTATTGATCATCCTTATGATGGTGAAATCCTGCATAATCGGACCCACCAAAGAGAAAACTTGACTTAAAGTTTTTCATTTATGCATTTTTCATGTTGAGGATGTTGGTGGGATCTGGGTCTGCATGGCAAAGAGATAGGTTGGTTACACCATTAAAGAATGGCTCTAGGATAATGGGCCCCCATAGGTGGAAGTCCATAGGGAATGCCTCGTAGGGGTCACCCATCCCTAAAATATTCATTGTCAAACTTAAGGTTTTGCTATGAGAAAATATGAATGGCAAGACCTGCAAGGCAGAGAGGCATGGGAGTTCTACCCTTAGACAATGACAGCACAGGGATGGTGTTCTGCCTAGGGCAACCTACATAATCATCTAGACTAGGAACTTCATCACTTCAGTGTTTAGGATTTACAAAGACTAACGGTACGAGGAACACACCATGTGATGGTGTTTGGGTTTTTCTACTAGGAACAATGTTGATGGGGTAGCCTTCTGCATGGGGTGGCCTACTTGGTTGGGTATAGAAAGAACTTTCAACTTGTGCTTTCTATCACTTGATTGTTTGGTTACTGGAAGTGACATCATTTGATGTGGGATTCATTAGTCGAAAGAGATGCAAGAGTCATAGAATTAGTCGAGGCAGGAACCATAAATCACAAGAATCTGAGGGTCTTTCCATTAAACAATGGCAATGACAGGACGATGGATCACATATGATGATTTGTAGATGTGGGTCTCCAAAGGCCTAGTGACTTAGCCATTTTTTAAATGCTAATTCCCCCCCTTTAAGCGATGTAGACATGGAGTATTGAAGATGGAAATTCATCTATGGCAGGGCATTAATGATATCTATGGGTCCCAAAAGCCCCCATCAACTCTTAATGATTATTTCCTTCTGCCCAAAGTTCCAGAGACTTGAATATAGGAACTGATGGAGCAATGGTTGCAGCTATTTAAGTTACCTAGATGGAATTGCAAAAGGTGGCTCTCCCAACGGAAAAGCTCATAGAGGTGATTTGAGGGTCTGAAAACCTAGGTTTTGATTTTGAATTCAGACATTGAAAGTTGTTCGTGTTTTGAAAACACTAGGAAAATGATCCTTTAATAAACCTTAATCACAAAAAAAAATGCAAATTCTAGATACATAGCTCAATCACATAGAGAAAGAAAAACAACTACTTTAACGTTTAAATCCTTCTATGTGTGTGGGAGTTCCTTCTTCTTTCTCCAAACTTGAATTTCACAAGTGAAAATGACATGGGTGGCGAGGGGTTTATATAGACCAAGCTACATTTATGACTACATTAACTTGCAGGTACAGTGACAACTAGGTAGGTAGAGGTGCAGAAACCCATGTCAATGAGGATGTTTAGTAAAGACCTAGGCGAGCAAAGGGGAGCACGGTATCTAGCATGCGAGCAAACGTTAGATGAAGGGCACAAGGAACAATGAAGGAGGGACAAAAAAATGCTAAGGGAGACTTGTAGTTGTGGGTCCACTAGGTCTGATAGATGTGGTGGCCAATGGAGGGTGAAATCCCATGGTGCAACTTCTACAAAGGTTTAGAACTTAGTGAAATTTGGATAGGTGAAATTTTCCAAGATGTATTTGATGATTTTAAGGCAAGTGACAAGTTTAAGCTCCAAAACAGGGGCACAAAAAATGAGGCAAAAGAAAAATGACCCGAAAAAAAGCACAAAGGGAAAAGAGGGGGTCCCCAATATGAATGGGGTGTGTGTGCTATAAGAACAATAGTTATGGCCTCCAGAATTTAGGAATCCTAGTTTAGAAATGTAAAAGTTGTCATGCCCTAAAATAGGTGTGACAAAAATCCCATTTTTTTTAAAAATAGAGAAATGAAATAATATAGTGAATAATGTAACACATAATGGGTTCACTTGTGTGACACCTAATTAAGAATTCCATTGAGAAGGTGAGGTGATGAAAAGAAAATCAAGTGATAGTTTGATTGTTTTTTTATTATGGCACCTAGGTCCCAATCATAACAATATATTTTATAGGTTCATCCAAAATTTTCTAAGTGTAAATATTGTCGACATTTTTAAAAGTTATGTAAACCCCATTGAGCACTAAATGAGTTACCATAACCCTTTTTATTGTTGGTATCCCATGGAAATAGTTTAAAGACATGTTTTAAAATGTGTCAGTATTCAAAAAAAAATTTAAAGCTATCCCAAAAGTTACTTGTAATAAAAGGTGGAAAATAAAGAAGTAAAAATTGAAACATGGAAAAATAGGGTTTTCACTAAATATGTAGATTGATGAACAATGAGGGGCCTCTTTCTCAATATTTCATTAGGAAATGAGATCCTCACAAACAATTGACTAAAAACCCTCAGGTGAATCAATTCAATGTGAGAATCATCATATTTCCTTATGATTAAAGGATGACGGTCAAGATCAAACAACACTTTAGGGAGAAAACATAAAAAATATCTAAAATCAACTCCAAAATGCAATTATGTAACACTTGAAACAATAATATTAAACTAAATATTTGCATAACCATAAATCCAAATGGAGATTTGAGAAGGGAATAGATATGTTTACTAGTCACCAAGAGGCAATTTCTTAAGGCTGACTGGGACTCATTCACCCATGGGCGAATGGATCTTTTCTTAGGGTTTTTCTGTAACTTTTAGGAGCCTCTAATCAGATTTGTAGCTTTTGATTTGTCTAGGTTTTAGTGTTAGGAAGTCAAAAATCAGATCGATAGGTTAGATTTCATGATTTAACAACAATTTTGACAACTTTTTTAACTTTGATAACTTTTCAATCTTGCTATTCAAAAGGTCTTCAATTCTTCTTCAACCTAAATCTATAATCATGCACACAAGAGAGAAAAATGTTTTTTTTTCAATGAATGTGGGCTTTCCTTGGACAAACCCCATTTTGGTAATCAAACCTTGAATTACAATAATGAAATAAAAGAGGGAATGAAGAATGAACAAAGCTATGTTACCACTCAACAAACCTTTGTATGAAACCCTAATAATGGAGATATTAAGAGGTTTGCAACTTTCATGAAATGGTTGAATTGGATGTGAATCTTGACACTCGAATAATTCTTTGAATGCTTGAACTTGATCTTGAAACTTGTATCACAATGTTAGTTAAAAAAGCATGCATGATAAAAGAAGACTTTGACATGATGAAAGGATCTTGATTCCTGCAATAAATATCTATTATATCTTCTCTTGAATACTCTTGATCATCAACCTTTCTATTGGAATGCATGCATAAAAACTCTAAGTTCTTCAAAAACTGACTTGATTTGATAAAATAACCTTGTATTTATATGTATGTATCCTTAATTTTTTGAAATTCAAATATCAAAAGTTGGCATTGAATTAGGGATTTGAAGATGTTAAAATACTGCCAAAAACATAATTTAAATTTAGGTCCAAAGGACTGGGGAGGAACCATTCACCCATGGGAAAATGGGTTCTAGGTCCTTATTCCTAGAACACACATTGCTAAGGTAAATTTTTATGTTTAGGCATTAATTATTGTCGGGTTTCCCCTTTGGAAAATGTAATTTATTAGGCTTGTATATGAATAAAAGGGCTTATTAAGGCCTAATTAAGATTAATTTAATTAAGAGGGTCCAAATAAGTTTGAAAATGTAAAGGAATACATTTATCAACACTAAATTACGGCATTATTAAGTCCATTTTAATTAGGAGGGCCCAAACAAGTGAGAAAATGTAAAGGGATACATTTTTCTACACTACAAAAATTATCAAATCTAGAGTTGATTAAAGGTTCGAACACCTTTGTTGATATCTGACAGGGTTTTATGAACCCATGTTGGCTGAAAATAGAAGCATTCAAGCATTTAATTTATAAAGTGATGAGAGGTAAAAGAGCAGGTTATCATAACTCGAGTGCGTGTTGATAGCCTATTGATAACTTTTCCAAGGATCGAGGTTTTTCTTAGTAACAACATTAATTAATTGAAAAATAAGCACAAGTGAAGTACATGACAAGAAATAAGAAAAGTGGCATTCACATGGAAAATCAAGATACACTGTTGTAGTACAAAATTAATTTATATTCATATTATATACTGTTACAAAAACTCCTATTTACATCCAAAATTAGAATCCCATTATATTTTAGATACAAAGAACAAAAATAAGGATGCAAATTCCTTTGACCACCTCTTGCAAATGTTCAATTTGTGCAGGGGAGAACAAGTTTTCATTAGATTGGATGAAATGGAAAAACAACCCTATGTTTTTTCTCATCGAGCATGCAATAGAGCCACCACCTCTTCAATAATGTCATAGTGAAGAATCACTGCAATACATATGGTGTCACCTACCAGGTCTATTTTTGGAAATACACTAAGTCTTTTGATATCTATCCTCAATTTCTCTTGATGCTCTAGTTGGACCAACCATTCCATGGCCCCACACCACATTCTCATTTTCCAAATGTGTGAACTACATTGTACATGAAGCATTCTAGGAGCTCAGAGTTGTGAACATTGAAGCAACTTAGAAAATTCTCTCCAAGAATTTTCCAGAGAATTCCTTCCTCGATGTCACCTTGAACCATGAAAAAATATTTTAGTTAGTCCATCATCAACCTCCTAAAATAATTGTACTCCACTTCTTCAAGCGTAATAAATTCACTTCTTGAAGAAGCATCACTCTCATTGGTTGTCATCTCCAATGAGCTAAATTCACAAGATGAAAGTGAAAGAAGTTGCCTCAACATTTATAGAAATTCAAAGGCATATTGGAGATTTCATAGGGAATTATCAGTGATTGGAAAGTACATAAATGAGCTCTAATAATATTATGAACAAGCATATCAATATGAATTTAATATTAGTTCAACCAACCCAGCATTCAATTTGGGATATTTCCAATGAATAAATTTGCAAGAATGAATATGATCATTTAATGCAAACACTAGTAATACATCACTTGCATTTACATCAAGCCACAGGGTATAATTTTAAGCCAATATGTTTTGGCTAATTATAAAAATCATTTAGAAAGGGGAAAAAATAATGATGATTATTTCTAGTCATTATTATTCCTCGATTGTGGACTACTCTAAGTAGCATGTTGGTTGTCATGGAACTACCACAAGACATGATGGCCATTATATTAACAGCCAAAGATTCAAGATTTGAATTTATTATAAAACCTAGTTTTAATGTATCTAAGGGGTCCAAAATTCCTTAATTTTACACTATGATGTAATGGAGGGAAAAAGATTTTTTTTGGAATTGAATCATTAATTACAAGTTATTCTAGATCTGTGTATCAATTATTATGAATATGGTGCTTTTTATTGATGAGTTTTTTGGTTGTACGATGCTTAGATTTGGTTTCCTTTGGGAGATAATATTTTAACACCATATTAACTTTACTTATTGATTCAATTCTATTTGAATCACATTTATTTATTCTTAGAGTTGTTGTATTTGCACTAGGATATTGACAATCTTTATGTTAATGGCACTAATCTTGTACTTAAATTAGTTAGTGTTTGTTTGTCTTTCCACGTTGTCTAGTAAAATGTGTACCCTATGTTAGTTAATCATAACCTATGAGGAGGTTGTACCTTGATAATAATTAAGAGGAAAATCACAAATGAAATTGTGATATTTCTAAAGATGTTAGTGATATTGATCCTTTTAAATTGGGCTATGGAGTTAAGATTGAGCTATTACAATAACATCTAATTCATTTGCTAAATTTTTTTTGGTGAATTAGCTGGGGAAAGAATAGGAACTTATAAAGTTTCCTTTTCCATGCAACAAAATGGTTTTTACTGCATAAAACATCTTTCCTATTTTACAATTGAATCTTGATTGGATGCAAGCAGAATAAGAGGATATTATTTATCAGTTGAATACCCTTTCTTGGAGATACAAGAGAGGTGCCAAAGATTATATGAGAGAAAATCTTATCCTTGAAGAAGAAGAAGAAAGACCACAATGACTGCCAAGAAGAGAAGTTAAAATTCCCCTTGAATTGAAATTATATGGTACCAAAACCCTCGACCTCACCCTGATCATAATTGAAACCCTCTACCAAACCCAAATTCTCACCCAAGAAACTAAAAGAGATATTTGAAGAACTTGGAAAGGTGCTTTGGAATTATGAAAATTTCATTGTTTGAATATTAGTAGAGACTCTTTTTAATCTTTCATATGTCCATCACAACACCCTAGTCATGAAAGAAATGATTTGGACCATGAGCCCTGCCTCAATATAATAGTTTTCCTCATGGATCAAGGAAAAAATTTCCCATTTTTTGGTGAAAACATACATGACCCTAAAGAACATATTATTTCCCTGACCATTTGATGTGGAGTTTTGGGAGTGCAATAGGAGTATTTTTTTGTAAGGATATTTGTTTATATCCTCATTGAAGGTTCAACCAAATGGTTTAGAAATTGGAGACATGGGTTAATTACTAGTTGGAGGGATTTGGAAGAAAAGTTCCTCAGGAGATTTAAGTATGTGATAAATATTGTTGCTTTTCTTAGTTAATTTTTTGACATTGAGATAAAGGAAAAAGAACCAGAAGGAATAATTTTGTTTTACTTCTATGGTAGGGAGATAGAATAGAAAATTCCAACACTCTCATTCAAGAAAAAACCCTAGAGATCTCAACCTCAAGTGTGAAAAGGAGAAAGAGATCCTGCAATAGGGTTGTTCTAGATACTGATTGTAAACTAATGAGGGGTTCACCAGCAAGCTAGGGCTTGGAAAGACAAATTCAATGTAAGATAGAATGGTTAACCCTAATGTGATGCAATCTTTAACTAAATGACCTAAACATGCATGTAGAACATAACAAAAAGATATGAGATGAAATATGTGCTCTTGAAAATATGAAGAGGACTGAATCAAGGCCTAAAATGTTGTAAACATTGATTTTAAAGCCTATTGGGACTCATGCCAATCTGGGTGTCTTAATCTATAAAAACCTAAAAAAATGACCTAAACTAGGACTCATATGTCAGAACTAGCGTAACAATTCAATTAGAGTTTTTTGAAGCTTCCAAGTCTAAATCATATCTTCAAGGTCTACTCTACACTTCCTAATTGATTTTTGGATCTGAAACCTTGATTTGCAACCTGTAAAGTCTTCCAAGTATCTCCAATAAAATGTGAAAATTTTGACAACTTTAGACACTTTTCCAACTTTCTCAAAACTTTCTCTTGAATGTTCCTTCAACCTAAACCTACAAATCACACACTAAAGGGAGGGAAAAATGGTTTTTTGTTAGTGAATAGGGGTTTTCCTTTGTCAAACCCCGTTTTGGTAATCAAACCTTGAAATGGAATGAAATAGGAATGGGGAATGATGAATGAACAAAATAAGATATTACAATGCATCAAACCCTAGCAAAAAGAGGCTACAAACATGTATGAGATGGCTCCAATAGATGTAGATCTCGACTCATGCTTGAATGTGATAGATATTACCTTTAATGCTAGCCTGAATCATAAAACCCTACCTCACAATTGTTAGCTAAAAAAAAAACATGATGCATGAAGACTTTTACATGATGCTTGATACTTGAATAATGCTCTAAAATTATGGATAATATTCCCTTGAATTCTCTTGAATCATATTATAAACTCAAACTTTCTATAAGGATGAATACTTGAAAGCTTGGGGTAAAAATGAGTGAAAGAACCTTGTATTTATAGTTAATTATGTTAAATTTCTTAAAATTACAACACTACAAGCTGACACCAGATCTAGGACGATAAAATCCCACCAAGAATTTGAATTAATTGTAATTTTTGGTCACATGGGAATCATATGCCCAAGGTAGTGTATGAGTCCCATTAGGCATAATTTATGGGACCAAATTGAAAAATTCTTAGAAAGGTGTAAAATTAGGATCAAGACCCAAAACCTAAGGTGGGACCCATATTCCCAAGGTGGTGTACGGGTCCCAGAAAACCAAATCTTGGCCACACAACCTAGAAAAACATGAATTATGATTGGATGTTGATTTGTGTCAAGAATATCCTTGAAAAGTTGCATTAAATGAGACTTGTGGATGCAAAATAAGGCCAATTAAAGCATAAAGAATCCCAACTATTAATGAAAAGCCTAGATACATGTGAAAGTGTGTTACAACACTTCACAACACCCTAAATAAGGTAGGATTAGGTTTATTTAGTTTTACTAGGGCACAATACCTAATGTGAGTGTTAAACACATTACAACTCTAAGTGAAGGCATCATTAAGTGTAATTTAATAATGAGGGACCAAAAAGTGTGAAAATATCATCAACATATTTCAACACTAAATTTAGCACCACTTTAGTGAGAGGATGAACTTGCTTCAAACTCACACTAAAGTAGATGAAACTTGCATCAAGAGGGGTCCAAATGTACCATTGTTGGTAAGATAGGATGACAATGATCAAGAGGTGTGATCAAGCCCTCAAGATCAAGATCACATGCAAACCAACATAGGAACAAAAGAAAACACATGAGAATGATATAAAGAGAATCATAAAGGAACAAGCATACATTGCCAAAGTCAATGAGAAAAATAAAATAAAAGGGGTGGATCAAGCTTCGACCACTTGTCCATCGTGATGTGGATTACATCTAGGTTATTTTTCTAAAAAATGTATGCTCACTTTGAGGCAAGAAAACCTCAAGTTGTCTGCTAGGCTAGAATGTGAAAGCGGTGAGAAACATACAAACCTGGTCAGTACGCACACACACTCACATGCAAGTGGCTATGGGAAAGTCATGTCTCGGTCGAGCTTCCCAACAAACCATAGCAAAGTTATACCTCGTAATAACTTTGATAATACACCATGTGAAAATGAACTTTGAGCTTCATGAGGTAAGAAAAAATTTGTATGCTTGGAGCTCATGAACAAACACTAAACTTCAAGCTTCATTAGGCAAGAAAAGCTTCATATGCTTGGAACTCATAAACAAACAAGATCGCCCTACAAGAATGCAAAGTGTATTATGCAAGGTGGCCATATAATAAAAAATGCAAATGCAGAAATAAGGAATATTCAAAGGAGTCGTGTTTACTTCATACAAGGTATTTAACTTAGGGAACATTGTGCCTAATGTATTCAAGAGAGGACCAATCAAATAATAAAAAAATCACAACTTAGGGGATGCAATGTGTCGCATCAAGCCATAAGAGGCATATAATATGCTAAGATAGATTGCGCTCTTGAGGGACATCACACCCAATGTCACCACAAAGAAAAAGATGCATCACATAAAGTAAGAATACTACACCATGAAACATAAGAAATGCAAAAGAATAATGCTAATGTATGCCCCCACTTTAAACAAATTGCTAAACACCATGTTGTGAGAAATTTAAAGTAGAAAATGATAAATGCAAACAATAAAGAGGACATGAGAGCTAACTTGGAAATCTCTATGCCAAGTCATATATTTCCAAATAAAGCCACGTTGTCCAAAAGAAAATAGAAAAGGGGGTTGCCCCCAAAATGAAATCATCAAAAACATTAGGGATATATGGATTTGGGGTCAGTACATGTTCCTGCTACAATATTTTTAGAGAGCTCAGAACTGCCATCATTCCCCAAATACACATAGAACTGGAAGAATGACACAAAGAGAGAGAAAACAAAGAAAAGCCTTTTAGGTCAACATGGAAGATACATGAATGTCTCAACTCCTTGTGTCATCCCCAAAAGGAAAACACAATACAAATGAAAATAAATAAATAAAAACAAAGGAAAATCCTTTGGATCAACATGGAAGAGGCATGAATGTCTCCATGTCTTGTGTCATCCCCAAAAGGAAAACACAAGACAAATGAAAGAGATAAAGGAAAAGTGAAAAGATATATCACATAGAGAAGAATGAAGATACAAATAGAGGAATGTCATAAAGATAGAGAGAGAACATCAAACAAAACACCATGGGAGATCACATCATACACATGCAATCACAAAAAAGACAATGAAAAAGAAATAGTGCAGAAGACTAGTAAGGCACATGCGAGTCAACCTAGTGAAATGAACAATGACAAATGCACTACTAGGACAAGGCTATATAATTATTTCCCCCATAATGTGTAGGACAAGAATGATCATGTAATGGTGAAAATACAAGATTATACAATTATTACATGACAAGGAGCAAAAGGGTCCCACTTTAAGGGACTATTTCTATAATATCAAGATTTTTTGAATTTTTTTTGTAAAGCACGATATTCATCCGTACTATTTCCAGGCACTCTATGGTATCAAAAATGCAATGTATTTATGTTCTTAGGATTTAGATTTCATTTTTCTCTTATGCTAGGTAATGTAATCATTCCTCTATGTAAGAGTATCTACAAATTACTTTCAATATCAATTCGTGGATAAGGGAATTGAAGTTTCTTTAGTTTGTAAGGTATTTTGTGCTTGCTAGATTGACCAATTTCTCGAATTGAGTGTTGAGGGGGAGGACCTAAGATGATCCTTTCATCCTTATCATTATGAATCATTGATGTTTCTTTAGGCAGGAGGACATTCATATTAAGAGGAGGATCTTGATATCCAAACCCTTTTGTATTTTCAATTTGTATTTTCTCTAAGAGTTGATGAGTTTTATGTTCACTTGTGTTATCACATCCTTGTTTACTTAATATTGTGAATCCTTTTCCATACGTCTCTTCAACATTGATTGAAGTTTTTGTTACTTTGTTAACATAGAATGGTTGAGCTTGCTTATAGGAACTAGGTTCACCTATTGTAGGGAACTTAGGGTCAATTCTTGTCTCAGTTTTAGGATGTAAGTAACCAAAAATTGCAAGTGGTGGTATTATAGGGGGTGTTGGTTATTCCATTGATGTATAAAAGGATGCATTAGCTCCAAGGTTGTTAAGGAAATCACTTAGGAATTTATTCATGTTATCATCATCTTCTCCAATGATTTGAACATCATGATGAGGACATGCATTAGGGGTTGAGTGAGTATGAGTAAGTTCAATTTCATTAAGGTCATTGCCAAAAGCATAACTTGAAAAATCTACAAAGGACTTCAAAGACATCCACAACTTACCAAAGCACATATCCATGATGAAATGTAATGAAAACCTTAGATTTTAACAAGGTAATTATGCAATGATCTGAAATGAAATGTTCTAGATGCAATTTTGAATTTAAACAACACACAAGATGAACCTAATTAAATAAGATGCAATTAACTAAATGAAAAAAAAATTTAAATTGAAACAGAGAGTTATTAACAACAAATAGGAACTCATGAACAATTTTTTAAATTTCAAAAATTTAGTGAAAAATCGGCACTGAGAATGAATTGCCCAGAGGGGCATATGAGTCCCAATGAGGGATTTTTTTAAAAAAGTTTTACAAAATTTGAATGGATTTTTGTGCTTTTTATGTTGTATCACTGTAATCTAAGTGCAAATGCAGATTTTATATGATTTTCAATGATTTAAGGTGAAAAAATGCAACCTATATGCACTTTCACTAATGCTAAATTTATAAATGCTAGAATGCCAATTAACTAATGCAAACCCTAATGCAATGTTAATGCAAGCAAGTTCTAGGATGACAATGCACTCCAAATTAGAATTATGATGTTCTAAATGTAGGTTCACCAAAATGAAAGAACTAATTTTGTTGGAGTTCTATGCTAGGGAGATAGAATAACAATATCCAACACTCTCATTCGAGAGAAAACCATAGAGATCTCATCCTCAAGTATGCAAAGGAGAAAGAAATCTTACAATAGGGTTGTTCTAGAGATTGATTGTAAATTAATGAGGGGTTCACCTCCAAGCTATGGATTGGAAAGACAAATGAAATGTAAGGTAGAATTCTTAATCCTAACATGATGTAATCTTTAACTAAATAACCTAAAAATGTATGTAAAACAAAACATAAAGCTATGAGATGAAATGTGTGCACTTGAAAATCTAAAGTAAACTGAATGAAGGTCTGAAATGTTGAAAACACTTATCTTAAATCATGTTGGGACTCATATGCCATTCTAGGTGATTTAATCCCAAATCTAGGCTTCTGTATAGAAAATGGAATTTAGCAAATGGGTGCCTGAATTTGCAAAAACCTAAAAATTGACCTAAACTAGGAATCATATACCAAAACTTGTATATCAATCTAGTTAGGGTTTTTCGAAGCTTCAAAGTTTGAATCTGTTCTTCAAGGTTTTCTTTCCACTTCCTGATTTATTTTCAAATCTGAAACCCTGATTTGCAACCTATAGAAGTTTTACAATTATCTCCAATGCAAGGTGACAATTTTGACAACTTTCTCCAAACTTTCTCTTCAATGTGCCTCCAAGCTAAAATTGAAAATCACACAATAAAGGGAGGGGAAAATGTTATTTCGTTAGTGAATAGAGGTTTTCCTTGGTCAAATGCCATTTTGGTAATCAAACCTTGAAATGGAATGAAATAGGAATGTAGAATGATGAATGAACAAAATAAGATGTTACAACTCACCAAAACCTAGCAATAAGAGGCTATAAACATGTATGACATGGTTTCAATGGATATAGATCTTTACTCTTGCTTGAATGTGATAGATCTTGACTTTAATGCTATCTTGAATCATAAAACCCTATATCACAATTGTTAGCTAAAAAAAAATGATGCATTAATACTTTGACATGATGCTTGATACTTGAATAATGCTCTAAAATTTTGATAATATGCCCTTGAATTCTCTTGAATGCTCTTGAATGCTCTTGTAAACTCAAACTTTCTATAAGGATGAATACTTGAATGCTTGGGGTGAAAATGAGTAAAATAACCTCTTATTTATACTTAATTATGCCAAATTTCTCAAAATTACAACACTAGAAGCTGACATCAAATCTAGGAGGATAAAATCCCACCAATAATTTGAATTAATTTTAATTGTGGGCCATACAAGACTCATACATCCAAGGTGGTGTATGAGTCCCATTAGGCATATTTTATGGGACCAAATTCAAAAATGCCTAAAAAGATGTAAAATATGGATCGAGACCCAAAACCCTAGGTGGGACCCATATGCCCAAGGTGGTGTATGAGTCCCAGACCACCAAATCTAGGCCATATAACCTAAAAACACTTGAATTATGATTGTATTTTGATTTTTTTTGGGATTATCCTTGGAAAGATGCATTAAATGAGCTTGTCGATGCAAAATAAGACCAATTAAAGCATAAAGAAGCCCAATTATTAATGACAACCTTAGAAAAATGTGAAAGTGTTACAAAACTTTACAACACCCTAAATAAGGTAGGATTATGTTTACTTAGTTTACAAGGGCCCAAGACCTAATGTGAGTGTGTTAAACACATTACAACAATAAGTCAAGGCATCATTAATCTCAATTTCATAAGGAGGGCCCAAACAAGTGTGAAAATGTCACCGACGAATTTTTTTGACACTACAGAACCCATATGTGACTTTTTGGATCAGTTTAGCATAAATTTTTAGTGGATTCCTTTGGTAGGGAAACCATGTAAGGAATTTCAGTTTCATATTTTTACATTTGCTTTACATCATGATGTTCATTTTATTTTGAAAAGAGATAAGGTGCATGGGATTGAACCTACAAAATTGGAATCAATTAGTATTATGGATGATCTGATTGCATCAAGGGTATGGAAACAAAAATATTCCAAAGAACATGTCCCAATCCATAAAACACAAAAATATAAAATTTTGAATTTTCATTGTTTTGTGAGTCATTTGCACCTTGTTGTTGAGAACGTTAATCTCACTGTCATTGGTCTTGAACACTCTGAGGACTATTTAATAGATAACAAGGTGAGGGTGAGTTAGAATCAGGAGACCGATGTGTACAACTTGAGCTTTGAAGAAAATGAAGAAAATTTGAGTTCATCAAGTGAGGATGAATATTTTTCTCCTTAGGTAAGATCTACAAATACAATGCATTTTGAATCTACCAATTTTTTTATTTTTGATACTAACATTCAAGTCTCTAATGAAAATCATCAACTACTAAGCTCTTTGTGTGTCCCTGAGTATGAAGTTTTTACTTTCAAAGATGATAACATAACAACCATTCGAACAGTGTTGAAGGATGATGATCCATATTTTAAGGATGAGATTACTATTAAGCCCATAAAAACACATCAATTCAATGATATGCAATTAGAAGAGGAGAAATGTAACATTTCTTTGACTCAAGAATGGTGTTCTCAGAATGACTTCTTTGATATTTTTTTTTGAAGAGGATAGTAATTGGTAGAGATTTTCAATTCCCCTCTTCATGTTGGATGAGTCTTTTCAAGAAAAAGACAATCCCATATTTGAATTTTTAGACACAAGCACACTAATAGCCTCTAATGATGTGATCTGGGCTAAATTATTAGAGCCTTGGGAAGCTACTGAAGTAGAATTAAAATAATCAAAACTTGAGGATGTTGTTGAAGAGACCTTCATAAAGTATAGAGAGAATATGATGAAACAAATTAGTGAGATATCTCCTCCACTTGAATATTACAATAAATGTTTGGATTCTACCCTGAAAGATACATATGTTAAATTCTTTGATATGGTGGTTGAAGACACAAAAGGTGAAATACATAGCTATATTCACAAGGAAGAGAAAGTCTATGATGTGAACTAGTTGTTCGGTCATACGATGGTTTGGGTTAAACTCCTTAGTGAAATGAATGCTTGATGGGCATGTTGGTTTTTTGTGATTCTCTATAAGTTGTAGGGGAATTCTTTCTTTTTTAGGTGTGGGCTATTTTTAGCCCAATCATTCAATGGTTTTGCATGATTATTTGATTTTCCTTTAAGGGTACCATCCTTCCTATCATGTACATACTTCTAGTTTGGGGCGTGTCTTTTGGTTTTCATTTTTTTTCTCTTTTGTTAGTTCATTTTGGTTTGGTTCCTTTCCTCTCATACATGACTCTATGCCTAATAAACAAGATTCCTTCCATTGAAGTGTATATCTAGATTCTTGGCTTTATCCTTTCAATCTTCATCCCCAGATAGAGCCATTATTACCTAGATCCTAGTCATAACAATAAATATTATGGTTCATCCCAAAATTTCTAAGTGCAAATCTTGATAGTGTTTTTAAAATTTATGTAAACCTCGTTGAGCATCGAATGAGTTACCATAACCATTTTTATTGTTGTTATCCTATGGAAAAATTTTAAGGACGTGTTTAAAAATGTGTTGGTATTGAAAGAATTTTTTAAAATGATCCAAAAGGCCACTCGTAATAAAAGGAAAAAATAAAAAATAAAAAATTATGAAAGTGATTATTTTTTATTAGATAAGTAGGGAAGGGCCCTGACCCTTACAAAATGGAAAAAACAGAGCCAAACATCTCAGCAAAACAAACTAGTCATTATGAAAGTGATTGTTGATTAAATGTTTGAAAACTATTTTCAGTATCCAACGAGGTTTTTAGAACCTATATTGGCTGAAAATACAAGCATTAAATCATTTAATTTATAAAGTAGTGAGCAATAAAAGAGCAGGCTATCATAACTCTAGTAGGTTTCAACAGCATAATGATAACTTTTCAAAGGATTGAGGTTTTTTTAATTGATACATAAGCACAAGTGAAGTAAAGTAAAAGAAATAAGAAAAGTGGCATTCACATGGAAAATCAAGAGACACTATTGTAGTACAAAAATACTTTATATTTGTATCATACACTATTAAAAAAACTCATGTTTACATACAAAATTGGAATCCCATTATATTTCATATACAACTTAGAAAAAAAAAGGATGTAGATTCCTATGAACACCTCATGTAAACATTCAATTTGAATAAGGGACAATAGGTTTCATGATATTGGATGAAATGCACAAACAATCTCATGTCATTTCATTCTAATCTAGCACACAATAGAATCATCTCCTCTTCAATAATGTCACTATGAAGTGCCATCACAATACATATGGCATCAGCTACTAGGCATGTTTTGGGAAATACACTATCTTTTGATATTGGCCATCACTTTTTCTCAATGGTTTGGTCGTACCAACTATTCCATGGCTCTCAATAGCTCATTCTTGTTTTCCAAATTTGTCAACTATATTGTGCACAAAGTGCTCTAGGGGCTCAAAGTTTTGAACATTGACATGACTCAAAAAATTCTCTCCAAGAATTTTCTTGAGCATTCTTTCCTCAACGTCACCTTGAACCATGAAAAAATATTTTACTTGGTCTATCTTTAGCCTCCTAAACTAATTACACTCCACTTCTTCAAGCATAATAAAGTCACTTCTCAAAGAAGCATCACTCTAAGTGCTTTCCATCTCTAAAGAGCTAAATTCACAAGATGAAAAAGAAAGTAGTTTCCTCTATAATTATAGAAATTTAGAGGCATGTTGGAGATTTCCTTGGGAATTATCAACAATTGCAAAGGAAAAAATGACCTCTACAAATTTAATGAGCAAGGATTGCAATGTGACTTTAATATCTGTTTGACCAGTTCAGTGTTCAATTTGTGATATTTCACATGAATAAATTTTAGGAATGTATATGATGATATAATGCAAACTCTGGTAATACATCATTTACATGTTCTTCAGGTCATGGGGTAGAATTTTAAGCCAGGATTCTTCATCTAATTGTCAAAATATTTAGAAAGGGGGAAATATAATGATGATTATTTCTAGTCATTAATATTCCTTGGTTGTTGACTGCTCTAGGTAGAAAGTTGGTTGTCATGAAACTACCACAAGACATAATGGTCATTATATTAATGGCCCAAGGTTCAAGATTAGACTTTTGATAAAAGCTAGTTTGAATGTGTCTAAGGGGGGTCAAAATTCTTATAGTTTACACTATGATCTAATGGAGGGAAAAGGAACAATTTTGGAATCGAATCTCTAATCAAGTAATTTATTCTTGATATTTGAATTAGGTATTATGAATATGGTGTTTTTTATTGATGAGTCTGTTAGATGTATGATGCTTAGATTCGGTTTGCTTTGGGGGATAATCTTTTAACATCATATTCACTTTTTTTATTGGGTCAATTCTATTTGAATCATATTTATCTTTTTTTACATCTCTAGTCTTTATACTAGGATATTAACATTATTTCTATTAATTGCACTAATCTTGTACTTATAAGTTAGTGTTTATTTCCTTTCCCCACTTTTTCATAAAAAGCGTATCGTATGTAAGTTAATCATAACATATGATGGAGTTGTACATTGTTAATAATTCAAAGAAAAATCACAAATAAAATTGTGTTCTTTCTAGAGCTATTAGTGATATCGACCCTTTTAAATTGGCTTGTGGAGTTAAGATTGAGGTATTACAATAAGGGCCAATTCATTCGCTAATAGAATATGATGGTGATGAAGGAAAATATTAGAAGAATAATTAGGAGGACGCTAAGGTATTTAAAATATCAAGGAGGGAATTGATTAATATTAAAATTATCTAGAGAGTAATATGATGGTTTGGAATAAATGTTCATATAGAGACTAAGAGGATGATTATGTTGGATTAGAAGGGTCATTGGAGGAAATTTTTAGATGGGTCAAAGGGAAGAATACCCTCAGTTGTTTTGGATGACTTGAGATTAAATTTTACCAATTTCAGTATTTGATGTTGACTCTAAGAGCCATTGTGATTCTATGTGATATTAAAAGTACCATATGTGTGGAAAATGACCCAGCCTTCCATGCAAGGATAAAACATTTTTATTTCCTCTACATTATTGTTCTTGATTTGGTAGAGAATGGAAGGGTGATGATAGAAAAACCTTACACTTTTAGAATGTTGTAGCTAATTTTAAAAAAATAATAGAAAATTTTAGGTGTTGCAATGGTTAAATGGTCCTTTAGGTCCTTAGTAATTAGATGATGTTTGTAATCCATTTTATCTTACAAGATGATTGAAAAGTGAAATAATGCCAAAAAAAAATTGTTTCAACATTTCTCGTATTGTTAAGAAAGTTTAAAAACTAATGTTCAAGATATGAAAAAGGAAACATAAATTTACGGGCTATAGAGCAATTTTTTGGCCAAAATAAATATTTTAAGTTTTTTGACATTTATCTCCTAATATCTGACATATATATCTCTTTGATCTCTAAAATTCTAAAAACATGGAACCTAATAGCTTCTTGAGTCAAATACTATGACCTCTAGTAGTTAGGACTCCTAGATTATAAATGTAAAAATCATCACACCCTAAAATATGTGTGACACGAAACCCTTTTTTTTGTTAAAATAGAGAAATTAAATAATGTAATCAATCATCTAACACATCATGGGATATGATCCTAACATGATCACTAAATGGGTTCACTTTTATGACACCACATCAAGCATGTCACTGAGATGGTGGGATGATGAAATAAAAAACATGAGTGAGAGGATTCCAATCATTACACTCTGAGATGGGGGCTAACCCTAAGGGTAGGTGGATCTCAACTACATGCCATGAGGAGTTATATGGAAAAACCCAAATCTCGGGCTATCTATATAAAGTGAAGATGGTGAGAGAAAATGGTGAATCTCATGCTCATAATCAAATCATATATATATTGACTTCGTCTTGTTACCTAGCCAAGTGTTCTTAAACAAAAAAAAAAAAAAATTCTATGAAAGGGCTAAGATTTAAATTTGTTCGAAGAAGCCTTAAGACTTGCATAAAACTATAAGAGAGACTATGAGATTAATATTAAAATCATAAAGCCATGGAAAATATTAAGAATATGTTCCTAATCATAGGTATAATTCAAGATGGCTATATGTGACAAATATTGCCTCCTAGGTTTTATGTTTTATTTATATGAACAAAATAAATGATCCAAAAAGAGAGAAAAGAAAACATAACTAAGATTCATAAATTTTTTAATCATATATGCATTTATTTGACTACCATCCCATTCAAAGGATTCTCTTTGGTATTATTATATTTTAAATCCATTTAATTGTAAAATGATCCTCTCTTTAAGGAGTGAATATAAGGATCATTTCATTTGGTTTAACCCCAGCATAAATAAATCATTCTACTAATTATCAGATCATTATTTTCATGGGACACATTATTTATACATTAAAAATAGGCCTCCTTCTCATGAAGCTAGACCTCAAAATAAAGAAATTATTAACACCTACAATTAATTGTAATAAATTTTGGTAGAAGTGACTTTAATAACTTATATTTAGAATCATGCTGACCTTGCCTTACGTTCTCTATTTGGCAATAATGTAGAATTTTGGGTTCAATATGCATAGAATTTTTATTTAAATGGACCACGAATTATCACTAATAATGAAACAAATTTCCTCCAAAGTTCTACATAATTTATTTATTATCTTCTAAAGTCATTCGAGGGGAGCAGAATTCCTGTGGTTTAACACAAATTTATCTTAAAACCTCCAGAAGTCCCTCCTCCTGGAACTCAATTCAGTATTAGTTTTCGTTTAGCGAGAAGTATATTGGCTGATACATTACCTTTCCCCAACCATAATTCAGTGTCCTAAAACCATTCTTTCTTTCTGTTCTCTCCCAAGCTGTAACAACAGGTGTGATAGAGGGGCGTTGAAACTAAGATCTCATGAAAGGAGAGGTATGAGAAAGATACAGAGTGCGACTATTCCTTTGAGGGAAATGATTCATTTTAACTCTTTCAGTTTTCTTTTATTTTCTTTCTTGTTCATTCTCCTCTAACTCTTGGAGGCTAGGGCTTCTTATCTCGACGACCTCTCTTGTTAACATTCGCAGATCATGGGTTTTCTTGCAGGGCGTTAATGTAAAGTTTATCCAAGGTAATGAATGCTTTGAGGATGCGCAAATTTCTTCATACCAAATTGATGCATCATTTACAGCTCCTTGTCTTCTAAGGGTTCTATTTTCTTCATCTATTTATTGTTTAAAATACATTTTTGGTTGTAGGTCCTTCTATGGCATCTAATTTGTTAGAATTTATTTCTCCCAAGTCTGCTTTCACATCAGACCCCCAGCTGTTTCACCTACCCGTCAGGAGTCCCTTCTTGAACGGAAGTTTTCTGGAATCTTCATTTTCAGCTGTTTCACCTACCTGTCAAGAGCCCCTTCTTCAATGGCAGGTTTTTGGGATCTTTATCCCTGCAGCTTCTGACAACTGCAGAATTTATTGTGGTTGGTTATTTTGAATTTCCATATTTATGGTGGTAGGCAATTTCGAATTTTGAGAGGGAATGTTGAAGACACAAAAAAGGAATGAATGAATGTTGACAATTAGAGTGTGAAGAAGAGGTCCTGAGCAGCATAAGAGGAATGTTTTTTGAGTTCTCTGTGTGATTCAGAGAAGCTTTAAAACAGCAGCAGCTGTATTTTGTTTGTATTTGTCTGAGCAGTGATCGCTCTTGAAAGAGCTCTGTGTAGCTCCTGAGAGTGAGCTCCCAGAAGCTCCTGAAAGTGGTTAGTCTATGTGAATAGCTCCTGATTGCTCCCAACAACTTGTAATCTGTAGCTTAGATTTATTTTCTGAGTTTTTATGTTTACCCCTGTAATATCATTTCCAGTTTATTGAATAGAAAAAAAGTTACATGTCTCCTTGAATCTGCAAAGCAGCTTTATGTTGTTTTGTAGATATAGAAATTTCTATAGCTTAGGAATGATTTTTCCTTCTCTTCCTTTTTTACGTATACATTTCCCTTACAATTTATACTTTTCCTTTGTGCATTGTTGGCTCTTGATGATTCTAAGTTGAAGACAAAAGATAAGCTGCTACGCACCTAGATTTTTTTTTATCAACAAGGGTGACTATGAGTAATAGGCCATGTTATTCAATCAATTTTATTTAAAAATCAAGCCATATAGTGTCATTAGTTAATGTTCCGCATTCAATACCATGTTTTGGTGAATTTTATTGCAAACCGAGATGGATATATTTGTATGTATACACAAATTTTTGTGTGACTAATAAAACAAGATCCAAGTTGCAGAAAATAGCATTTCTGGTTGAGTAGCCATACTGTTTCTAAATTTCCAAAAGAAGATAATAATACAAATATTTCACTCTAGAGATTTCCGTATGCATTTATAAAATCTATTTATCAGACAGAGAAAAATAGATTACTCAGTTTCTTAGAAATTACCTATCTTATTGCTAATAGACGTATAAAAGAAAATTACATTCATAATATTACAATAAGTTTCTTAACCCTCTAAAAAATAGAAAATATAATATATATTTATAAAATCTAAATATGACGAGTACCATTGATCAGACAGAGATACTCCAGTTTCTTAGAAATGACCCATCTTATTACAAATAGATGTATAAAACAAAATTAAACATTCATAATATTACAAAAGTTTTCTCAACCTTCTAAAGAATAGAAAATATAATATCTATTTATCCTTCCTTTTCTTTGACTACTTACATACAGGAATATCATGTACACAATTTATTTCTATTTTACAAAAAATAATACACAGTGATAGTAAGAATCTGCATGGCTGAAGGGATCCACTTAGCTTTTTATTAAAATAAACCTAGACACAATGATGGAAATCAGATTTGAACTTAAGACCACATATATTACAACGACTTTCATAAAATAGACTACAATATGTATATAAATGATTAAATGGGATTTTAAAAAACTCAATATAATACAGAGATTTCCTTATACTCTTCTCAGGCATAAGCACTTGTTGTAGACAAAACATTTTCTAAAATTTAATTTTTCAAACATTAGTAACTTCATTTTTTACACCATAGAAATTTTCTAGTAGACTTAAGTATTATTCATTTTCTTTTATCTACAAATAGATAGACAAGAAAATAACCTTTTATTTTATGGTTAATGGGCTCTTTCCACCCATCATAAGGCTGTAACAACCCACCTCGAAGCTTGGGGAAATAGCAAGATAGCAGGTAACAACAATTTCACACCACAAACTATCATACGAAATAAAAAAACAAAAATAATATTTTCTTCCACTCTACATGCATACACTCAGAAATCCTAGGGGAATCTACACAAGAAGTACTATGGTTACTCCACAAAGGGGGGAATGGGGACACCACTCAAGGGGAAATAATAGCAAATCACATGCAAAAAGCATCATACCCTTCATATCAACTTGCAACAATTAATTTTTTATTTATTTATTCTTTTCTCACAGCACAACAACAACCAATCCACACAATTTATTTCCATAATTAATAGCTACAACCACACCATTCACACTACTTGACACAATAGAATTACATGGTATACTCAACATTGAAGAGAAATTACCCCATTAAACATCTTTTACCCACTCTACTCCACACCAAGAGTGCTCTCATCTAGTTTGGAGGGCGAACTCCTATTTTCCAATCCCATAATTCAACACACGAAAAAACGTCATAATTAAAACATAACACAATAGCCATAACAAGGCATAACAAGGCATACAAATTATAGCATATTACAGTAGTTAAACATAAAATTACAACAAATCAAATCATAGGTAGCACAGAAGAAAATACGTAATCACTTTTAAACATTAACTTAAACAAAACAATTGAAAGGACCATGCTACTAATCTGATTTCAACACTTGTTCATGGTGATGATGGACTTAGATCAACAATAATCTTCTGGAAAATTGCAGAATATCACAAACCTCTCTCTAACTCCCCTTCTCTCCACTTTCCACTAAGAAAGAAAAACAAAGAAAAAAATCATAAGAATGATTCCTAAAAAAAATCCCTCTTCCTACAAAGGGAAATACCAACTATGAAGAAGTAGCTAACCACCTCCTCAACCAATGTGAGAGTGACATCAGATATCTTCAAAGCCTCACACCTCATATTCCATTCTCCAACATTCTTTTTCTCAATTCTAATTTTTGTCACTCTTGAAAGAGCCAACATAAGAAAGGTTAATCTTTAGTGTTACATTAAAGTTTAACTCTTCAAATGGCTTTTAATTCTATCCTTATGTCCAAGGGGCTTGAGGGACTATGTAATGGGTTGAAGTTTTATTATTTAAATCAAAATTTAAACTTTATTCTATTTATTCTTTCATTTCATTTTTTGAAAATTATCTTTGGGTTGTAGTCTTGCACACAATAACATACTCTACTTCATACAATAAAAACATAATATGAAAAAATATACTTTCAAAACTAGAGTGTCTATCACAATGGATGACTAAATACACAAGACAAGACATTCTACATATGCATTTGACCTTGGTCTCTCCAAAGAGACTTGTTCGGCTCACTAGGTTTTCACAACAAAGTTATGTAAATTTCCCTAGTTTTAATGTCTCAATGAATAACTTGTGCACTTGATAAACATGATTAGTACATCACTAATATTTAAATATTTAAAGAAATGTTTACAAATTGAGATATATATGTACAAACTATATAAGAACAAACTAGAAATATTTGAAATTGATTTTTCATATAATCACATTTCACAACATAAAATCTATGAATTGTAATAGACAAACATGCCATAATCACCATATCATGAAAATAACCATGTATGAAAGTGATAAAATAAATAAAATGGTACCATCATAAACATATGTATGAATCATCATAACTGACATCATACAAGCATGCATATGATAACTCAAAATGAATGTATCAAGGTCAGTGTCCAAACATGAGGATCTTAGAATGTATAATTTTTATAAAAAATAGCACAAATTAGAATAGTAATCCATCTCAAGAACAAAATAGGTCTCACATCAACATCTATGACATAGACCATACATATAAGAGGGAGTTACACTTCTTGATGAACTTAATATCAATAATTTGACACATGACGAGGCATCTTTTAATGGAGATAATGGAGCACCCAATTTGGTGACTAGATTTATGGTAATTGGAAAGAATAAGATACTTAAGCCTATGGACTTATCTTGGAATTTGGGTCCTATATTCTTAACTAGGTATTTGTGTCATAATTTCAGTGGTTTTACTTGCTAGTTTCGTAATGAATATTTGATAGTTTCATGCATTGCATCTCCTCTTTAATGGACGAGCTTGAAATAGAGGTTTTCATAAAGAGTTTTGAACATATTGTTATCTTACTAGAATAATATGATAATTTTATTTGTAAAAGATTTTCCCTGCACAATTCACTATGGAATGGTATATTACTTTTATGTTTATTTCCTTATACCTATGTGACTAGTTTTATTTTTACACATATCTCTTTCTCACAAATTAGTGTAGGAAACATATTCCACACACTACTTAATTTAGAACATAAATGTCGCAACATATACCCAAAAAAATTAAAAAACAAAATTAAAGAAAACTTCATTAACTATCCATGGGAAAAAAAATGAGAACGACTAAGAGTGTAGAATTTTAGCTTAATAAGACAACAAACTAACTAATTTGATCAATTATAAACACTAACGAAACCAAGATCTAATCAAATATTGCGTCCTAATTTTTCAAGTTTTCAATTACATGTATTTAGCGAAATGTAGCATATACAAAACATGTTAAGAAGAAAAAAACTATTAATCCTATAAAAATTAGCACATCCATTTCTCATTGATGAATTCAATGTTAGTGTGCATACATGAAACCCTGATAAATACAAAAAACCAAGTTCTTACACAAATGTTGAATTAATTAGCAAAAGCATCATTTCTGTAAGCAGATCAACGCCAAGGAGGATGCCATACTCAGCTCAAGGCCACCAGACGTTGTTAATTTCGTAGGCATAAAGTGGGATTGGCATTTCAAATTGATCAAAAACTACTTTATGGAGATTACCTTGAATGCACCGTACCATTCTCCCCTCTACGTCAAATACAACGGTCTTATAGCCATGTAGGTGTACCAATAGCCACCCACAACTGTTCACCACCACTTGTGAGTCGGACAAAGTTTGGGCGAGAGAACCTTCCAGACGCTTAGCGTTTTCTTCATGTAAACTCCTCGGGAATAACTGCAATTCTAACCAACTGCATCTTTCGTCATTTAACTTCCATAAAGAAAGATCCCTGTTGTTTACCACAATTACATTCCCATCATAGCCAGTTAAATCCCAATCAAAAAGGTAATCACAATCGAGTCCGCGAGGTCTGTTTGGTAGCTTTACAACATCCCAATTCTTCTCCACAACGTTAAATGATACAACATCAAATGCAAACATATCAGTGTACTCACCAAAGGTAACATTAATCCAATAAAACCTCCCTCTGGAATACAGGCCTCCTTGCCATGGAAAAATTGAAATGGGTAGATTCATCTCCATTATGGTCCATTCTTTAGTGTCTGAATCATATATCTTCAGCTCCATGTTATTGTTTTCTCCATTGATGGGGTTGTTAGATCTTATGACCAATATGCAGGTCCTTGTGGCGGAATCGAATGCCAATCCATGGAATCCATGTTCCGGTGGCTTTGTGAGCTGAGAAGGGTGAGGGGGAACCGTTATCCATGTGCTCTGGTAAGAGGGTTGCAAATGTAGTATGAAGGGACTCCCTTCACATAACGAGAAAAACAACACAGGATGCTCTTGCAGGCGGCAAAAACATTGCCGACCTCAGGTCCCATGAAATCTAATGACAACGGATACACAGCCAGTGGTTGTGAGTGAAGGAGAAATGAAGAGTGGGGGAAATACCGATCTCGTTTCTCACTGATGAAAAAAGCAGGAGAGGAGGAAGGGACAAGCGTTGACGAAATCTGTCGAAACATTGGTGCTGGTGAAAGAAGATATTGCCATCGCTTACAGATGACCCGGAGATCCCTACTGATGAGAGTGGGCAGACTAGACAAAATCACCACCAATAGCTTTTCTGGTAGCTTACTCCATATCTCGTTGTCCATCTCTATCGACTCTTCGTTCCTTGCCGTTCTTCGTTTCAGCTCTATCTCTGATTCCATTTTCAATGCAGATAACCGATCTGAATATAGCTGAAGGGCTAAACCAGGGCCATCATTACGCTCCGAAGGCAGAGCCATGATGAATAGAAAGGCAGAGACTCGGGGTAAGGGAATTCTATCCAATTTTGCCGCTCATGCTATTACATAATGTCCTCGCCGGCCAATATACATCAAAATTTTAATTGATTCTTTATCGTAATAGCTGTTCGACTTTTTCTTTGGCCGGCCTTTTGTTTCTATGCTTTTGTCCAAGGTAAACGTTACGAGGCCCTTTATAAAAAAGAAAGTCGATAGCTATAGATAATTTATTTTAAAAAGTGAGCGTCTACTCATTATTAAGTCCCTCTCTAGGTGGAATATTTAATCATTCCCTACTCATTATTAGTCCCTGACTCCCTGCCTTTAAAGGCGGAGACTAATGTTTTCGATGGAGCAAAAATTGCAATAGTTGATGCATTGGGAAATGTGTGGACAGTTATACACCAGTTTAAACCAAAGTCCTCCTGTTTTTTATTATTTTCTTGCAGGAAAATTATGGATTTATTTAGCTCCCTGTTGGCCAGCACTAATATTCTGGGGGTTTAGATTTCTGAAAGAAAAAAAATTGAGAAGCCCGTCCAATAAAAATGAAGAGGGAAATGTATTAAACATAACTTCCTAATGTTTCATCCATTTTTTTGCAGAGGACACATGGTTCTGGAGTTGAATGTGTGGCATCGTAAAATGAAGTTCACGTGCCTTGTCTATGCTTCCACATTTTGCATTTCATGCATGCATTATATTTTCTTGCTGCATTTCACGAAAGAGTTGTAGAGCACTCTCACATTTTTCATTCTGTGAATATGCCAAAATCATGGCACTCCATAAGAAGCTATCTGGTTTGTGCAGCTTTTTGAACACTTTCACTGCATCATTTATGCATTTTCCTTTAGCATACATGGTTAAAAGGGCGTTTGCCACACAAATAGTTGGCTCAAATCCTGTTTTAATGACATGGGCCCTTACGGGTGGTGCTTTTTCTCGGTTAACTAAAATGCAGAGTAGTCGTGCTAGCTAGGGTTCTCTAAATGGGGTAAACATGTTTTTTTAAGTTTCTTGTGATAGTTTGCTATCTGGTGTAAGTTAGATTCTTAATGTCTTGCATTTAGCTTGGTTGTCTACTGTTCAAATAAAGTATATGTTTTGCAGGGCTTCCTATTCAAGTTCAGATGCTAAGTAAATGACAGATCCCTCTTCAATATTCTTTTCTAGCCACACTTATGTTTATGGGTTCTCAGAGGTATGACTTTGGTATTGCTATCTATAATGCTTTGCACATATTCTCTTCCATGCTCCTTGCTAGCCATAGCAGCAAGGCAATGAACTGTTTGATAAAATGCTTTGGTAGACATGTATGAAAAATGTGGTGGCATAGACAAAGGAAGTGAATTGTTTGGAAAAATGTCTCAAAGAAATGTGCTCTCAATGTGGCAGTGAACTATTTGGAAAAATGCCTCAAAGAAATGTGGTCTCTATGGCATTGAGACCACATTTCTTTGAGGAATTTTTCCAAACAGTTCACTGTCGCATTCTATGCTACCACATTTTTTCATACATGTCTACCAAAGCATTTTATCAAATAGTTCATTGCCTTGCTACTATGGCTAAAAGCCTAGAATAGGTGTTTTCAAACAAGCTATGGATGTTTGGAAAACCCACCAATTGAAAAATGATATCTTCTCAAGCTTTTTGATTTGATCATCCTCATTGAACTAGTCTACACCAAATGCTTGCAAAGAAGGCTTGTGCCCACTAGTGCCAATCGCTATCAAATACAAAGCTAGGAAGAAAACAACTTTCTCCCCTGTTGTTGCCTTATGGAAGAATTCTACACACTTTTCAGGCCTCAGAGCTTAGAGGGATATTGAAAGTGTCAATAAAATCAATCCTTGAAACAAGAATTTCATGCAAACAATTTAATCAAATAGATCTAAAATTCAAACTTTTGATACTGCGTAGGCATTTCTTTTTGTTTTCAAAGGTAATCTAGAAAGAATTCAGACGTGGGAATACAGTATACAATACACACATTTAATCCCTCAAAATATCACTGTGAGATATATTGCTGAGGAGACTAGAGCCATCCAGTATCTACCATTGTAAGCATCTGCTGCAAAGCCTCCTAGAAGAGGCATAACAGTTGTGACCCGCTGTAAAATTTCAATGGAGATGCACATGGCATTAATTTTTAGTTTTTTGTATGTGCCATTAGTTTCTAATTAAACAATCACTATTTTTTTTCTCACTTAGATCTATTAGATCCATTCACCTCCCAAAATTTAAATAGGAAAAATAATATAACTTTTATCAATTGGTCAATTGCACTGGCAACAGCTACAATATCAAGTGGTGTGTTATTCAGAATAGGCATAGTAATCAATTTTTTTGTATCTGGGATTCTTTCAAAAAAAATTGTATCTATATTGCTACTCATATCACTTGCCAAATATTGTCAACAATTGCTTCAGTTGAAGTCAGAGGCCAGCATATAGATGTCCAACAAGTTGTACAATGTCTTTTTGTTGTCTATGTTTCTTCCCTTCATGGCTTCCAATAGCTGTAGCTGTGGAGATCTAGTGTCTCTAAATGATATTCCATCATTCATTTCCATATAGAATTTTGATTTATATTTTGTAATCAGGAATTTGCTGAGTTTAGGGGTCCATGATTCCAAGAATGCCT
>VDFB02000017.1:226228292-226258619 GCA_007258455.2 Sequoia sempervirens
TTCCTTTTAGATGTCGTTAATCACTTTTTAAGGGATTTTAGACAATTCGGGCCCAGGGAGGTAGAATTCCCTAACAAGAATGTTATTTCGAAAGGGGCAAATAGGTCGAGGCAATCCAGGTGGTTTCTCCTGTCTTTACATTTTGATGGTTCGAGGGGCTCAAGTTAAAGAGGGCCAAATTTGAGCACGTGGGTCGAGGATAGTTTTCAAATTTGAGGTTGTTTAGGTCACTTTTGGGGCTCACGAAGGTTCAGGCTCAGAAAGCTGTCAGGGGTTTACTATTTGAGATAGCTGGCTAGAAATAGAGTTCTGGGGATGGAACTCCAGAGTCTGGGACCTAAGTGGGCCAAGGATGGTCGATTCTCACCTTCTACTTTGAGGCACTTAGGCCTAGAGGGGCGGAAGGTTGTCGTGTTTTCACCGTTTAGAGCAGCGGGCATTAGACAAAATTCCAAAGGGAGAAGCCCAATAAACCGGACCCAACACTGAACTTAGACATCGAATTTTCTTTGTGAAGCTTTAGTTCAGCAAAAAGGAGGGCCTGGCCCAGGGGTCGGAAAGGCGGGTGTGTTTCTCTCCCTTTTGAGCAGCAAAGGCACGATGGAATCCCGAATGCCCGAACCCAAAGAGGGCAAGGACGTTTAAAATTCAATGTTCAGTCCTTAATGATGAATGAGGGCTCGGGGCCTGAGAGGCAGAAGGTTGTCGCTAGATGGAAGTTACGAAAGGGCAAAGATGCGACTAAAGTCCACAGACTGGGACCCGGGGTCATGATAGAAGGAAGATTTATGAGAGTTTAACACCGGACGACAAGATGCAAAGTGGGCTCCAGGGGCCAGGTGGACAGAACCACTTCGCCATTTAGGAACGGTGAAAGCTTCATAGAATTCCAGACATGGAAGTCTAGGGCTTCAGGCCCAGGAAGGAAAAATGGAGGCCAATCTCTGAAGTTGCAAATCTTTAATTCCAACAGCGACCGAATTACGGAGTTCCGGGGGTTTGGGCCTGAAAGGGAAATCCGCCGTTTTGAAAAAGATGTTTGTTTTCATAAGTTTTGCTAGTGGTGGAAGGGCTCGAATTCCCTGTATGAAGAATGGTGGTGGTGAAAGAAAGTTCCAGATCGACCCTACGAGATGATTGGGAGGTTTTCAAAAATTCTAATATATGGGTTTTGTGTGTTTTATCACGTTTTAGCAAATTAAATCATTTTTAACCCATGTTATTCATCATTTTAGGTGAAAAATTATGAAAAAATCCTTGGGAGGGTAGACAAAAACCCTACCTAGGGAGCCCAATGAAGGAGATTGTGAAATTTACTAAGGATCGGTGGATGAAGGTGATGGGCGAGAGGGCAGCGATCGACGAAAGCAACGAACTCCTCAAGAAAGCACTCAGACCTCTTCTGCAATCTTGACAAGTGAAAATGATAGGTTGGGCCCTAATATTTATACGCTCCCCCTCTGCCATTAATGGCTTCATTTAATTCTCATACAACTTACCCTTTGGTTGGTGAATTTGAAAATAGTAGACGGCGGTGGGTGGTCTGAAAGGACATGTCGAAATGATCACTAAAGACTTGGCTTTTAATACTGGCGACAAGCAGGGACTCGGACTCCAGAGGGCAGAGCACCGATGATGTTTTGATGCAAGAAAACAAAAAGAGGCAGAGGGAGTTCCGGGAACGGTAGCCCAGAAGACCAAACCCAGACGGCACGAATGTAGTCTGAGACTTCACACAAATTGAAACCTGCTGGCAGTTGATGATCCTGGGCCCGAGGTTCGGGAAGGAGGACTCCTTCCACCATTCAAGAACAATGAACCCCCAGAGGAAGCCCGAAGGTGGAAACCCGGGGGTCTGGGTCCGACAGGGCCCAGAGCCGTTGGCAGAAGGAAATTGCCAAGGAAAGCTCGAAAAGCCTCAGGGCTTAACCAAAGATGAGTGGGTAAACATTGTCACTTTAAGATGGTATTTTTGGGGGGTACGCGGACCACTTGGGATACCAAAATGGGGGCATGCAAAATGAGGCGGCGACAAAAATGACTCGGTAAGGCAAAAGAAAAGAGGGTCCCCATTCCAAATGGGGCATGTGTGTTGAGGGCACAACAAGAAGGACAAACAAGAGCCTCATGATTCTCAACAATTGTGTTTTCTTTAGCCAAGATACCTTGGTCACTAAAATGAGAGGTATTGGGAGAGTGACAATCATGATCATCATGAGTGTCTATGTTTGTATGCTCTTCTAACAGATCATCTACACAAATAGGAGAGATAGGAGGGATGCCAGTTTAAGACAAACATTAACACTTTCATTCTCTTGCGCCAATAGACTCAAAATATTGACATGTAGTGAAGGAATGATGATCTGACATTTTGAAATAACAATCTATGCTAACTCAAAATGGAATATAAAATTTTGAAATGAAATGTAATTTTCAAAGAACAATTGACTGATTATGTTATGCAATAGGATGAGAATGCAAATGTGCAATTTAAACTATATATGAAATGAGCTAATTAAGGCTAGATTTTGTGAAATGCATGCTACAAAAGTGCAACTAACTAAAATATATAGGTTGAAGCACTAATCAAAACCATAAAAACAAATTTGTGAGATCTATAAAGTGTTGTTTCAGCGGTCAAAAGGGACTGATTCGTCCAAGGTGGTTAATGAGTCCCAGTATGGACCTTTTGCAAAAATTTTAGAAATTTGTGCATGATTTTTATGAATTCTGAGTACCAAGATGCAGACCTAATTGAAAAATGGAGAATTTCAGAAAAATGTAAATGGATTTAGATGTTAGAAATGCAACCTAAACACACTTTTTACACATGCAAAAGTGAAACCCTAGAATACAAAATGCAATGCAAGCTACTTCTAGGATGATTAAGGGAATCCAAAATTAGAAAAGAAGGGATACAAACATTGGGTTCACCAAAATGTAACAAAGGATTTTGGCACTCAAATCCTTCTTAGCTCCTCTTAGGGTTTTTCACTTAGAAGGAGAGAGAAAATGGGCCAAAATGCACAATGATAACACTCAAGACTAAAGGATAGAAGAATGAAAAGAAAATGTGGAGTGTGTGAATATTTCTTAATGCTGGAAACTTAATGAAAACACAAACTAAAAAATGTAAATTGATCTAATATCAAAGTGTTGGAAAACATAGTGTTGAATGAAAATATGAACTAGAAACTTAAGAAAATGGAAATATAAATGAATGAGACTTAACATAGTGCACCTGGAGGAAAACTGATGTCACTTGAAGATTTTGGAATGTCTTAGAAACCTCTGTTAATGGCCACTATGACTCATTAACCATGCATGGTGAATTACTCTTGTTTCTGGTAAAAAGTTCCAGAAACCTATTCCTGACTACAGGGAGCTGAAATCTAAGAAAATTTGTTTTTAGATCTACAGGTGGGACTCATTCACCATGGGTAGAAAATCAGTCCACCTACAGGAATATGGAAAATCAAGAATTGATTCTGTGGAGTTAGATCTGCACTTTTGTCTCTTATAAGTCTCAACTTTTGAAACTGTCAAATTCAGGTCTAAAAGTGACTTTTTATTGATGTTTTGACTTGAATAATGAAGAGATGACTTGAATGAATTTGAAATACAATATTCAATGATTCCTAATCCTCTAAGATTCCTAAATCTACAAACAAACAAGACAAAAGAGAGATATGTTGAAGGTTAGGGCATGAGGGTTTGCCTTGGTCAAACCCTGTTTAGGTAATTAAACCAAAGTGATGAAATAAAGTAATGAAACATAAAAAAAATGGAGATTATTACCTTGTAATGATGATTTTATTTTGAAATTCTATAACATAACATGAAGATTCAACCCTTGAATGCTTTAGGAAGCTAACTTGATGACTTCTAATAAAGAAACCCTAGCTTGCTTGACTTGGATGAGAAGATAGATGATGAATTAATGATGAAAGATGTGAAAATGAGTTATTATAGGTAAAGTGAGGATGAAAACACTTATTTATAGACAATTGTTCCTCAGTACCTGATTATACCTTATCACAGGCTGACATGTAGTGAAAATAAACTTTAAATTTCACTTTTTCCTACTCAAAGGTCAAAATGGGGGCTAGAGAGGACTCATTCACCACACATGGTGAATGAGTCCCACCTGGATGGGATTAATTTGTGATTCATGGAAAATGGGTCCCACAGGACCCATTATGACAGCTAAAAGGCTAAGGAATAAGGAAATAAGGTTTAAATTGCAACTTTGTCAATTGTTTGATCAATTTAAGCCTTAGGATACACAATATGGATTAATTAGGACCTATTAGTGATGATGTAAATGTTCAATAGGGCTTGGGACACATAAATCAATGTGAAAGTGTGATTAAATACATTTTACAACCCTAAAACTAGGTCCACATAGCCTAGGACACAAAAACCAATGTGAATGTGCAAGACACATTACAACACTAGCTTATCATTAAGTTTACATTAAGAACCTTCTAGATTGATGTAATAATGTTATTAATTTTTTTTTATAATTTTGAATTAGGGAGAAATAGGTTAATTAAGTTTAGAAAAGAATGAAATTTCTTTACAACACCTTTACAAGATGTGATTAAAAGCATGCTATTTGATTTGCAAGGGTCCAAGACCTAGTGTGGACACATAAAATGCCTCACAACACTAGATTAGAGCCTCACTAAGTCCATTTAATCTCATGTCAATCAAAGGGTCCTTTTTTTCTATGACACACAGATAAACTAGACATGGGTTTTAAGTTGAAAAAGGCAATGTATGGATTTAAACAAGTTCCCAAATCATGGTATGCAAGGTTGGACATATATTTGACACAAAAAAAGTTCAGCAAAGGCTCCATATATAGTAATCTCTATTTCAAGGTTGAAGGAAACAAAATGTTGATAATGGTTGTGTATGTTGATGATATCATCTTCGGAGGAAATGAGGGTATGTGCAAGAGATTTGTAGAGGAGATGCAAAAAGAGTTTGAAATGTCTATGATTGGTAAGTTGAATTTCTTCCTTGGACTTCAAGTGAGTCAAACTAATAAGGGAATATTCATTTCATAGTCAAAGTATTCTAAAGAATTTCTAAGAAGTTTGGAATGGATGACTCCAAACTGATTAGTACCCCTATGTTTAATACTAGATGCAATCTTAGTAAGGATGATGATTCACCTAAAGTTGATTAGAGAATGCACAGACCTATGATTGGTATACTGCTATATCTTACTGCTACTAGACTGGATATCATGCATGTAGTATGTTTTGTTGCCATATTTCAAGCAGAACCTAAAGAAACACATGTTACAACTAGGTATGTGCAGGATCATGATGGGTCAAAAAGTGGTGATATAATGGGTATGTGTAGGGTATGTGGCTGATAACTTTTTTTCTACCCAAATTTGATGAAACAAAAAGGGTTTTTAAAGGATATTCTCAGCTTTCCACCAATATAATTGTGCTTTACTTTGAATTTAATAAATAATTATTATTCATTTTCTTTTTGAATTATGACTAAAGTCTTGATTGATAGGATGATTGAAAAATATCTATAGCTTTCAAACAGTATCACATTTTTTGAATCCGAAGCATGCATCACATTCTATGCTTTAGATACTATAGGATTAAAAAAAATAAAAATTCATGAAGTTTTGACCAAGTTAGGTGGTTAGACGTACAAGTTTTTATATTTTTAAAAATTTGTAATAAAAAAATTATAATTAATTATTTACTCAGAAAAAAATTACAAAAAAATATGCATCACATTTGGACATGCATCCTCTACTTATATCTAAAATCTTATAAAAAATAATTGTCATTTTATTGTGGTTAGGGTGGTTAGAGACATAAAAAAAACCTAGTAGTTTAGAAACTACATTCAATTTGCTACAGATTCTATTCTTACATATTTTTGAAATAATATATATATGACTTATTCAAATTTTTATGTGAAGTTGCCTAACTTTGATTTTTCTAAATTTTTTGCCACTTAAGGGCCTATTTTTTCCATGATGATCCTACACATACCCAACTATGAAAAGAATATTCAGATATATAAAGGGAAGTCTGGATTATGGCTTTTGGTATCCTAAGGATACTAATTTTATTTTGAGTGCTTACACTGATGCAAATTGGGCTGGTTGTGTGGATAACCGGAAGAGTACAAGTGGTGGTGCATTCTTTCTTCGAGGAAGATTGGTTTCATGGCTAAGTAAGAAACAAGATTTAGTTTCTTTACCTATTGCTAAAGAAGAGTACATTGCTGCAGTATCTTGCTGCACATAGGTTTTATGGATGAAGAAAACATTGAAGGACATAGGATTGATGTGTGATGAGCCTATCCCTATATTTTTTGATACTACAAGTGTAATAAATATTTCAAAGAATCTAGTAATTCATTCAAGGACAAAGCATATATCTATCAGATATCATTTCTTAAGAGAGAAGGTATTAGAGAATGAATTTAGGCTCGAATATGTGCCTACCAAGAATCAAATTGCAGATATATTTAATAAGGCTCTTCCGAAGGATACTTTTCAGTATCTCAGGGAGAAGTTGGGGGTTACTACCCCTCCTTCTTTGAACTAGGTGCACATAGAGGTGCATCAATCCAGTGGACATATAGATTCTTCATTTGTCTAGCCTAATAGTTGTCTCTACTCCTTAGGGGGAGTAGGAAGTTCCATTTCTGCAGTATGATATGTGTGGGTTCACTCCTAAGGTGGAGCAATCATAATTATGTTCTTTTCCATTGATCTCAAAGGGGGACAGAGATTTGTGTGTTTCCATCAATGACAAAGGGGGAGATTGTTTCAAGTATGAATTAGTTTGGTGGTGTTGTCATTGATGTCAACACAATATAGGTTGTTGCAAAGAAAGAAATCAAGTGATTGTAGGTTGTGCATGTATTGTTGAGATACTGTTGAGATGTTGTGAGTACATGGAGCTATCTTTATGGTGTTGCATGTATGCTGACATGATGTGTTACCAAGTGCTTTTGAGAAAATTAATAAATAGTGAAGATAGAATCGTGTGTATGTTCAGAATGTGCTCTAGTATGTGCTCCACATTTCTTCTATGTTGATTCTATTCTTTTGTGGATCTGAAGTATTGTTTATGGGAACCATTGGGTGATATATCTTGGATTAAAGCTTTTGACTGGAGAGTGAAAGTTATGTTCACCAGTGTGTGAATTGATTTGGAAGTATTGTTTATCTGTGATTGGGAGAAATTTATCTACTTTGTATTCCTATTCTAGTTTGTTCCAGGTCTTGTGGATCTAGAAGAAGGCTTGTAATGGTGTTATCTATGTTCTATCAAAGATGTTCATGGTTTGGTGCTCTAGAAGACAAGTTTTAGAATTACTGTGTGTGTCTATACAATCCAGATTGACTGATGCAAAGTGTTATGTGTATGAAGGTTGTTGCATTAGCTATAGATGAATCTGAAGGCATCTAAGATGTGTTCAATTTTCTAGTGAAGCATGTTGTGTTGTCTGCATGTTATTTTCTTGTTGTAGAATCATGTTATTTTCATTAGGTTTGGCTAACTTAGTGTCTACATGTCATGTGAAGGATAAGTATCAATTGAGGAAGCGTGTGATTGATCTAAGATGTTGTTTTGGGTCTTGGTTAAGTGTTGGTTTTGTTTTCTCTCATTCTCTTCCACCACGGGAATGTTAAGTTGCTGACCTAATTTGAATTTGTAAAATGAAGAGTGTGTAGCCAACCTTGGAGAAAGCTTCTAAGGTTGAACATGGTGTAAATGCAAGTTGATATGTGAAGGATTGAATTCCACAAGTATGAAATAAGTGTTAGAAGTAAAAAGTGTGTGTAAGTGAATTGAGGTAGTAGTACTTTAATGTGTTAGACTCAAGAAAACATTGAGCTGATGGAGTTTGCAATTGTTTGATTAAGGCTGCAGATGTGTGTAATTTGTTGTGGTGGATTTTTTGTTATCTTTTTGTATTTGTAGGCAATGAGCCTCCCTATTAGACAATGAGTCCTATCTGTAGACAATGAGACTACTTCTTGAGCAGTGAACCCTTTGGCAATGAGGCTCTTTGTAATTAGTTTTGCTATTAATTTATATTGTGAGTTAATCCTCACCATGGTTTTTCCCTTATTGGGTTTTCCACATAAATCTAGTGTTTCTTGTGTTGATATTTCTTTTTTTTTTGCATTTCATACTCATATTTTATAATAGATTAAAGTGGATGCGGTATTAATGATTGTTTGAGATTTGTGAATGTGATTGGTGACAAATGATTCAACCCCCCCTCTCAGTTTTCTTCTATATTTCAACAATGGATGTACCAATAGAATTCCTCATCCCCCATTGAGTAAGGGAAGAGTTTGCAGGCCATGTCCTTGTGTTCAATATGCATATCCTTCAAGGGTGTTTGGAAGATCTTAATATGTTTTTTTTTTTTTGTGGATCATTTAGATGAAACTTGGAGCAAAAGCCTTCTAGATTCTTTGGCATGTCATGGTAATCATTCAAGGACAATGGAAATGGATTGTTTCCTAGATAAGCCATTAGTGGAGGTGGGGGTGGTAATGGTTGCACTGCAACAACTTGTGGTTGAGGTGGGGTAGATGTTAGGGTAGCACTTTGGATGTGGGAAGTGAATGGAGAAAATGTATGTTGGAGTGATGGAGAGGATGGAGATGGAGGGGATGGAGGTCATGTGGGTGGGCTTGAAGCTGATGCTTCCCATTTATTGGCTCTCCTAGCCTTGGTAGGGGTCTTGGGATCTTGGAATTCCCTTTTTCTAGTGTGGATCTAAGTACCCTATGAAATATTTGAGGGGAGAAGGACATAATTCGATCCAGCTTAGCCTACCCTCCTTCTAGTACCAGTTTTGTTGATGGGTTTTTTTGCACTTTCTCAACATAGACAACACAAAATTATGCTATATCTCTTAAAAGGTAACTTTCTACAACTAAGTTTTAGAAAATCACCCCAAGGTCTCTCTGGTGTTAGGTCATGACTTGCAAAAATAGCACAGTTAGTTGATGTGATTTGTTGGTAATCACAAGGGGGCCTTATGGTTTGATAAGCATGGAGTTTCCTTGGGTCAATGATGAAATTTTAGATTTATGGAAATGGATGAATAGTGACAGCAATGTCAAAATAGTAGTCTTAAATTCATCTTTATCATTAGATTTGGCTTTACAATGATGCTAGAACTTGTCTCTAACTCTATATTTTTAAGAAATTGTGAAAGGGAAAAGCGTTAGAAGTTTTCCTAAACTTGCAACTAAGTTGAACAGTAACAGTGGAGGATGCTACAGTGGATAGACATCCCAAACTGAATTTTACGTAACCAAGGACAACCCATAGTCTCATTTAAAATTAGTACAATCTTCAAGGGGTCTTTGCATATTTTCAGATTGTACATTCACCTTTTAAGCATGAATAACAATTGAACTTAGGTGCAACAAAATAAATAAGCTCAGAATAAATTTACACACCAATTTTTCATCAACAAACAGCTAAAAGTATGAGCTGAAAATGCATCAAACACCATAGCATACATCCACCATTAAAGAACAACATAAAATACTAACTAAAAATGAACTTAAACTAGAAATAACAATGCTCAAATGAACTATTTGGAGTAGAATCATGAACATGTGGAGAGAAATACACAAGAAACAATTAACTCAATGCTTTTCTCATATATTTTGCAGCAGTAGGCCTTTACACAACAACTCATCTCTCTCTTGAAAATTAGAGGATGCCTCTATTTATCTTTTTCCAAAAGAAGAATGAATGGAGAATATTCATTTACAATGAATGGCTTAGATTCATTATAGTTTACGGTTTCACCTACCGACCCTAATATATTACAATATAAAAATAGACCTTTTCTCTTTTCCCCTAGGAGTTCTTGTTGGTCTCTTTCCCTTTTCAACTTTATCCACTAGCTTCTCTAATGGACCCTCAATAAGTTTCGTAAATCCTGCACACAAAAGGTGTAGTAAGTGTGTTGATAGATTATAGGTGCAAATGTTAGTTAAATCATGTAGATTTAGCATCAGTCATATACTCTTAGAAGATCATAACATTCATCATTTTTTACCATTTGAAGCTTGCTTGGACAGTTTGTGAGAATATGGGTCTAGCAATGTCGAAGTCTACCCTATGGAAGTCGTGAGACTGAAAGCCATAAGGAACGATGGAGGAAAGTGGGAAACCTGTAGATGGCATTTTGATAGCTAATTTATGCATAGCTTGGTCTATAAGAAAATTTTGCATGAATTTATTTGGCACATGGGAAAATTGATAACGAAGGCACCTGAAGTCACCCTCTTTGTTAGTTCAACTTTTGAAGCTCATGCTGCTGTGAAGGGGGAGAGAGTTGCTACTAGGATCACCATTAGTGCTTTTCCATTGGAGAATTTCCTTGGGCAAGTGACATCCCACAAGTGGAGTTCTGCACTGTAGGATTTGCATGGCCATTCTTCTTGGACAAGTTTGGTTAATTTCCCCTCTAAGCTATGATTTGTGTAAGGAAGAGTCTAGCGGTGCGGGAGCCACATGTCAGGTTGCCATGAAGGTTCTACCATTATATAATAACTTCTATTGATCATCCTTATGATGGTGAAATCCTGCATAATCGGACCCACCAAAGAGAAAACTTGACTTAAAGTTTTTCATTTATGCATTTTTCATGTTGAGGATGTTGGTGGGATCTGGGTCTGCATGGCAAAGAGATAGGTTGGTTACACCATTAAAGAATGGCTCTAGGATAATGGGCCCCCATAGGTGGAAGTCCATAGGGAATGCCTCGTAGGGGTCACCCATCCCTAAAATATTCATTGTCAAACTTAAGGTTTTGCTATGAGAAAATATGAATGGCAAGACCTGCAAGGCAGAGAGGCATGGGAGTTCTACCCTTAGACAATGACAGCACAGGGATGGTGTTCTGCCTAGGGCAACCTACATAATCATCTAGACTAGGAACTTCATCACTTCAGTGTTTAGGATTTACAAAGACTAACGGTACGAGGAACACACCATGTGATGGTGTTTGGGTTTTTCTACTAGGAACAATGTTGATGGGGTAGCCTTCTGCATGGGGTGGCCTACTTGGTTGGGTATAGAAAGAACTTTCAACTTGTGCTTTCTATCACTTGATTGTTTGGTTACTGGAAGTGACATCATTTGATGTGGGATTCATTAGTCGAAAGAGATGCAAGAGTCATAGAATTAGTCGAGGCAGGAACCATAAATCACAAGAATCTGAGGGTCTTTCCATTAAACAATGGCAATGACAGGACGATGGATCACATATGATGATTTGTAGATGTGGGTCTCCAAAGGCCTAGTGACTTAGCCATTTTTTAAATGCTAATTCCCCCCCTTTAAGCGATGTAGACATGGAGTATTGAAGATGGAAATTCATCTATGGCAGGGCATTAATGATATCTATGGGTCCCAAAAGCCCCCATCAACTCTTAATGATTATTTCCTTCTGCCCAAAGTTCCAGAGACTTGAATATAGGAACTGATGGAGCAATGGTTGCAGCTATTTAAGTTACCTAGATGGAATTGCAAAAGGTGGCTCTCCCAACGGAAAAGCTCATAGAGGTGATTTGAGGGTCTGAAAACCTAGGTTTTGATTTTGAATTCAGACATTGAAAGTTGTTCGTGTTTTGAAAACACTAGGAAAATGATCCTTTAATAAACCTTAATCACAAAAAAAAATGCAAATTCTAGATACATAGCTCAATCACATAGAGAAAGAAAAACAACTACTTTAACGTTTAAATCCTTCTATGTGTGTGGGAGTTCCTTCTTCTTTCTCCAAACTTGAATTTCACAAGTGAAAATGACATGGGTGGCGAGGGGTTTATATAGACCAAGCTACATTTATGACTACATTAACTTGCAGGTACAGTGACAACTAGGTAGGTAGAGGTGCAGAAACCCATGTCAATGAGGATGTTTAGTAAAGACCTAGGCGAGCAAAGGGGAGCACGGTATCTAGCATGCGAGCAAACGTTAGATGAAGGGCACAAGGAACAATGAAGGAGGGACAAAAAAATGCTAAGGGAGACTTGTAGTTGTGGGTCCACTAGGTCTGATAGATGTGGTGGCCAATGGAGGGTGAAATCCCATGGTGCAACTTCTACAAAGGTTTAGAACTTAGTGAAATTTGGATAGGTGAAATTTTCCAAGATGTATTTGATGATTTTAAGGCAAGTGACAAGTTTAAGCTCCAAAACAGGGGCACAAAAAATGAGGCAAAAGAAAAATGACCCGAAAAAAAGCACAAAGGGAAAAGAGGGGGTCCCCAATATGAATGGGGTGTGTGTGCTATAAGAACAATAGTTATGGCCTCCAGAATTTAGGAATCCTAGTTTAGAAATGTAAAAGTTGTCATGCCCTAAAATAGGTGTGACAAAAATCCCATTTTTTTTAAAAATAGAGAAATGAAATAATATAGTGAATAATGTAACACATAATGGGTTCACTTGTGTGACACCTAATTAAGAATTCCATTGAGAAGGTGAGGTGATGAAAAGAAAATCAAGTGATAGTTTGATTGTTTTTTTATTATGGCACCTAGGTCCCAATCATAACAATATATTTTATAGGTTCATCCAAAATTTTCTAAGTGTAAATATTGTCGACATTTTTAAAAGTTATGTAAACCCCATTGAGCACTAAATGAGTTACCATAACCCTTTTTATTGTTGGTATCCCATGGAAATAGTTTAAAGACATGTTTTAAAATGTGTCAGTATTCAAAAAAAAATTTAAAGCTATCCCAAAAGTTACTTGTAATAAAAGGTGGAAAATAAAGAAGTAAAAATTGAAACATGGAAAAATAGGGTTTTCACTAAATATGTAGATTGATGAACAATGAGGGGCCTCTTTCTCAATATTTCATTAGGAAATGAGATCCTCACAAACAATTGACTAAAAACCCTCAGGTGAATCAATTCAATGTGAGAATCATCATATTTCCTTATGATTAAAGGATGACGGTCAAGATCAAACAACACTTTAGGGAGAAAACATAAAAAATATCTAAAATCAACTCCAAAATGCAATTATGTAACACTTGAAACAATAATATTAAACTAAATATTTGCATAACCATAAATCCAAATGGAGATTTGAGAAGGGAATAGATATGTTTACTAGTCACCAAGAGGCAATTTCTTAAGGCTGACTGGGACTCATTCACCCATGGGCGAATGGATCTTTTCTTAGGGTTTTTCTGTAACTTTTAGGAGCCTCTAATCAGATTTGTAGCTTTTGATTTGTCTAGGTTTTAGTGTTAGGAAGTCAAAAATCAGATCGATAGGTTAGATTTCATGATTTAACAACAATTTTGACAACTTTTTTAACTTTGATAACTTTTCAATCTTGCTATTCAAAAGGTCTTCAATTCTTCTTCAACCTAAATCTATAATCATGCACACAAGAGAGAAAAATGTTTTTTTTTCAATGAATGTGGGCTTTCCTTGGACAAACCCCATTTTGGTAATCAAACCTTGAATTACAATAATGAAATAAAAGAGGGAATGAAGAATGAACAAAGCTATGTTACCACTCAACAAACCTTTGTATGAAACCCTAATAATGGAGATATTAAGAGGTTTGCAACTTTCATGAAATGGTTGAATTGGATGTGAATCTTGACACTCGAATAATTCTTTGAATGCTTGAACTTGATCTTGAAACTTGTATCACAATGTTAGTTAAAAAAGCATGCATGATAAAAGAAGACTTTGACATGATGAAAGGATCTTGATTCCTGCAATAAATATCTATTATATCTTCTCTTGAATACTCTTGATCATCAACCTTTCTATTGGAATGCATGCATAAAAACTCTAAGTTCTTCAAAAACTGACTTGATTTGATAAAATAACCTTGTATTTATATGTATGTATCCTTAATTTTTTGAAATTCAAATATCAAAAGTTGGCATTGAATTAGGGATTTGAAGATGTTAAAATACTGCCAAAAACATAATTTAAATTTAGGTCCAAAGGACTGGGGAGGAACCATTCACCCATGGGAAAATGGGTTCTAGGTCCTTATTCCTAGAACACACATTGCTAAGGTAAATTTTTATGTTTAGGCATTAATTATTGTCGGGTTTCCCCTTTGGAAAATGTAATTTATTAGGCTTGTATATGAATAAAAGGGCTTATTAAGGCCTAATTAAGATTAATTTAATTAAGAGGGTCCAAATAAGTTTGAAAATGTAAAGGAATACATTTATCAACACTAAATTACGGCATTATTAAGTCCATTTTAATTAGGAGGGCCCAAACAAGTGAGAAAATGTAAAGGGATACATTTTTCTACACTACAAAAATTATCAAATCTAGAGTTGATTAAAGGTTCGAACACCTTTGTTGATATCTGACAGGGTTTTATGAACCCATGTTGGCTGAAAATAGAAGCATTCAAGCATTTAATTTATAAAGTGATGAGAGGTAAAAGAGCAGGTTATCATAACTCGAGTGCGTGTTGATAGCCTATTGATAACTTTTCCAAGGATCGAGGTTTTTCTTAGTAACAACATTAATTAATTGAAAAATAAGCACAAGTGAAGTACATGACAAGAAATAAGAAAAGTGGCATTCACATGGAAAATCAAGATACACTGTTGTAGTACAAAATTAATTTATATTCATATTATATACTGTTACAAAAACTCCTATTTACATCCAAAATTAGAATCCCATTATATTTTAGATACAAAGAACAAAAATAAGGATGCAAATTCCTTTGACCACCTCTTGCAAATGTTCAATTTGTGCAGGGGAGAACAAGTTTTCATTAGATTGGATGAAATGGAAAAACAACCCTATGTTTTTTCTCATCGAGCATGCAATAGAGCCACCACCTCTTCAATAATGTCATAGTGAAGAATCACTGCAATACATATGGTGTCACCTACCAGGTCTATTTTTGGAAATACACTAAGTCTTTTGATATCTATCCTCAATTTCTCTTGATGCTCTAGTTGGACCAACCATTCCATGGCCCCACACCACATTCTCATTTTCCAAATGTGTGAACTACATTGTACATGAAGCATTCTAGGAGCTCAGAGTTGTGAACATTGAAGCAACTTAGAAAATTCTCTCCAAGAATTTTCCAGAGAATTCCTTCCTCGATGTCACCTTGAACCATGAAAAAATATTTTAGTTAGTCCATCATCAACCTCCTAAAATAATTGTACTCCACTTCTTCAAGCGTAATAAATTCACTTCTTGAAGAAGCATCACTCTCATTGGTTGTCATCTCCAATGAGCTAAATTCACAAGATGAAAGTGAAAGAAGTTGCCTCAACATTTATAGAAATTCAAAGGCATATTGGAGATTTCATAGGGAATTATCAGTGATTGGAAAGTACATAAATGAGCTCTAATAATATTATGAACAAGCATATCAATATGAATTTAATATTAGTTCAACCAACCCAGCATTCAATTTGGGATATTTCCAATGAATAAATTTGCAAGAATGAATATGATCATTTAATGCAAACACTAGTAATACATCACTTGCATTTACATCAAGCCACAGGGTATAATTTTAAGCCAATATGTTTTGGCTAATTATAAAAATCATTTAGAAAGGGGAAAAAATAATGATGATTATTTCTAGTCATTATTATTCCTCGATTGTGGACTACTCTAAGTAGCATGTTGGTTGTCATGGAACTACCACAAGACATGATGGCCATTATATTAACAGCCAAAGATTCAAGATTTGAATTTATTATAAAACCTAGTTTTAATGTATCTAAGGGGTCCAAAATTCCTTAATTTTACACTATGATGTAATGGAGGGAAAAAGATTTTTTTTGGAATTGAATCATTAATTACAAGTTATTCTAGATCTGTGTATCAATTATTATGAATATGGTGCTTTTTATTGATGAGTTTTTTGGTTGTACGATGCTTAGATTTGGTTTCCTTTGGGAGATAATATTTTAACACCATATTAACTTTACTTATTGATTCAATTCTATTTGAATCACATTTATTTATTCTTAGAGTTGTTGTATTTGCACTAGGATATTGACAATCTTTATGTTAATGGCACTAATCTTGTACTTAAATTAGTTAGTGTTTGTTTGTCTTTCCACGTTGTCTAGTAAAATGTGTACCCTATGTTAGTTAATCATAACCTATGAGGAGGTTGTACCTTGATAATAATTAAGAGGAAAATCACAAATGAAATTGTGATATTTCTAAAGATGTTAGTGATATTGATCCTTTTAAATTGGGCTATGGAGTTAAGATTGAGCTATTACAATAACATCTAATTCATTTGCTAAATTTTTTTTGGTGAATTAGCTGGGGAAAGAATAGGAACTTATAAAGTTTCCTTTTCCATGCAACAAAATGGTTTTTACTGCATAAAACATCTTTCCTATTTTACAATTGAATCTTGATTGGATGCAAGCAGAATAAGAGGATATTATTTATCAGTTGAATACCCTTTCTTGGAGATACAAGAGAGGTGCCAAAGATTATATGAGAGAAAATCTTATCCTTGAAGAAGAAGAAGAAAGACCACAATGACTGCCAAGAAGAGAAGTTAAAATTCCCCTTGAATTGAAATTATATGGTACCAAAACCCTCGACCTCACCCTGATCATAATTGAAACCCTCTACCAAACCCAAATTCTCACCCAAGAAACTAAAAGAGATATTTGAAGAACTTGGAAAGGTGCTTTGGAATTATGAAAATTTCATTGTTTGAATATTAGTAGAGACTCTTTTTAATCTTTCATATGTCCATCACAACACCCTAGTCATGAAAGAAATGATTTGGACCATGAGCCCTGCCTCAATATAATAGTTTTCCTCATGGATCAAGGAAAAAATTTCCCATTTTTTGGTGAAAACATACATGACCCTAAAGAACATATTATTTCCCTGACCATTTGATGTGGAGTTTTGGGAGTGCAATAGGAGTATTTTTTTGTAAGGATATTTGTTTATATCCTCATTGAAGGTTCAACCAAATGGTTTAGAAATTGGAGACATGGGTTAATTACTAGTTGGAGGGATTTGGAAGAAAAGTTCCTCAGGAGATTTAAGTATGTGATAAATATTGTTGCTTTTCTTAGTTAATTTTTTGACATTGAGATAAAGGAAAAAGAACCAGAAGGAATAATTTTGTTTTACTTCTATGGTAGGGAGATAGAATAGAAAATTCCAACACTCTCATTCAAGAAAAAACCCTAGAGATCTCAACCTCAAGTGTGAAAAGGAGAAAGAGATCCTGCAATAGGGTTGTTCTAGATACTGATTGTAAACTAATGAGGGGTTCACCAGCAAGCTAGGGCTTGGAAAGACAAATTCAATGTAAGATAGAATGGTTAACCCTAATGTGATGCAATCTTTAACTAAATGACCTAAACATGCATGTAGAACATAACAAAAAGATATGAGATGAAATATGTGCTCTTGAAAATATGAAGAGGACTGAATCAAGGCCTAAAATGTTGTAAACATTGATTTTAAAGCCTATTGGGACTCATGCCAATCTGGGTGTCTTAATCTATAAAAACCTAAAAAAATGACCTAAACTAGGACTCATATGTCAGAACTAGCGTAACAATTCAATTAGAGTTTTTTGAAGCTTCCAAGTCTAAATCATATCTTCAAGGTCTACTCTACACTTCCTAATTGATTTTTGGATCTGAAACCTTGATTTGCAACCTGTAAAGTCTTCCAAGTATCTCCAATAAAATGTGAAAATTTTGACAACTTTAGACACTTTTCCAACTTTCTCAAAACTTTCTCTTGAATGTTCCTTCAACCTAAACCTACAAATCACACACTAAAGGGAGGGAAAAATGGTTTTTTGTTAGTGAATAGGGGTTTTCCTTTGTCAAACCCCGTTTTGGTAATCAAACCTTGAAATGGAATGAAATAGGAATGGGGAATGATGAATGAACAAAATAAGATATTACAATGCATCAAACCCTAGCAAAAAGAGGCTACAAACATGTATGAGATGGCTCCAATAGATGTAGATCTCGACTCATGCTTGAATGTGATAGATATTACCTTTAATGCTAGCCTGAATCATAAAACCCTACCTCACAATTGTTAGCTAAAAAAAAAACATGATGCATGAAGACTTTTACATGATGCTTGATACTTGAATAATGCTCTAAAATTATGGATAATATTCCCTTGAATTCTCTTGAATCATATTATAAACTCAAACTTTCTATAAGGATGAATACTTGAAAGCTTGGGGTAAAAATGAGTGAAAGAACCTTGTATTTATAGTTAATTATGTTAAATTTCTTAAAATTACAACACTACAAGCTGACACCAGATCTAGGACGATAAAATCCCACCAAGAATTTGAATTAATTGTAATTTTTGGTCACATGGGAATCATATGCCCAAGGTAGTGTATGAGTCCCATTAGGCATAATTTATGGGACCAAATTGAAAAATTCTTAGAAAGGTGTAAAATTAGGATCAAGACCCAAAACCTAAGGTGGGACCCATATTCCCAAGGTGGTGTACGGGTCCCAGAAAACCAAATCTTGGCCACACAACCTAGAAAAACATGAATTATGATTGGATGTTGATTTGTGTCAAGAATATCCTTGAAAAGTTGCATTAAATGAGACTTGTGGATGCAAAATAAGGCCAATTAAAGCATAAAGAATCCCAACTATTAATGAAAAGCCTAGAAACATGTGAAAGTGTGTTACAACACTTCACAACACCCTAAATAAGGTAGGATTAGGTTTATTTAGTTTACTAGGGCACAATACCTAATTTGAGTGTGTTAAACACATTACAAAACTAAGTGAAGGCATCATTAAGCGTAATTTAATAATGAGGGCCCAAAAAAGTGTGAAAATATCATCAACAACATATTTTGACACTACATTTAGCACCCACTTTAGTGAGAGGATGAACTTGCTTCAAACTCACACTAAAGTAGATGAAACTCGTGATGAGCCCAAAATGTGCTCATGATTTGGATATCTTGGTGTATTTTTACTACCCTCGTTTCTGTTGTTTATGATTGTTTAAACTCTTTAAGAAACCCTTTATTGGGATATCTTGTAGCAATACACTTTCATGATTCCTGTAGCCTATCATGTTGACTTATCTATATTTATTACCCCGTTAGACTCCCTAAATGACTGGTATAACGCATATAGTTTTTGAATGATGAAATAGATTTAAATATGTGATTAATGAATGGATATTGTGTATGTGCCATGTGCCTTTTCTTTCACATTTGTTACCTTGTGTTTTGCAGGTTGTTGAAGAAAGTATGATCAAGTCAAGTGCAGCCGATCTCAGCCTTGCAGTAAATTCCAAGATATAGCACGACTTTGAGGAAGCTCTGGCGAAGACTCTTTGACCGAAACTGTTGGTAAGGATTTTAAATGTCAATCAATCTAGAAAGAGTGGAGCGCTAGATTCTCTTTGGATCGGGTTGAATGAATAAACTCATTTATGAAGTCTGTTCCTTGATTTTAGGATACATTTCCTATCCACGTCTTTCTCTGTTAGGGTTAGTTAGTTAGTTGTTTTCCTGATTTTAAATAAGTTCTCCTCCTATGCGAGTGAGCAAGCATATAATTAAGATAGAAGCATAGTGACAGGGAGATAGAAAGATATCATGTAAGAGTTAGTATGATAATAGAAAGCAGAATTTGTATGACGAGAGACAGAGTTTATTGTTAGTTCTCATATGAACGGAACAATGTATACCATTTTGAGTTTATGAATAAAGATTGATGAAGTTCTGAGTTCAACACTTGCGTAATTAGTTGATGCTTGCTAAGGGGGCCCACTTAGTAAGTATCTATAGTTAGTTAGCTATTTCTTTGTTGTAGATCATCAATTAGATTTCATCTTTGAATTTTCTGTGCAAAATCAGTCTTATATTGTTCCTACAGCATCAGGAATCCATCCTTGTGTTTGTTCCTGAAGCATAAGGCCACTTCATAGTTTGTTTCTCAGTTGTAGCTATTATGATTTCTACTTTGGTTAGATTATGGTTGAGTTAAGAGAACTTTGCATTACCTTCCTGTAGCGTAGGTAGAATTCTTTCCAAGTATTTATTTCCGTTAAGTTGTGACTGAAACTAGTTCTTAGTGCATATATTGTGCTGCTCCATTCAAAGTATACGTTCCCTGGTTTGACAAGTAAATGAATGACCATGAAAAGATATTAGTCGCCTGCTGGAATGTCCAATTCCCAGGATAGGTTTTGCTGTGATTTTCATATCCTTTTGTGGGCGCAACCATTTTTGGTGCCATTGCTGGGGATGGTGTCAAACTAAGAATCTGTCAAAAGTCATTTTTAGCATTAGTTTAGTTTGTTAATCAATAATCTTCAAAATCCTTCAAATCATATTCATTCTATTGCATGCATAGAAGAAGAGATGCGCTAGGAAGGTTTCTGCCTGAAAACCTGTTTGTTGAACTACCATTTGACCCAGCTGACGAAGAACCTGAGGAAAATCCATTTGCTTTTATATTCCAACAAGCAAATATTGCAAATAATCCACCTCCTACTTTTGAGTTTCCCATTGTTGCTTAGTGAGATACTGATAACCTTAAAAATATTCCTTCTTCATTACTTCCCAAGTTCTATGGCCTAGTTACGGAGGACCCTGAAACTTTCTTGTTTGAGTTTGATATCCTCTGTCTTAGCTATGATTACACTTCAGATGCACACAAGCTGAAGTTGTTTCCTTTCACCTTGAAGGAAGGAGCTCTTAGATGGTTCATGAGTTTGGGGAGAGGTGTTGTTGATAGTTGGGCAGCCATGCAAACAAAGTTCCTTGAGAAATATAAGGAATATTGTAAGAGTGGTAGTAAGGGAGATGATATATTTAGAATTTAACAAAAGGAGGATGAAAGCCTGGAAGACTATATCTCAAGATTCTTGTTTTCCTTGAAAAAGAATTCAAACCATACTTTCAACGAAGAATCTCAGAAACTACTTTTTCTAAGGGGAATCAGTCATACCTATATAGACGCCCTGGACCTGATTGGAGGAGGTGATATAACCCAACTGCCTTGGGATGATATCAAGAAAATGTGTCTTAATTACTCCTGAGAAAATGTGAAGAAGGGTAGAGGTCATCAAGCCACAGTGGGAAAGTCCTCTACTAATGGAGTTTACTGGATGGAGATCACAAATTTGTTGTCATATTTCAAGCAGGAAATCATAAACAACATGGCTACACAGTTGGAGACTATGCAAGTTCAGAAGAAACATGAGGAAGCTGAAGCAATCCTGGCTAAATTCTGTCCACATTGTAGACAGAAGAAACGTGACTGAAAATGCAAGATGGTGGCCAACATGGAGGCTAAATAGTTTCCTACTGATTTTAAGATGATAGAAGGTGATGATGACCAAGTCTTCTTTGTTGCACAAAGGAGGCCATGGGCCCAAAGACAAGGTATGCCTTAGGACCCTTTGCAAAATTTTGGTTCATATAATAGTCAATGGAAAAATTAGTACCCTAAACTATGGGCCATACTCCCAACCTCAGTGGAATAACCCTTGGCCAAATGCTCAGCAAAACCGTTGGCAATCCTCACAAGGGAATTGACAATCACCACAGCAAAATCAGTGGCAGCCTCCACAAGGGAATTGGCAGCAGCCTAACCAATGGAGAGGAGGCCAGCAATGGTCAAATCCACCCATTGGTTTCCTGTAGCAACCCCAGTAGCAATCCATTATGCCACCTCCTGTAGCTAATCAAGGTGAGAATCCAAAATCAACCCAACTACCTGCTCAGGCAACACGTAATCCAAATAACCAGCAACCGCAGCAGCAGCAAGTCTATTTTGCTGATCCTAATCATCAGCTTGCCTATGCTCTTAACCTAAATAATATTAATTTACGTTCAGGAACCGTGCTGCCCACACCATCTCCTCCCATAATCTCATAATTACCATCTAAGGAGACTGACCAAGAAGAAGATTTCAATGACCAAGCCCAACCAAATCAGCCATTTCATATCCCATCATTACCTAAGCCATCTGATAAAGTGTCCCCTAATTCCCACAAAGGTTGGAAGGTGAAAATGTGAAAAAATAAGAGGAATCTACCTTTGACATCCTTGACTAGCTAAACCATATATGTGTGAAAATTTCCTTGTTCCAAGCAATCAAAGAAGTACCTATCTATGGCAAGGCCATGAGGGAGGCATGTTTGAAGAAACTGGGGAGGAAAAAGAAAGACCCTAAAACTATCCATGTAATAGGCCAACTCTCTTACTTAATGCTAGGGAAGCTTAGCATCCCAAAATATTTAGATCCAGGAAGTCTTGTTGTGGAGATAAATGTTAATGGGTTGTAAATTAAGAATGCTTTAGTAGATCTTGGTGCAGCTATCAATGTCATGAAAAAGGACCTGGTTGTAAAACTTAATATTTCAGAAATAAGGACTACACCTACAATATTACAACTTGCTGATAGCTCAACTGTCAAACCTGATGGGGTAGTTCAAGACCTGGTAGTCACCTTGGATTCCTTGGAGTACCCTGCTGATTTGATGGTCTTATCTCCAAAGACATCATTGGGGGGATACCCTGTCATACTAGGAAGGCCTTGGTTGGCTACTACTGATGCTTGCATTGGTTGTAGGTTGGGTGACATGACAATATCTGATGGATATAGCACAAAGAAACTTACCCTCTATTCTCCAGCCCTGCCCCAACTTGAGTCTGGAGATGTTGTTTGGCCAGATTTGGGAGAAGAGGAGGAAGTGAACTCTGTGGCCAATTTAAGGATGATTACCAAAGAGTCTTTCATTGCACAAGAAGAAGAAGAAGAAGATATACTGTCCAATATCCTCCTATATAACTATGGTACTGAATATTTTCATTGTGAAAAAATTCCATGTTCTTTGTAGACTATTCTTCGTCCATCTACATCAGCAAATTATCCTACAGCAACTGATTTCTTACACACCTTACTACCCCATGAGGTAGACATGTCATTTCTGTCTCAAGTATCTATGATAGACTTAACCTCCCAAGTTGAGGTAACTGCAGGAAAAACCTTGAGCATTAATAAAAGCCTCACCAGTGAGCAACAAGAATCTATGATCAAAATGCTTACCAGTCATAAGTCATCTTTTGCATGGGACTATGGAGATATGAAAGGCTTAGACCCAGAACTCTGTACACATCGCATATATATTAACAGTGAATTCAGACCTGTTAGACAGCCTCAAAGAATAATCAATCTAGCTTTGAGAGAAATTGTTAAAGAAGAATTGTAGAAAATGTTAATAGCTAGCTTTATCGACCCAATCTTTGATAGTAAGTGGGTTTCTCCATTGGTCATTGTTCCTAAGAAAGGAGGAAAATGGAGGGTATGTGTGGATTACAGAGAGCTCAATTTGGCAACAAAGAAAGATTACTTTCCTCTTCCATTCATTGATCAAGTTCTGGATAATTTAGCTGGAAATAAGCACTTCTCATTCTTAGATGGCTTCAGTGGATACAATCAAATCAAGATTGCTCCTGAGGATCAGGAAAAGACTACTTTTACATGCCCTTGGGGAACGTTTTCCTATTCGGTTTTGCCTTTTGGTCTTTGTAATGCTCCTGCAACTTTCCAGAGGGAAATTATAAGTATCTTCTCAGACATCTCATATGATTACATGGAAATATACATGGATGACTTTACTGTTTATGGTACGACATTTGAGGAAGCTCAAGCCAACTTGGAGAAAGTTCTATAAAGATGTGAAGATCACAACTTATTGCTGAATAGTCAAAAGTGCTTCATGATGATGTAGGAGGGAATAGTCCTTGGTCACTATATTTCTGTTGTAGGAATTTAGGTTGATCCTGCTAAGATTGAGGTCATCTCTAAGTTACCATCTCCTACTAAGTAGAAGGAGGTACGAATCTTTCTAGGCTATGCTAGCTACTATAGAAGATTCATCAAAGACTTCAGCCAAATAGCAGGCCCCTTATATAGTCTACTGAAGAAAGATGCAGAGTTTTCTTGGACTAAGGAATGTGAAAAAGCATTTCTTGACTTGAAAGTCACCCTTACATAGGCACCTGTTCTGAAAGGACCTGATTGGTCACTTCCATTTCATATTCATACTGATGCATCAGATTATGCAATTGGAGCAATGTTAGGGCAGAAGGATGGTTCAACATAACATGCACTCTACTACATAAGCAAAAATCTGTAAGGGGTTGAATTCAACTCCACTATTACAGAAAAAGAAATGTTGGCAATCATCTATGCCCTCAATAAATTCAGGCATTACATCACTGGTTATTAGATATTTGTCCACACTGATCATGCAACAATCTGGTATCTCATGAACAAAAGCTCAATATCCGAGAGACTGGCAAGATGGTTGTTGCCGATGTAGGAATTTGACATTATAATTGTGGACAAGCTAGGTAAAGCCAATGTAGTTGTTGATTTCCTTTCTAGAATTCAAAGGCAAGATGACTTTGCACTTATTGAAGACTCCTTTCCTAACGAGCACCTGTTTGCAATCAAGGTTATTCACCCATAGTATGCTGATATAGCAAATTATCTAACAACAGTAAGAACTCCTCCTCAATTCTCCCCTAAGGAAAAAAGATTATTGGTAGAGAAAAGCTTTAACTTTTTTTGGATTGCAGATTTCATGTTTTATACAGGGCCAGATCAAGTTATGAGGAGATGTGTACAAGAGGGCACTCATGATATACTGCATGCAAGCCATGATGAGCCGTGTGGTGGACATTTTGCTACCAAAAGAACAACAATGAAAATTTTAAATACTGGTTACTATTGGCCAACCTTGCATAGAGATGCAGCCAAATATACCAGGGGATGTGACAGATGCCAACAAATGGGAAGACCATCTCCCTCTGATGAGATTCCTCTATTTCCACAAGTTGTAGTTACACCATTCGACAAATGGGGACTAGATTTTGTGGGACCAATTGATCCACCTTCCAATGGTAAGTCCTACATCCTTGTATACACAGATTATGTCACAAAATGGGTAGAGGCTAAACCTATGAAACATGCTAGGGATAATAAAGTGGCTGAATTCCTCTATGAGGAAATATTTATTAGGTTTGGTGTTCTTAGAGAGATAGTGACAGATCAAGGAGCACAATTTACTTCTACACTTATCACAGCTTTAGTCAATGAATACAATATATGGCACATGAAATCAACTCCTTATCACTCCCAGGCCAATGACTAGGTTGAGGTCACCAATAGGGACATAGAGGCCATTTTGACTAAAACTGTAGATTTGCATAGGCAGGACTGGGCCACAAGGTTACCAGAAGCTATATGGGCCTACCGTACTACCTAGAAGACTGCTATAGGATTTACACCTTTTGAAATGGTGTATGGTAAAATAGTTGTGATGCCAATAGAATTTGAACATAAGACTCTCAAAATAGCACTAAAGATGGACATGGATTTAACAAATGCACAAAAAGACACAATCATGTAGTTCAATGCTCTGGATGAACTCCGAAAGCATGCCCTACAGCACACTGAGATGATAGAGAATCAGTGAATAAGGTGGCATGATAAATACATTATGGAAAAGGAATTCAAAGTAGGAGACTGGGCTCTGCTTTATGACTCATGGTATAAGGACAGTCTAGGAAAATTATAGACCAGATGGTTGGGCCCGTATGAAATTGTGAATGTATTTGCTAATGGTGTAGTTCAACTTGTTATAATTGATCCTGTTAGATTCAAGCTGTTAGTTAATGGACACCGCCTCCGGTTGCAGCAGTTCGTTTAGGATCTTGCCACTACTCTTCTTGCAGCTGAAGGTTTTAGCTTTTCTCCTGCAGGTTCACTGTAATTTTGAAATGCATGCTCATAATAAAGGTTTCCTTTTTAAGGAAACCCCTTTTTCTTCATTTCCCCTTGTCACCACATCTCACTTCTTTATCTTCCATCCATCTATCCCATCCATGCATTCCATTTGTTCATGCCATCCGCCCACGTCACCCATCCACCTCATTCATCCGCACCACCCTTAATTATGATATCGTTCCCAACTATCATCTCATGCCGAAGTCGTCATCTTTCTTAACACGTACAAACATTTAATGAAAGGTACACCATATCTTTTGTTATCGCATTATTGATTTATTTCATTTTATTCATTTACTACTATGTTTGTATCAGTCATTATTACCCGATCTCCACATATTCTTTAGTACATGTGAGGACACATGTCATACTCTAAGTAGGGGGCGCGATAATCCACTTTTTAAACCTGTCTTTTCGCTACTGCCACAACTGCTCAGATAATCTTTCTTTATTCTTTTCTGGTACTTTCCAAATATGATTGCATGTCTTTTTCATTGCATTTTTTTCATTAAAAATTACGATTAAGACTGCTTGTTTAAAAAGTTCATTTTTGAAAAGAAGAGATAAGTGACAATGGGACATAAAAGAACTGGAATAGAAAATGAAACAGAAGGGAAAATTTTTGGATTTTTACCAAAGAGTTGAGTTCAGCTAAGGAAAAATTGTGAACATGGGTGGTCAGTTGGTGCGACATGAGCCTGTAGCTCATGAGTTATTAATGTAAAATCCTCAAACAGCCCAAGCATTTAGCCTCTGTGGTTGGCTGAATTACTTTTTGAGTTTAAATGCTTTCAATGAGGAGGCTGCAGGCAATTTTTTGAGAACAATTTCTGAAGGGGAGGCTACTATATGGAGTCTAACGGTTGTTGTAACTGAAGAAAGAATTTCTGAAGTAACCAGGCTTCCAACTGTTGGAGAAAATTTTTCTTCAGATGCCATCTCTGCAAGGGCCAAATTTACAGTACCCACTGACGGACCTTTGGAAGTCTCCAAGCAGGGATGCAAGCGAGTGTCGTTGCCTCCTCCATACCCAGAATATGCTGCTTTCATCATCAGGTATTTAACATGTGAAGGATGTTTCTCTTACCTACATTCTTACCATTTCAAATTGTTAAGTCATATGAAGCATGGGTTAGCTGTAAATGTTCTGAACTTCTTGTTAAAATTTCTAGAACAATGTGCCCACGAAACCCAACAGGGGAAGGATAATTCTATTGCTCACCATGGTCTCATAAAATTGTTGATTGAACGCTCTTTGAGAGATGTATCACCTCTTTCCTGGAAATAATTTGTTGCCCAAAAGAGCTTGCAATGTCAAGACCCCCCTACAGCACTTACCCCACAACCTCAGAAAAAGAAAGAGGAAATGGCGTCTACCAATAGAAGAACAGGGCAAGGGTCATCAGTTCCTATAACACCTGGTCCTACAGCTCTCACACCAAAGTCCTCTGCCTGGGTGCAAACTAGGGCTACCAGTAGGAGAGAGAGAGGCAAAGCAAAGACAAGAGAGTCATCTGGGGTGGAACAAACCCCAGAATTTGACCCTCGTTCTCTGAAAAGGCAACGATCTTCTCCTGCAGCATCTTCCCCTGTAGCATTATCTCCTACAGCAACACCTGTTGCCATCACTAGTTCACCATCATCCTCTGACAAGGAAAAACCCTCTAGGTAGTTCAAAAAGAGGAAGGCTACGAGAGCACCTCCTACAGCTACACCATTGCTAAGAAGAGTTTCCACAAGGAAGCAATGTAAAGTATCCCCTACTTCACCTCAACCTAAGGTTATTATAATTTTAGAAGAATCTGTAGAGTCTGAACATGATGTTTCTCAGAATGTGTCTAAGAGTGCTGCACAGAGTTCATTCATTCCTGAAGAGGAACAAATTAAGACAAGGGAAATTGAGCATAATGAAAGGGGGGTACCAAGTCTTGATGACTTGGCTACTGCTGCTATGCAGATTTTGGAGGAAGCACAGTCTTCTCCACTGCAGCAATAGGAATTCATCCTGCAGCAAGAGCAGGAATAGACTGAACAATTGGACGTACCTAGTGAAGCTACATTTCCCCATGCAACTTGTCAAGCCATCATTGTCTATAAAAAGACATTTTTGATTGAGTTTTTGGAATATGTCAAAGCTACATGGAAACTAGTTACATTGCAAACCCTGACTTTCCGCCACCTAGCCTAGACTAAAATGCAACAGTCTATGGGAGGAAGAAAGGAAGAAACTGAAAAAAGAAATTAAAGGGAAGAAACAGGAAATTCAGGAATTAAAAGAGAAAATGGATGAAATGCTGAAGGTAACTGGTCAGATTATGGATTGCAGACCACCACCCAGAGTTTATGCTTTGTGCCTCAAGGAACAATTCTTGTGGTTCCAACTAATGATAATTTCCAGAAATCAAAATCCTATTATTCACACTGCTAGAGAATTCTACGATGCATACCAGGTAGCTCCCAATTGGTTAAGAAATTCTTTGTGTGAATTCTATTTACATGGCTTTATAATCCCATTTGAAATTGAGTGGAATCCCCTACTGTACATTGGCGATATCCATTTGAGATCACTTATGTCTCAGGCGGAAAATGAAGCAAATTATGGCAGGAAATGGGAAACATATGAAGAAGCTGAAAGAAATGAGCCTATTCCATTGCGCCCTGAGAGTTCGAACCCCCATGCAATGTTGAAAACTTGGTTTACTCTAGCATATGGCTTTAATAATAATACAGCCAGGATGAAAATATTTGATCTCAGAAAATAGGTATATGATGAGTTTCAGGAACAACCATACTCATTTTGGAGGCTGTCATACACCAGAATTGAGAAAAGGTGGGAGAGATTAACTATTGGGCTAAGAAGGTCTAAGCCTCACAGTCCCTTGAACTTTACAGCAGCTCTCAAATGATCAAACATATACATACAACTAGGACTTCAAAAGAGGTTTGAATTATGGTTTCCATTGACATTTAGACCTCCTATGCTAATGTGGCCCCTTTATCCTTACCAGGATACAAATCTTAATGAAGATTCCGAAGCTCGTAGGTATAAAAGGTGGCAGAGTTTTAGAGGTTTTTGTTACAAATTTGGAACTCCATTTCAGACTCATGCCGCAACCACTGATTTCAGAGAGACCACCAGAAAGTGTAATTCTAGAGGACCAGCATTGGGTTAAGTAGGGGGCAAATGATGAGCCCAAAATGTGCTCATGATTTGGATATCTTGCTGTATTTTTACTACCCTCATTTCTGTTGTTTATGGTTGTTTAAACTCTTTAAGAAACCTTTTATTGGGATATCCTGTAGCAATACACTTTCATGATTCCTGTAGCCTATCATGTTGACTTATCTATATTTATTACACTGTTTGACTCCCTAAATGACTAGTATAACGCATATAGTTTTTGAATGATGAAATACATTTAAATATGTGATTAATGAACGTATATTGTGTATGTGCCATGCGCCTTTTCTTTTGCATCTGTTACCTTGTGTTTTGCAGGTTGTTGAAGAAAGTATGATCAAGTCAAGCGCAACCGATCTTGGCCTTGCAGTAAAGTCCATTTCTTGCATGACTTTGAGGAAGCTCTAGCGAAGACTCTTTGACCGAAACTATTGGGAAGGATTTTAAAGGTCAGTCAATCTAGAAAGAGTGGAGCGCTAGATTATCTCTGGATCTGGTTGAATGGATAAACTCATTTATGAAGTTCGTTCCTCAATTTCAGGATACATTTCATATCCATGACTTTCTTTGTTAGGGTTAGTTAGTTAGTTGTTTCCCTGATTTTAAATAATTTCTCCTCTTGTGCGAGTGAGCAAGCATAGAAGTAAGATAAAAGCATAGTGATAGGGAGATAGAAATATATCATGTAAGAGTTAGTATGATAATAGAAAGAAAAATGTGTATGAGAAGAGACAGAGTTTATTGTTAGTTCTCATATGAACAGAACAATGTATACCATTTTGAGTTTATGAATAAAGATTGATGAAGTTCTAAGTTCAACACTTGCGTAATTAGTTGATGCTTGCTAAGGGGGCCCACTTAGTAAGTATTTGTAGTTAGTTAGCTATTTCTTTATTGTTGATCATCAGTTATATTTCATCTTTGAAGTTTCTGTGCAAACTCAGTCCTATATTGTTCCTGCAGCATCGGGAATCCATCCCTGTGTTTGTTCCTGCAGCATAAGGTTAGTTCATAGTTTGTTTCTCAGTTGTAGCTGTTATGATATCTGCTTTGGTTAGATTATGGTTGAGTTAAGATAACTTTGCATTACCTTCCTATAGTGTAGTTAGAATTATTTCCAATTATTTATTTCTGGTAAGTTGTGACTGAAACTAGTTCTTAGTGCATATATTGTGTTGCTCCATTCAAAGTATACGTTCCCTGGTTTGACAAGTAAATGAACGACCATGAAAAGATATTAGTCACCTGCTGGAATGTCCAATTCCCAA
>VDFB02000017.1:226265752-226394970 GCA_007258455.2 Sequoia sempervirens
CTCCCCTGCCACTATGCCCGAGGCCCTCACAAAGCACATGCAGAGTCTTCCTCCTGAGCTCTCACAGATCCTAATGGACCCCACTCTCCAAGTAGCCCTCGCCCAAGCCCTCGCAACAGCTCAGCCTTCACAACCGCCAACAAGGCCGCCAACCATGGAGGCTACAATGCAAATCTTGGAGAAGTTGGAGGAGCAGGAATGAGAGGCCTCGAAACCCATAGAGGAGGAGGCCAATGAATATCATGAGCACCCCGAATACGAGCACCGAACCATCGACATGGTGGTCTATGAGGAGGAGGAGACGGGCTCTTCTGAGAGCGGAGATGAAGAGGATGACTCGGGTACCAAGGAGGTTGTCCAAACATTTGATGAGGACCTTGAGAAGGAGTTGGCGCAGCAGCCAAAGGACGTTGGGGAGGAGGCTGAGGAGTTACCGCATGATGAAAAGGGGCAGCCACCAGAAGAGTAGCGGATAAAAGATATCACCAAGACCGAGACCCATGTTGTGAAGAGCGCCGAGGCCGCGGCTGCTGAAGAGAAGAAAGAAGAGGAGGCATAAAAAAAAGAAGATCCCACCCGGGTATTGTCCACCAGGCTGCCCGTCAAATGTCTCGTGTTTTATTGTGACTCCGACGAAGAGGAGGAGGAAGCTACCAAGGAAAAGGAAGAGCTCCAGAAGAAAAAAGAGGCAGAAGTCTTGCCTCTAACTGAAAAGGGTGAGGGCAGCCATGATGCACCCAAGGACAAATCCACCATGTCTGACTGGTTGGAGAAACAGTTGGAGAAGGCTACCCCAGTGCTGAAAGATCCAAGGGCGAGATTGGAGGCCATCTTGGCTCGATCCCTGACTGTAACAAAGAAGGAGAAGAAGCCTAAGGTCCGTTCCAAGATAACGATAGACGCTTCCGGCTCCCGAGTAGCGCAAGTTGCCACGCCTATAGTTGGCCAAGCAGGGGCAAGTTACAGCGTCTCCACCGTTGATTTGGGTACAACGACTAGAGAGCAGAAGGTTGAACATCTGGAAGAGTCGGTGGCCACAGTGGTACATCTGATCAAGCAAGACAAGGTCACCAAGGATGAACTCAAAGCACAGGTTGCTGCCCTAACTGACTACATTCAGCAATGGTCCTCGGTGGATGACCTACCCAATACCTCCACGGCTGCACCTCAACTGCTCTCCAAATAACAGATCGACAAGATAGGGAGGACGAAGAATTTAGAGAAGACAACTGAGGATTAGTTCCAACAGGTCATATACGTCAGAAACATGGGAATCAGCAGAGCTGTGTGGATAGCCAATAAGTTCTTGGATTTGATCCAATCCCTGGAAAGCACGAAGCGGATCTGCACCAATTTCCCTGCGATTTATGACTCTGCCTTCCCAAAGGTTGAAGCCATCCTTCAGATGCCTGAGAACACGTGGGAAGAGAAGCTAGAGCTAAAGAAAGAAGATCATTGGCTGGTGGACATGTGGCACAAAGATCTCATCAACCAGAAGGATAGGTTGGAGCAAATCTGGAGTAGGGTGGATCCTGACATTGAGTGGATTAGGGAAATCTGGGAGGAATGCACCGAGTATCTTAAGCTGATGGCGGGCTATGATATGCCCACAGTGCAAATAGATGCCGAGAAGGTCAAGTCATACTTTGAGGAAAAGATGAAGGACGAGATAGCTGAATAAATAACAATGGAGTTCCTGAGTTATGCTGCCCGCGCCTTCGATCGGTTGGAGCTTTTCAAAGACCAAGGCTCGAAGTATGATGAAGACTGGAAAAAGGCTGGAGGATAACGCTAAAGAGTGGAGCTACCAAGTGTTAAGATGCGAGATCCTCGAGATCGACAAGCTCCAGGCCGTCATCCTCAAGCACATAGAGCACGCAGCCTCCGAAGGAGCAAAAGGAAGCCCAGCCAAGGAAGAGGACCTCCCTAAAGAGTAGCTACAGCCAAGAAAACAACAATTAGCTACAGGACGAAAAGCTATAGTGTCATCCACTAGAGGACGAAATAGGGAAGAGACAAGAAATGTTTTTAAATTGTAAATCTATTTGGGGGTAGGTGAAACCCTATTTTGTAATGAATCTTGGCCACAATGAGAATGAATCTTGGCCACTCAATTAACTTTTTGGAAACTATAAATAGGGAACTCCTCTCATTTGCAAAGAGAGAGTTGAGTTGTTGTAAAGGCATGCTGCAGAAATTTATAAGAAATATCATTGACTTGGTGTATTTCCTTGATTTCTCTCTTGTCATTTGATTCATTCTCCAATTTCACATGTTTAGCTTAGATCTCATGGTTGTTTAGTTAGCTGTTTACTTTATTTTGGATAGATTTTAGGAATGCTGTTGGCTGATTGTGAAAATTCCTGCTTTGTTGATGATCCCTTAGTCCATACTTTTTGCTGTTTGCTGAAGGTAGATAGCTGTGCAAAGTTAGCCTGGACTTGATTTTGAAGCTGCCCCAAACATTTATCTTTAATTCATGCATGTATGTGGTGGATGAAGGATGAAATATCTGCAGCCCTTAGAAGATAGCACAATTTCCATGATACTGTGAAATCCCTGGTTAAGTGGGATATTATTTTAAGGAATTGTCCATTGCAGGGACTCCATTGTCACTATTCATTGCAAGCTTCAGACTTAGGAACTTTTTCTTCCCTTCGCTCTTTTTCCACCTTTTTTTAGAAACTGAACAATACCAAGGTTCATTGCACATTGTAAAGCCAAACCCAACAATTAAAATGGAGTTCAAGGCTGTTGTTTGAACCTACAGCCGATGCATGTCAACTTCCCATCCTAGGGACTCCATTCTAAAATCCAACTTCATGCTTTATGTCCACACTTCGTATTTTCTGTAAGACCGCCTTGTGATTCCAGCAAATCACATCAAACTACTAAGGTATCTAAGCACTGTCATGACCTGACATCCGAGAGACCTTGGGATAGTATTCTGTAATTCGATTGTGGGAGATTGTCTTTCAAGAGAGGAAGTGTATAAAAACACCATCAACAGAATGATGAATGAACAAAATAAGATGTTACAACTCACCAAAACCTAGCAATAAGAGGCTATAAACATGTATGACATGGTTTCAATGGATACAAATCTTTACTCTTCCTTGAATGTGACAGATCTTGACTTTAATGCTATCTTGAATCATAAAACCCTATATCACAATTGTTAGCTTAAAAAAAAATGATGCATTAATACTTTGACATGATGCTTGATACTTGAATAATGCTCTAAAATTCTTGATAATATGCCCTTGAATTCTCTTGAATGCTTTTGAATGCTCTTGTAAACTCAAACTTTCTATAAGGATGAATACTTGAATGCTTGGGGTGAAAATGAGTAAAATAACCTTGTATTTATACTTAATTATGCCAAATTTCTCAAAATTACAACACTACAAGTTGACATCAAATCTAGGAGGATAAAATCCCACCAATAATTTAAATTAATTTTAATTGTGGGCATACAAGACTCATACATCCAAGGTGGTGTATGAGTCCCATTAGGCATATTTTATGGGACCAAATTCAAAAATGCTTAAAAAGATGTAAAATATGGATCGGGACCCAAAACCCTAGGTGGGACCCATATGCCCAAGGTGGTGTATGAGTCCCAGACCACCAAATCTAGGCCATATAACCTAAAAACACCTGAATTATGATTGGATTTTGATTTGTGTTGGGATTATCCTTGGAAAGATGCATTAAATGAGCTTGTCGATGCAAAATAAGACCAATTAAAGGATAAAGAAGCCCAATTATTAATTACAACCTTAGAAAAATGTGAAAGTGTGTTACAAAACTTTACAATACCCTAAATAAGGTAGGATTAGGTTTACTTAGTTTACAAGGGCCCAAGACCTAATGTGAGTGTGTTAAACACATTACAACACTAAGTCAAGGCATCATTAATCTCAATTTTATAAGGAGGGCCCAAACAAGTGTGAAAATGTCATCTACGATTTTTTTTGACACTACAGAACCCATATGTGACTTTTTGGATCAGTTTAGCATAAATTTTTAGTGGATTCCTTTGGTAGGGAAACCATGTAAGGAATTTCAGTTTCAAATTTTTACATTTTCTTTACATCATGATGTTCATTTTATTTTGAAAAGAGATAAGGTGATGGGATTGAACCTACAAAATTGGAATCAATTAGTATTATGGATGATCTGATTGCATCAAGGGTATGGAAACAAAAATATTCCAAAGAAACACAAAAATATAAAATTTTGAATTTTCATTGTTTTGTGAGTCATTTGCACCTTGTTGTTGAGAATGTTAATCTCACTGTCATTGGTCCTGAACACTTTGAGGAGTATGTAATAGATAACAAGGTGAGGGTGAGTTAGAATTGGGAGACCGATGTGTACAACTTGAGCTTTGAAGAAAATGAAGAAAATTTGAGTTCATCAAGTGAGGATGAATATTTTTCTCCTTAGGCAAGATCTAGAAATACAATGCATTTTGAACCTACCAAATTTTTTATTTTTGATACTAACATTCAAGTCTCTAATGAAAATCATCAACTACTAAGCTCTTTGTGTGTCCCTGAGTATGAAGGTTTTACTTTCAAAGATGATAACATAACAACCGTTGGAACAGTGTTGAAGGATGATGATCCATATTTTAAGGATGAGATTACTATTAAGCCCATAAAAACACATCAATTCAATGATATGCAATTAGAAGAGGAGAAATGTAACATTTCTTTGACTCAAGAATGGTGTTCTGAGAATGACTTCTTTGATAATTTTTTTTGAAGAGGATAGTAATTGGTAGAAATTTTCAATTCCCCTCTTCATGTTGGATGAGTCTTTTCAAGAAAAAGACAATCCCATATTTGAATTTTTAGACACAAGCACACTAATAGCCTCTAATGATGTGATCGGGGATAAATTATTAGAGCCTTGGGAAGCTACTGAAGTAGAATTAAAATAATCAAAACTTGAGGATGTTATTGAAGTGACCTTCATAAAGTATAGAGAGAATATGATGAAATAAATTAGTGAGATATCTCACCCACTTGAATATTACAATAAATTTTTGGATTCTACCCTGAAAGCTACATATGTTAAATTCTTTGATATGGTGGTTCAAGACACAAAAGGTGAAATACATAGCTATATTCACAAGGAAGAGAAAGTCTATGATGTGAACTAGTTGTTCGGTCATATGATGGTTTGGGTTAAACTCCTTAGTGAAATGAATGCTTGATGTGCATGTTGGTTTTCTGTGATTCTCTATAAGTTGCAGGGGAATTCTTTCTTTTTTAGGTGTGGGCTATTTTTAGCCCAGTCAGTCAATGGTTTTGCATGATTATTTGGTTTTCCTTTAAGGGTAGCATCCTTCCTATCATGTACATACTTCTAGTTTGGGGCGTGTCTTTTGGTTTTCATTTTTTTTCTCTTTTGTTAGTTCATTTTGGTTTGGTTTCTTTCCTCTCATACATGACTCTATGCCTAATAAACAAGATTCCTTCCATTGAAGTGTATATCTAGATTCTTGGCTTTATCCTTTCAATCTTCATCCCTAGATAGAGCCATTATTACCTAGATCCTAGTCATAACAATAAATATTATGGTTCATCCCAAAATTTCTAAGTGCAAATCTTGAAAGTGTTTTTAAAATTTATGTAAACCTCATTGAGCATCGAATGAGTTACCATAACCATTTTTATTGTTGTTATCCTATGGAAAAAATTTAAGGACATGTTTTAAAATGTGTTGGTATTGAAATAATTTCTTAAAATGATCCAAAAGGCCACTCGTAATAAAAGGAAAAAAATAAAAAATAAAAAATTATGAAAGTGATTTTTTTTAATAGATAAGCAGGGAAGGGCCCTGGCCCTTACAAAATGGAAAAAACAGAGCCAAACATCTCAGCAAAACAGACTAGTCATTATGAAAGTGATTGTTGATTAAATGTTTGAAAACTATTTTCAGTATCCAACAGGGTTTTGAGAACCTGTATTGGCTGAAAATGCAAGCATTAAATCATTTAATTTATAAAGTAGTGAGCAAGAAAAGAGCAGGCTATCATAACTCTAGCAGGTTTCAATAGCATAATGATAACTTTTCAAAGGATTGAGGTTTTTTTAATTGACACATAAGCACAAGTGAAGTAAAGTAAAAGAAATAAGAAAAGTGACATTCACATGGAAAATCAAGAGACACTATTGTAGTACAAAAATACTTTATATTCATATCATACACTATTAAAAAAACTCATGTTTACATACAAAATTGGAATCCCATTATATTTCATATACAACTTAGAAAAAAAATAAGGATGTAGATTCCTTTGAACACCTCATGTAAACATTCAATTTGAATAGGGGAGAATAGGTTTTCATGATATTGGATGAAATCCACAAACAATCTCATGTCGTTTCATTCTAATCCAACACACAACAGAATCATCTCCTCTTCAGTAATGTCACTATGAAGTGCCATCACAATACATATGGCATCACCTACTAGGCATGTTTTGGGAAATACACCATCTTTTGATATTGGCCATCACTTTTTCTCAATGGTTTGGTCGTACCAACTGTTCCATGGCTCTCAACAACTTATTCTTGTTTTCCAAATCTGTCAACTACATTGTGCACAAAGTGCTCTAGGGGCTCAAATTTTTGAACATTGACATGACTCAAAAAATTCTCTCCAAGAATTTTCTTGAGCATTCTTTCCTCAACGTCACCTTGAACCATGAAAAAATATTTTACTTGGTCTATCTTTAGCCTCCTAAACTAATTACACTCCACTTCTTCAAGCATAATGAAGTCACTTCTCAAAGAAGCATCACTCTAAGTGCTTTCCATCTCTAAAGAGCTAAATTCACAAGATGAAAAATAAAGTAGTTTCCTCTGTAATTATAGAAATTTAGAGGCATGTTGGAGATTTCCTTGGGAATTATCAACAATTGCAAAGGAAAAAATGACCTCTAAGAATTTAATGAGCAAGGATTGCAATGTGACTTTAATATCTGTTTGACCAATTCAGTGTTCAATTTGTGATATTTCACATGAATAAATTTTAGGAATGTATATGATGATATAATGCAAACTCCGGTAATACATCATTTACATGTTCTTCACGTCATGGGGTAGAATTTTAAGCCAGGATTCTTCATCTAATTGTCAAAATATTTAGAAAGGGGGAAATATAATGATGATTATTTCTAGTCATTAATATTCCTTGGTTGTTGACTGCTGTAGGTAGAAAGTTGGTTGTCATGAAACTACCACAAGACATAATGGTCATTATATTAATGGCCAAAGGTTCAAGATTAGACTTTTTATAAAAGCTAGTTTGAATGTGTCTAAGGGGGGTCAAAATTCTTATAGTTCACACTATGATGTAATGGAGGGAAAATGAACAATTTTGGAATCGAATCTCTAATCAAGTAATTTATTCTTGATATTTGAATTAGGTATTATGAATATGGTGTTTTTTATTGATGAGTCTATTAGATGTATGATACTTAGATTCGGTTTGCTTTGGGGGATAATCTTTTAACATCATATTCACTTGTTTTATTGGGTTAATTCTATTTGAATCACATTTATCTTATTTTACATCTCTAGTCTTTACACTAGGATATTAACATTATTTCTATTAATTGCACTAATCTTGTACTTATAAGTTAGTGTTTATTGCCTTTCCCAACTTTTTCGTAAAAAGTGTATCGTATGTAAGTTAATCATAATATATGATGGAGTTGTACATTGTTAATAATTCAAAGACAAATCACAAATAAAATTGTGTTCTTTCTAGAGCTATTAGTGATATCGACCCTTTTAAATTGGCTTGTGGAGTTAAGATTGAGGTATTACAATAAGGGCCAATTCATTCGCTAATAGAATATGATGGTGATGAAGGAAAATATTAGAAGAATAATTAGGAGGAAGCTAAGGTATTTAACATATCAAGGAGGGAATTGATTAATATTAAAATTATCTAGAGAGTAATATGATGGTTTGGAATAAATGTTCATATAGAGACTAAGAGGATGATTATGTTGGATTAGAAGGGTCATTGGAGGAAATTTTTAGATGGGTCAAAGGGAAGAATACCCTCAGTTGTGTTGGATGACTTGAGATTAAATTTTACCAATTTCAGTATTTGATGTTGACTCTAAGAGCCATTGTGATTCTATGTGATATTAAAAGTACCATATGTGTGGAAAATGACCTAGCCTTCCATGCAAGGATAAAACATGTTTATTTCCTCTACATTATTGTTCTTGATTTGGTAGAGAATGGAAGGGTGATGATAGAAAAACCTTACACTTTTAGAATGTTGTAGCTAATTTTTAAAAAATAATAGAAAATTTAGGTGTTGCAATGGTTAAATGGTCCTTTAGGTCCTTAGTAATTAGATGATGTTTGTAATCCATTTTATCTTACAAGATGATTGAAAATTGAAATAATGCCAAAAAAAATTGTTTCAACATTTCTCGTATTGTTAAGAAAGTTTAAAAACTAATGTTCAAGATATGAAAAAGGAAACATAAATTTATGGGCTATAGAGCAATTTTTTGGCCAAAATAAATATTTTAAGTTTTTTGACATTTATCTCCTAATATCTAACATATATATCTCTTTGATCTCTAAAATTCTAAAAACATGGAACCTAATAGCTTCTTGAGTCAAATACTATGACCTCTAGTAGTTAGGACTCCTAGATTATAAATGTAAAAATCATCGCACCCTAAAATATGTGTGACATGAAACCCTTTTTTTTTGTGAAAATAGAGAAATTAAATAATGTAATCAATCATCTAACACATCATGGGATATGATCCTAACATGATCACTAAATTGGTTCACTTTTATGACACCACATCAAGCATGTCACTGAGATGGTGGGATGATGAAATAAAAAACATGAGTGAGAGGATTCCAATCATTAATGATCTCATTCAAAGGATTCTCTTTGGTATTAGTATATTTTAAATCCATTTAATCGTAAAATGATCCTCTCCTTAAGGAGTGAATATAAGGATCATTTCATTTGGTTTAACCCCAGCATAAATAAATCATTCTACTAATTATCAGATCATTATTTTCATGGGACACATTATTTATACATTAAAAATAGGCCTCCTTCTCATGAAGCTAGATCTCAAAATAAAGAAATTATTAACACCTACAATTAATTGTAATAAATTTTGGAAGAAGTGACTTTAATAACTTATATTTAGAATCATGCTGACCTTGCCTTACGTTCTCTATTTGGCAATAATCTAGAATTTTGGGTTCAATATGCATAGAATTTTTATTTAAATGGACCACGAATTATCACTAATAATGAAACAAATTTCCTCCAAAGTTCTACATAATTTATTTATTATCTTCTAAAGTCACTCGAGGGGAGCAGAATTCCTGTGGTTTAACACAAATTTATCTTAAAACCTCCAGAAGTCCCTCCTCCTGGAACTCAATTCAGTATTAGTTTTCGTTTAGCGAGAAGTATATTGGCTGATACATTACCTTTCCCTAACCATAATTCAGTGTCCTAAAACCATTCTTTCTTTCTATTCTCTCCCAAGCTGTAACAACAGGTGTGATAGAGGGGCGTTGAAACTAAGATCTCATGAAAGGAGAGGTATGAGAAAGATACAGAGTGCGACTATTCCTTTGAGGGAAATGATTCATTTTAACTCTTTCAGTTTTCTTTTATTTTCTTTCTTGTTCATTCTCCTCTAACTCTTGGAGGCTAGGGCGTCTTATGTCGACGACCTCTCTTGTTAACATTCGCAGATCATGGGTTTTCTTGCAGGGCGTTATTGTAAAGTTTATCCAAGGTAATGAATTCTTTGGGTATGCGCAGATTTCTTCATACCAAATTGATGCATCATTTACAGCTCCTTGTCTTCTAAGGGTTCTATTTTCTTCATCTATTTATTGTTTAAAATACATTTTTGGTTGTAGGTCCTTCTATGGCATCTAATTTGTTAGAATTTATTTCTCCCAAGTCTGCTTTCACATCAGACCCCAGCTGTTTCACCTACCCGTCAGGAGTCCCTTCTTCAAGGGAAGAAGTTTTTTGGGATCTTGATTTCCAGCTGTTTCACCTACCTGTCAAGAGCCCCTTCTTCAATGGCAGTTTTTTGGGATCTTTATCCCTGCAGCTTCTGACAACTTCAGAATTTATTGTCATTGGTTATTTTGAATTTCCATATTTATGGTGGTAGGTATTTTCGAATTTTGAGAGGGAATGTTGAAGACATAAAAAAGGAATGAATGAATGTTGACAATTAGAGTGTGAAGAAGAGTTCCTGAACAGCAGCAGCCTGAGAAGAGGAATGTTTTTGAGTTCTCTGTGTGAATCAGAGAAGCTTTAGAACAGCAGCAGCTGTATTTTGTTTGTATTTGTCTGAGCAGTGATCGCTCCTGAAAGAGCTCTGTGTAGCTCCTGAGAGTGAGCTCCCAGAAGCTCCTGAAAGTGGTTAGTCTATGTGAATAGCTCCTGATTACTCCCAACAACTTGTAATCTGTAGCTTAGATTTATTTTCTGAGTTTTTATGTTTACCCCTGTAATGTCATTTCCAGTTTATTGAATAGAAAAAATGTTACATGTCTCCTTGCATCTGCAAAGCAGCTCTATGTTGTTTTGTAGATATAGAAATTTCTATAGCTTAGGAATGATTTTTCCTTCTCTTCGTTTTTTACGTATACATTTCCCTTACAATTTATACTTTTCCTTTGTGCATTGTTAGCTCTTGATGATTCTAAGTTGAAGACAAAAGATAAGCTGCTACGCACCTAGATTTTTTTTTATCAACAAGGGTGACTATGAGTAATAGGCCATGTTATTCAATCAATTTTATTTAAAAATCAAGCCATATAGTGTCATTAGTTAATGTTCTGCATTCAATACCATGTTTTGGTGAATTTTATTGCAAACCGAGATAGATATATTTGTATGTATACACAAATTTTTGTGTGACTAATAAAACAAGATCCAAGTTGCAGAAAATAGCATTTCTGGTTGAGTCGCCATACTGTTTCTAAATTTCCAAAAGAAGATAATAGTACAAATATTTCACTCTAGAGATTTCCGTATGCATTTATAAAATCTATTGATCAGACAGAGAGAACAATAGATTACTCAGTTTCTTAGAAATTACCTATCTTATTACTAATAGACGTATAAAAGAAAATTACATTCATAATATTACAATAAGTTTCTTAACCCTCTAAAGAATGGAAAATATAATATATATTTATAAAATCTAAATATGACGAGTACCATTGATCAGACATAGATACTCTAGTTTCTTAGAAATGACCCATCTTATTACAAATAGATGTATAAAACAAAATTAAACATTCATAATATTACAAAAGTTTTCTCAACCTTCTAAAGAATAGAAAATATAATATCTATTTATCCTTCCTTTTCTTTGACTACTTACATACAGGAATATCATGTACACAATTTATTTCTATTTTACAAAAAAAAATACACAGTGACAGTAAGAATCTGCATGGCTGAAGGGCTCAACTTAGCTTTTTATTAAAATAAACCTACACAATGATGGAAATCAGATTTGAACTTAAGACCACATATATTACAACGACTTTCATAAAATAGACTACAATATGTATAGAAATGATTAAATGGGATTTTAAAAAACTCAATATAATACAGAGATTTCCTTATACTCTTCTCAGGCATAAGCACTTGTCGCAGACAAAACATTTTCTAAAATTTAATTTTTCAAACATTAGTAACTTCATTTTTTACACCATAGAAGTTTTCTAGTAGACTAAAGTATTATTCATTTTCTTTTATCTACAAATAGCTAGACCGGAAAATAACCTTTTATTTTATGGTTAATGGGCTCTTTCCACCCATCATAAGGCTGTAACAGCCCACCTCAAAGCTTGGGGAAATAGCAAGATAGCAGGTAACAACAATTTCACACCACAAACTATCATACGAAACAAAAAAACAAAAAAAATATTTTCTTCCACTCTACATGCATACACTCAGAAATCCTAGGGGAATCTACACAAGAAGTACTATGGTTACTCCAAAAGGGGGGAATGGGGACACCACTCAAGGGGAAATAATAGCAAATCACATACAAAAAGCATCATACCCTTCATATCAACTTGCAACAATTATTTATTTATTTATTTATTCTTTTCTCACAGCACAACAACAAACAATCCACACAATTTATTTCCATAATTAATAGCTACAACCACACCATTCACACTACTTGACACAATAGAATTACATGGTATACTCAACATTGAAGAGAAATTACCCCAAGGTGAACTCCTATTTTCCAATCCCATAATTCAACACACGAAAAAACATCATAATTAAAACATAACACAATAGCCATAACAAGGCATACAAATTATAGCATATTATAATAGTTAAACATAAAATTACAACAAATCAAATCATAGGTAGCACAGAAGAAAATACATAACCACTTTTAAACATTAACTTAAACAAAACAATTAAAAGGACCATGCTACTAATCTGATTTCAACACTTGTTCATGGTGACGATGGACTTAGATCAACAATAATCTTTTGGACAAATGCAGAATATCACAGCCCCCTCTCTAACTCCCCTACTCTCCACTTTCCACCGAGAAAGAAAAACAAAGACAAAAATTATAACAATGATTCCCAAAAAAATTCCCTCTTCCTACAAAGGGAAATACCAACTATGAAGCAGTAGCTAACGACCTCCTCAACCAATGTGAGAGTGACATCAGGTATCTTCAAAGCCTCGCACCTCATATTGCATTCTCCAACATTCTTTTTCTCAATTCTATTTTTTGTCACTCTTGAAAGAGCCAACATAAAAAAGGTTAATCTTTAGTGTTACATTAAAGTTTAACTCTTCAAATGGCTTTTCATTCTATCCTTGTGTCCAAGGGGCTTCAAGGACTATGTAATGGGTTGAAGTTTTATTATTTAAATCAAAATTTAAACTTTATTCTATTTATTCTTTCATTTCATTTTTTGAAAATTATCTTTGGGTTGTAGTCTTGCACACAATAACATACTCTACTTCATACAATAAAAACATAACATGAAAACAATATACTTTCAAAACTAGAGTATCTATCACAATGGATGACTAAATACACAAGACAAGACATTCTACATATGCATTTGACCTTGGTCTCTCCATAGAGACTTGTTCGGCTCTCTAGGTTTTCACAACAAAGTTATGTAAATTTCCCTAGTTTTAATGTCTCAACGAATAACTTGTGCACTTGATAAACATGATTAGTACATCACTAATATTTAAATATTTAAAGAAATGTTTACAAATTGAGATATATATGTACAAACTATCTAAGAACAAACTAGAAATATTTGAAATTGATTTTTCATCGAATCACATTTCACAACATAAAATCTATGAATTGTAATAGACAAACATGCCATAATCACCATATCATGAAAATAACCATGTATGAAAGTGATAAAATAAATAAAATGATACCATCATAAACATATGTATGAATCATCATAACTGACATCATACAAACATGCATATGATAACTCAAAATGAATGTATCAAGGTCAGTGTCCAAACATGATGATCTTAGAATGTATAATTTTCATAAAAAATAGCACAAATTAGAATAGTAATCCATCTCAAGAACAAAATAGGTCACATCAACATCTATGACATAGACCATACATATAAGAGGGAGTTACACTTCTTGATGAACTTAATATCAATAATTTGACACATGACGAGGCATCTTTTAATGGAGATAATGGAGCACCCAATTTGGTGACTAGATTTATGGTAATTGGAAAGAATAAGATACTTAAGCCTATGGACTTATCTTGGAATTTGGGTGCTATATTCTTAACTTGGTATTTGTGTGTCATAATTTTTAGTGATTTTACTTGCTAGTTTCGTAATTAATATTTGCTAGTTTCATGCATTGCATCTCCTCTTTAATGGATGAGCTTGAAACAGAGGTTTTCATAAAGAGTTTTGAATATATCATTATCTTACTAGAATAATATGATAATTCTATTTGTAAAAGATTTTCCCTGCACAATTCACTATGGAATGGTATATTACTTTTATGTTTATTTCCTTATACCTATGTGACTAGTTTAATTTTTACACATATCTCTTTCTCACAAATTAGTGTAGGAAACATATTCCACACTACTACTTAATTTAGAACATAAATGTTGCAAGATATACCCAGAAAAACTTAAAAAACAAAATAAAAGAAAACTTGATTAACTACCCATGGGAAAAGAAATGAGAAGGACTAAGAGTGTAGAATTTTAGCTTAATAAGACAACAAACTAACTAATTTTATCAATGATAAACACTAACTAAACCAAGATCTAATCAAATATTGCGTCCTAATTTTTCTAAGTTATCAGTTGCATGTATTTAGCAAAATGTTGTATATGCAAAACATGTTAAGAAGAAAAAATTATTTATCCTATAAAAATTAGCACAGCCATTTCTCATTGATGAATTCAATATTAGTGTGTGCATACATGAAACCCTGATAAATATAAAAAACCAAGTTCTTACACAAATGTTGAATTAATTAGCAAAAGCATCATTGCTGTAAGCAGATCAAGGCCAAGGAGGATGCCATACTCAGCTCAAGGCCACCAGACGTTGTTAGATTCGTAGGCATAAAGTGGGATTGGCATTACAAATTGATCAAAAACTACTTTATGGAGATTACCTTGAATGCACCGTACCATTCTCCCCTCTGCGTCAAATACAACGGTCTTATAGCCATGTAGGTGTACCAATACCCACCCACAACTGTTGACCACCACTTGTGAGTCAGACAATGTTTGAACGAGAGAACCTTCCAGACGCTTAGTGTTTTCTTCATGTAAACTCCTCGTGAATAACTGCAATTCTAACCAATTGCATCTTTCGTCATTTAACTTCCATAAAGAAAGATCCCTGTTGTCTACCACAATTACATTCCCATTATAGCCAGTTAAATCCCAATCCAAAAGGTAATCACAATCGAGTCCGCGAGGTCTGTTTGGTAGCTTTACAACATCCCAATTCTTCTCCACAACGTTAAATGATACAACATCAAATGCAAACATATCAGTGTACTCACCAAAGGTAACATTAATCCAATAAAACCTCCCTCTGGAATACAGGCCTCCTTGCCATGGAAAAATTGAAATGGGTAGATTCATCTCCATTATGGTCCATTCTTTAGTGTCTGAATCATATATCTTCAGCTCCATGTTGTTGTTTTCTCCATTGATGGGGTAGTTAGATCCTATGAGCAAGATGCAGGTCGTTGTGGCGGAATCGAATGCCAGTCCCTGGAATCGGAATTCCGGTTCCTTTGTGGGCTGACAAGGGTGAGGGGGAACCGTTATCCACGTCCTGGTAAGAGGGTTGCAAATGTAGTATGAAGATGGGACTCCCTTCATATAACGAGAAAAACAACACAGGATGCTCTTGCAGGCGGCAAAAACATTGCCGACCTCAGGTCCCATGAAATCTAATGACAACGGATACACAGCCAGTGGTTGTGAGTGAAGGAGAAATGAAGAGTGGGGGAAATACCGATCTCGTTTCTCACTGATGAAAAAAGCAGGAGAGGAGGAAGGGACAAGCGTTGACGAAATCTGTCGAAACATTGGTGCTGGTGAAAGAAGATATTGCCATCGCTTACAGATGACCCGGAGATCCCTACTGATGAGAGTGGGCAGACTAGATAAAATCACCACCAATAGCTTTTCTGGTAGCTTACTCCATATCTCGTTGTCCATCTCTATCGACTCTTCGTTCCTTGCCGTTCTTCGTTTCAGCTCTATCTCTGATTCCATTTTCAATGCAGGTAACCGATCTGAATATAGCTGAAGGGCTAAACCAGGGCCATCATTACGCTCCGAAGGCAGAGCCATGATGAATAGAAAGGCAGAGACTCGGGGTAAGGGAATTCTATCCAATTTTGCCGCTCATGCTATTACATAATGTCATCGCTGGCCAATATACATTAAAAATTTAATTGATTCTGTATCGTAATAGCTGTTCGACTTTTTCTTTGGCCGGCCTTCTGTTTTTATGCTTTTGTCCAAGGTAAACGTTAATATTTATATTCTTTATAAAAGCAAGTCGATTGCTATAGATAATCTATTTAAAAGTAAGCGTTCTCTTATTATTAGTCCCTCTCTAGGGTAGGAATATTAAATCATTCCCTGTCTATTATTTTGCTTCGGAATCAGTGTGAGAAAAAAATAATTTTCTTTCTAAATAGTTGAAAATTATTTTTTATTAGATCTAATAGATTTGTAGATTAAAAATCTTAAATCTTATTTATAAAAATTGTGAAAAAGCAATTCTATCATAAATTAAGATACAAGATAAAATTTCTGTCATATGGTTTTTGACAAAAACATATTTCTTAATCTTATTATTTGTACAAAGGTGAAAATAAATACATTCTTTTCTAAACACGTATTGATATATGTGTAATACCATACAAATTGAATAGATGTTTGATTTTGTTTGTTTGGAAAATGACATAAGTCTCTTTCCTTCATCTTTATTTAAATACAAAATGTCTTATAGTTATATAATAACTATCGAATGTTCTAGTTTAGCATGTTGGATGGACTAGTTGTGGAGGATAAAGAAAGTAATAATTGTAGGAGTCCTAGGGACAAGTCTCAACATGCAACACAAAGCTTACATTTTACCCAACAACCTTTTTATAAGGAGATTTGGAAACACAATTTCCTACAATTCTAAAAAAATATAAAACAAAGTCAAGTTTTGATAAGAGTTCCACATTGCTCCATTTCATTTATAGGTACAACATTGCTAACAAGACACAATAGAAGATTATCATCAATTATATTGAATTGTACGACAAAAATTATTATTTGCCCCTTTAGTAAAATTTTGTTCCTTTTAGTTTGATTTTCTATTTCTTCTAACATTTTAGCGACCTTTATATTTTCCATGCTCATCATCTATGTTTAAAATTATAAATTTTTTTCCTATTTTAGGTTTTTTTTTTATTAGTTTCTAGTTGATCATATGTCAATCTAATGGGGCATTATGTATTGCCTCCCAATGCTCATAAGATTATGATTTCCATTTTTACCTTGATATTAATTAGCTTTGTATCTAAAACCACCTAATATTAGTTTTATCTCCGCTTAAGTTAAAATATTACTCTTTATTCCATATATCACCATAGTCTTGATTTTAATTTTGTATCTTTTTATTTCTAGAGCTAATTTTATCATGTCTTTACCTCTATCCAAGTATTTTTATATATTTATTTCTATTAGTTTAAATCATTTTACATTTATTTGCATGTGTGTTAGTTAATCAATATTTTTATGTATGTGTTTATGACCACATAGAATTCTAAATTTAAACATGGTCAAGTTTAAGAGTCATGCTGAATTGTAACTCACCTCCATATTTTACCCATATTCAACCCATCAAGTTTTCATAAAACCTAGGTTACTATGGACACAAATATATGTTGTACCTTACATTCAAATGCAATATATTTCATGAAAAAAAAATTATTTGGATCCAAGCACCCATATTTAATCAAATTGGGTGTAGATAGAATCTATATTGAATCCATTAAAAATATATTGTCCTACATGCCATGTCTATATTTCCTTAAAAAAATTATTTCCATGTCGCTTCCAAGAATTGGTCATAACATGTCCCATCATAAGATTCATTTTTCTTTCATGTGATAAATCTATACTCTAAGCCTCTAGTGACTTACAATTTAAATGGTGCTTGTAGTACTTTTCTAAATTCTAGCCTTCTAAGGTTTTTTCATCATTTATGTCCCTAGGGATTCTTAATATTTCTAAGGATGTGCTTGAAATTCTACATTAGGTATCCTAATACCCTAGCTTTCACCAAAAACCCTAAGATCATCCTAAAACCCTCACACTTTTCATATATTTCATTGTTGAACATTAATATAGGTTGTGTTTCATTTAAGTTATGATCTTAATTCCTTCCTCCCATGTGTTTACTAGCCATTTTTATTAGGTTATCAAATAATGCCATTTTTTAATTTTATTTTAATCTATTGTTAAAAGGCCTTGCCTTCTATTAGGTCTCATAGGACACGCATCGACATTTTGTGTAGTCTCTTTGGTTCATGAAGGCCTCTTGTGTTTTATTTTCTCCCTTGTGAGATCATGAAATTTGTTTTGCATTTAATGTAACATTGACTTATACAAGTTCCCAATCAATGAAATCGTAAGCTATATTTTTGCACTAATAACTTAGGTCATCTAGTGAAACCTGTCTTCTATCATTCATTATCAACTCCCTTTCTCCTTTCAACCTTAAGTTATTCTTTAAAGCATATGAATTTGAAATCCTCTAAGTCATACAAAGCATATGCATCCCAAGGCCATTTATTCTGCAAGACTCAACCCTTGTGAATTCATGAAAAAAAATATTTTACGAAAAAAGTGTTTGTCTAACCATTTTATGCAAGCCATAGCCTTTGTTGATGGTTGTATAGTTGAGCTATTTTTTTACTTGAACTCCCAAACTTTTTCCACATGTCTAACCTTTTTGGTTGTTAATGTTTCATGGAGAGATACACTACCGAGAAGGCTGCAAAGATTTTAATTTTCTTTTGGTGAAGCCCTGAAATGGTGACATGTGTTATGGAGCCATAAAAGCAAAAAGAGATTTATCTCTTTGTAGAAAGGGTTTTAATTTCCGTGATCATAATTGATATTTGGAGATCAACGGTCCATTCAAAAATAAAGAATGACTACTACTGGTTTTGCACTCAAGCATGCAGTGACATTAATGGCACATTTGATTTGTATCTACCAAATCCTCATGCATAATTGCTTAATTATATACCATTTTGCATTACTCAAAGCACAAATAGATTTCACTAGAGTTAAATTGCTATAGAATTCCAGGTGAACAAGGATTATTCAACAAAGTTAGGGTTTCCAATGGACTATAAAAAAAGTAAGTAAATTTGGAAATCTCTATGCATATTTGGGATTGTAAGGGTCTTAATTATTTGGTACCAAGAATTCATAGAGAAATTTAGGGTTTTTAAGTGGTAACTATCATACAATTTTAAAATTGTTTTCTCAAAAGTGTAAAATTTAGAAACCCTTTGTTTAAAATATAAAAACCTAATTGGAATACCATGATTGGAACATCAAGGGGATTCAAGATGGGGTTGGATGGTGACATTATTACACAACTTATTGGGTCATTTAATAGGCCAAGATTGACCTAGGGGCCTTGAATTTTAACAAATAGGGTTTTTTACAAGAATGAAAACTGTAGAGACCCTACAATTCTTGTCTACTGATTGAAACATAGAAAAAGAGGAAGTTATGATATCTAACCCCCTTTTTTAGGTTATAGTTTTATTCAAAACATGGGATCCAAGAACCTTGAAGAAACTATCAACCTAAAAGGTGAGTTAAATCAATAATTAGGGATCTTGCAATCTCTCATTATACAAGGATAGGGCAGTGAGCTAAATCACTATTTGGGGAGAAGAAATTGGATCTAAGAAACTAACCCTAATTATAGCCCTATCAGATATGATTCATGAATCTAACATAAAACAAAATGAAACAGTAACCTTTTTGGATAAACAAAGAGTAGATAATGTTATGCACCTAATCAAATCGTGTTGTTTTGAAACCCCAACAAGGAATCATTCACCACCAAAGGTGAATAGATCCTGGTACACCTATGTGGAGAGCTTTGAATCTTGAAATAAAGCTTGCATAGTGTCAGATCTACTGACCCTAACAGAGACTCATTCACTACTAAAGATGAATGTTTCCTGCTAGGTCCTTTTAGAGAATTTTGAATCTGATCTTCAACTTCTAGGTCTTCCCTCCTTCCCTACAACTTGAAACTACTAGTTTTAGATCTAGATCTACTAATAATCTACAAGAAAAAATTTGTATATTTTTGGTGGATAAGGGTTTTCCTCAGTCAAACCCCATGTTGGTAATTAAACCTTTGATAATGAATGAAAATCTAAAACATGTAATGTGTGTGTAATCCTAACCTTAAGTGTGTCTAAGATTAAGATCCCTAATAATGTAAAGGAAATTCTATTCTATTGTGTTAGAATAGAACCCTAAAATTAAACATGAGCAATGTACGTGACCTACCAAAGAAGATCCCTAATCCTCTCAATAAATCACAATTTTGAATATACCTCTCTTTAGGCTACAAGGAGGATGATTATAGAAGATGAAATCACTTAAAAAACAAGTCCTTAGGCTTGGTTGTATGTCTTTTGCATCTCCCAATACCTCAAATCCCTCATGATTCTCCATAGGCATCTATAATCAATCCTTCAACAATGCTTGATCTTTGACACAAAATGAGCTTGAAGACTTGCAATGCTACTCTAAAAGTTCACTCTTGTTTACTTCTTGAATGCTTGATCTCATGAAAATTCTTGTCTCTTAGCTTGCTTGAAATCTTCTAGTTGAAATTATTTGAAATAACCTTATATTTATACATAACTTGAGAATTAACCCTAAATATTAAATAATTCAAGCCGACATTAGATATAGGATTGAAAAAAATTAAAATCCTACCACAATTAAATTCAAAAAGGGGTTTCCTATGTGAGGAGGAACCATTTGCCACTAAAGGAAAATGTGTCCTAGCACAACTTTCTAGGACCATGCTTTAGGCAGATAAAATAACATCAAAAACCCATTTCAAAAATGCCAAGAAAGGGGTGTCCTATGTGGAGAGGACGCATTCACCAGTAGTGGTGAGTGGTTCCTAGCACCATTTTCTAGGACATCAATTTTTCCAAGTTAAATCTCATGCAATATCATTATTGGGTGTCGGGATAGATCCTTGAAAAGTGTAATTAAGAAGGCTTGAATTTGAATTTAAGGGGCCCATTAGGCTCAATTAATTAATGAAACCCTAGATAAGTGTGAAAGTGTAATACAACACTTTACAAGGCCACAAATAAGCCAAAGTTAAGTACATTTTATTAAAAAGGGCCCCAAGTTTAATGTGAATGTGTAAAACACATTACAACACTAAATCAATGCATTATTAAGTTAATTTTAGTATTAATTATTCCCAAATTAAGTGTGAAAGATGGTTACTTTTTTCTACACTAATTTTAGGCCCCACTTTAGCTACCATATGTTAGTACGTGCATATGCAAGCTATAGGAAATAACCACTATGAAATGGATACTCATAGGGATTCATTAGGGAAAATGAAGTACCCGCTATAGTTACCTACAAAGCCACAATGTTAGGAACCACACCTACAACACAGATTCATTAGCTACTCAAAAATCCTCTTATCCAACTTCTATAGAGAATTAAATTCAAGGGTAGATGTATTCCCCCTGATTTCGCTTACTTTTTGGAGGTGGAATCAGGGTGAATACGAAACCACATCAAATCACTTAGGTCATATCATAGGGTATTTCCATGTACCATACCACATAGTGCTAGAAATTTGATGAGACAAGGGGTGAAATTATGAATCCAACACAACAAATGCCATAAAAAATAGAGTCCTCTAGTCCCCAATATGCTAATTTGAATGAACTTCCCTTTAAATGAAAGAGCTTCATTTACTAGGGTTTTACTATATACTAATAAAAATGATGTAATTTTAACTATTCATTTCACATTTATCTTGTTGCAAATTACCTTGGTGCAAAGTGATTGAAACTGTCAAGTCGAAGGATCTACAAGCCCCTGATATTGGGCATGATTTGCAGTGAGGCAACACATGGCATACTTTGACACATGGTTAAATTCTAAGTCAAGGAAACATAATTGTATTAGTTAAACCCTATTCATTGCTTTGATGGTTGCTCATCGTAGATAGATTTCTAACTTTATGTTTCATATGAGCAATGAGCGATATGAGTTTCCCCTTTGTATTGTTCTTTGTTTCGCTATCGCTAATCACTTTTGAGTCCTAAGTCTTGAATTGGCAATGCGTGATAACCCTTTGGGATATTTGCATTTTCTTTTGTCACTCATTGTAGATTGGCTATCAATTTTGAGCCTCAAAGTAGCGATGAGCAATGTGGTCATGTGTTCCAATATTCTATTGCTGATTTGGATTGCTCTTGTGAGTGATTTTTCTTATGCCTTTGATTTTCAAGCAGGTACATGTGGCTTGATCTTGTTCCGTCACCTTTTCTCTCCTATCGCTAATGTGATCTAGAATTTTAAGTGTGAATCAACGATACAGAATGGGAAATGAACATGATCAAAGATGGGCCTTAATCCAGTGGCTGAGATTTCATCGCACCAATGCTCACATTGTTGATGGGACTTTGAAAAAGGAAGGAAAATCCATGATGGGTGATGGAATGTTTGAAAGAATATTCCCCTCACTACTAGTTCTTTGCACCTCATTGATTCAAATGAAGGAGCATGGACCAGGGTGGCAATACATGATCACTATAAGATTAGAGATGATTACTAAGGTTAAATGGCAATGTGGTGGCTTTCTGAGGTATTATCGCCATTTTTGAGGCACAAGTTGTAAAAGCAAGGAGCGATGCTTGCGAAGCATTATAGATTGTGTTTTAAATCAGAAAACAGTGACAACCAAGATTCAAAGCTGAGCAGTAGGTTGTTATCTCGCTCACACAAGCCTTATTTGAACAATTAATGGTTACACGCTCCAATTTATCTACTTAATGTGAATCATTTACTGTTTTATCTCACCATTTGCAACCATCAAGAATTAAGAAATTGATTTAGAGCCATAAAAGAAGTGTGTGTGTCTGAGGCAAGTAATTGCAAAGATATTGAAGTAATTAACATGGGTAAGTAGGTGTTTATACCTTCTCTATTCCAATTATGCGTTAGTTGGCTTGTGAGTTTTAAAATTCTTGGGGTAGTGAGGGTTTAATTGTCTATAATTGCTACTAGGGTTGGTAAAATTGTGTGGGTTTGAGGGTTTCTTTTCTATAATTTCAATTTAAGAGCATAAACTAGTAAGTTTTCTTGCAATTGAGATTTGCTTTTTCTTTTCCAGTTTCCTATGAGAATGAGTAAGCTTAGTGATTTGGTCCAACCAATCAGGAGGTCTTGGAGGATTAGTATTCTTGAACTTTAGGATGATGCACCTGAAATTGAACAAGAAGCACAAGGAGCTCTTGCAACACCCAAAGAGAAGATAATTACCTAGTCCTTTCAGGAGTAATTACAACCTGAGGAATGGGGTTGTTGGTAATCACCAAGGTGAGTCTAGTGGGAGATTGGCTAAGTCTTATCGAAAGAATAAGAATAAATACCACAAGGCTTATGATTCTTATATGAGGAGGCACAAGTCTCCCATGGAGGATTCAACTAGTCCTTTGAGCGATGAAGTGGATACTAACCCAAAGTATGGTCGTTACCTCTAGACATACACTGGCATGTCAAGAGGATTCTAATAATGGATAGGTAGTAGCTTCTCCAGTTTTAGAAAGAACATAGAGTGAGCGTGCTTACTCTAATTCTGAAGAATTAGAGTAGTACCTCAATTTTTTTTATCACACCACTACCACCACAGTGGGCTCATCTTCTTCAGCAAACATATAAGTTTTTGTCTGGGGTGTTGACATGGAGAATATTCTTTTAGTAAAGTGGATGAGAGGTTTTTGTGTTTCTGCAATGATGAATGGCGCCTTTCAGAAGGATAGATGATCTTCTTCAACAAACGATATGGGTTTTTTCTTTTTCTTTCCCCCCACTATGTAATGTACAAATATAACTATCTAGGGGGGTTTTTGAAATTAAAATGAAATTGTGTACTATCCCCATTTTTTCTTGATATTGCTTGTGGTTGATGGATTCCTGGATTCAGTTGGATTGGAGTAATAAGGGAGATAAATAATTAAATTAATTATTTATAAGGTTATCAAATAAAACAAATATTATAAAATAACCTTATATTTAATTAATTTAATAAAGAGACTTAAATTAAATATTATATCATAAAGTCACTAAAAATAAAATATATCTTTTATCCCACATTGGCAAGAAAAGTGTGTGGGCTCTTTTAGGAAAAGAATAAAAGGATATTAAGGGCTCATTTTTGGATATCAAGGAATTGAAGATTGTTATTTTGGTCTTTGGGAATGGGAACTCCCAATGATTAGCATAACTGAGGTGCTGAAATATTCCTCCAAAGGGTTGCATTTGAGAGGGAGATAATTTAGTCTTCCTATTGTGCTTCAGAGGCAAAATTTTAGTGGACAATGGCCAAAATTTTCAAGTCTATCATAGGCAATTTTGGAGAACATCTTGCATATCAGATTTAGCTTGCTTGTTGCATCGATATAGAAAAATAAATTAGTAGTCACGGTGGATGAAGAGTCAAGGGAAGAGTTAAGGAAAAATATATTGTGCTATTGGTGTAAGGGACCAAATAACAAGGATCATGATTTCCCTTTGAGACCTAAGGGAAAGGAAAACCATGTAATGTGGGCATATTATGAGGACTCAAATTCTAATAATGTGGATCAACAAGTAGCTACAGGGATTGATCAGGAAGAGAAGGAATCATCTGATGGTAATTTGGCTCCTTTAGCATTCCTTCCTAATGTATAGGACAAGACTACATTCAGATTCAGAGGATCAATTAGGGGACAACTTTCCATTTCCATGCTTGATACTGGAGCAACAAATAATTTTATTGATGAGGGTTTTGTGGCTAGATGTAGACTTCAGGCTGACGATTTTGATGGATTTAGAGTCCGAGTTGCTGATGCATATACCCTCCCATGCACCAGATGGGTAAATAATCTCACCTTGGTGATGAATGGTTATGAGTTAAAAACTAATTTTTATGTGGTCAACATGGGTGAGATGGACATAGTGTTGGGCATGAAATTGCTCCAGGATTTAGGAGAATTCACCCTCAACGTTCCTAAAATGGAGATGAAATTTGAAGTTGATGGCAGGAAATATATGCTGAGGGGGATTACTAATGGGAGCTTGCATTCTATCTCTTTTCGTGGGGGAATGGACAAGAAAGGAAAGGAGGTGATTCAGGAGAAGAGTGACACGATTTACAATCCATTGTTCGAGACAGATGCTACATGGTCGTATGACAATCCACTTTTCGAGTTCAATGTTGTCATGTCCCTAAAATAGAACACTAAAATATTAAAATAACTAATATTGAAATACCAATAAATAAGTAAAATAAATATTCAAACACAAATAATTATAATTATAATTACGCTTTAGTATACTACAATTATAATTATCATAATAATAATATTATAATAGTCAAATGTTAAATTAGAAAATTTTAATTAACACACACTATTATAAATAGACATTTAAGGTTGTGGTCTAACCAATAATCATATCATATAATATAAATAAAAATAATTAATAAAATAAATATCAAATACAAAATGCATTTTAAATATTATTATGTAATAATCAAATTATTATTAATACTTGATAATTGCATCAATTAATGCTATCCAAAGCAACACTTAAATTAAAAGGGTGCCAATAGAATGGGGCACATCAATATGAAGGATGTCTTTCTTGAAAATCAATGCACCTATCAAATAAATCATTCCCCTTGAAAATATATAAAAATATAATTGAGATCTCTCAGATTCGTCATCAGACATAGCAATTAGGAAAAGAAGGGTTGCAGATTTACATATATCTTAGAAAGGACAAAAACACATCAGTCGCTTTATTTGGGTAGAAGAAGATGGAAAAATACAATTGATAAAAGACAAATCTTGGGCTTCAAAATATTCACAGTATAAAGGAATTGTACCAGGCCTTTCTGAAGGGGTTGACATGGGTTATGCGAGTGATATAAAACCCTAACCAAATTCAAGTGCAAATACCTCAATGCATCTACTGTTCAAATAAATTTATTAAGAACTTAGGGCCGATTCACTTTGCAAGGGAAGTTGTGGATTCTTGGGTTGAATGTGAGGCCCAGCTGGAGGTTGTGACTTATGACCATCATTTTTTCCTTTCCATCCATGTAAAGATTGGTGAGGAGGTGTCGAGTCATTGCAACTGGAATGTGAGAAGAAAAGCAGGATGCACAGAAGAGAAGTAAATATTAGAGATTGTAGATCACGAACTAAAGCCAAATTTTGGGTGCCAGGAAAGAGGTATGTTTTCCCACCATTAAAGCTTATCGAACCAATACATGTTACTAGTTCGTAGATTATTACGAATGCCATATGTTAAGAGATATCAGAAAACAATGACTATACCCAAACCCATGACAATGTATGAATTCAATCAAATGTGCAATGTTAAGAGATTACATATTAAATGGTTCATGGGTGAATATATGTCTGTATATATATCAAATGATGTAGCAAAACTAAATTAATAATAAATCCCACATCTAAAGAGTTATGAATATTATTTGCTTATTGGTAAAAATCATAATAATGTTTCTTTCAACAATTATTTCATTCCACATAAGTTATTACTATTGGTTGAGTAGATTGATATAGAGCCAACAATCTCTTTTGCTAACACTGACCCAGGAGAGGATGGTTGTGGGGGGGAAAGGCTAGTAATTTAAATCCCATGTTGGATGTCCCAAGATGGTAATAAATCCTAAGGGAGTCTACTTGGAGATTGGTCGCACGCCCTCGACACTGTAAGGCATCCCTCCTCCAATGGGGTCTAAGGAAGAGAGATAAAGGAAAGGATCTATTGTGCCCTTAGCACACACGCCCCGTTTGGAATGGGGACCCTCTTTTCTTTCGCCTCACCGGGTCTTTTGGGGCTGCCTTGTTTTGCGTGCCCCTCTTTTTTTATGTTCCGCATGGTCGATGTTGCTCCAAGGTTTCATCATAAATCGACCATGCCTCCGCTTTTGGTCTTTTGCTGCTCTCCGGGGCCTCGCGGGTTCCCTCTGGCTTTTTGGCTCTGGAACGGCCCTGGGCCCCTCCGGGCCTGGGCGTCTGGGGTTCCCTTATCGGGATTCCCCATTGCATTTTCTGTCCTTCGCAGCATTCTCCGGGCGTTCACCTGCCCCTCGGGGCCCGCTCTGCCGCCCTCCATTTAAAACTCGTCAAAATCTTTCGGGGCGGCGCTTACCCCTTCGGGCCCTGGTCCCCGACAGTTCGCTTTCAGACTTTTGTCCCAGATCCGCTACCTGCCGCGGAACCTTCCGGGCCCGGCTGTCCGAAGTTCCGTTCTCGGAACTCCGTGACGGTTCCGTCGTCGTCCACGACGGAACCCTGCCAGCTTCCCGACCTTCAGACCCCGAGGATCTCCTCGCTGTCACTATTAAGCGGCACGAAAATCCTCCAACGACAAATCCTTGCCGACCTTCCGCGCTCCGAGACCTGAGCTGTTTGCCGCCGCCGTCGCCCAATCATTGCCGAAAACCTCGTGGCGGCCGTCACCTCACGTCCTCCCAGCCGCCAGGCCCCGGAGTCTCCGTTGCCGCCGCTGACCTAAATTCAAATCTACCAACTTTCCCACGGCCGTACGTGCAATTAATGTGAGTATTAATGGCAGTTGGGGTATAAAATGCCTAATCCGCCGAGGTCATTTTCATAACTCGGATTGGAGCGAATTGTACAGCCAAGCACCTAGAGCCCACTGCCTCCTATTGCATCGCGATCATCGTCCCCAACTTCACTCCTTCGACCCCCGGTAGATCCCACATCTCCACGCTCTGTGTATTTGAGGTAGGCCACTCCTGTTTTCCCTCTCGTCTTTTTTTGTCATTTTGGGGGATTTAAATGGATTAAAAAATTAGTTAGGATGAAATAGATGGAGGAGCACTGAATTGCGCTCATAACCCATATGTTAAAAAAAAAGTGTTAAACCATCGCAATTGCCCTCCACGCCATTTCGGGACTTCTCCCTGCCGCGGCTGTTCTTTATGCAGGGAAAGTGTCCTTCCCAGGCCCGGAACCCGCCTTTGCCATCAGATTTCAAACACCAAACCTCCCGATGGAAATCCTATCCTTTGGGCCCGGCTATTCAGGTTTCCTATCTCGGATTTCCATTCGTGTTTCGCTGAGTTTTAACTGCAAACCTAACCCCACCTCCCGATTTTCGGGCCCCGACGTGTTCCTCGTCGTCTGCACTTGAAAATGGAGCATGTGTCCTTTTGTAGCATCGGGCTATGGACCCTAGGGTTCCGTCCCCGGAATTCCACCCAGTATTCGCCGTCTCTGAAGGAATTCGTGCCCCGGCTTCCCGTGCCCTGACCTCTGCCCTGACCCTCACCGTTAACTCTTGGGCGGCATCAAATTGTTGTGTCTTTTCCACCTTCAGCCCCCGGATGTCGGGCCTCCGCTCCTCATTTTCTGCCATTTTGGAAGTCCGAGGTCTTTCGGTGAATGCTCCGCTGCCTTTCGGGCTCCGGACCTTGGGCCGCCCTTCGCCGTTGCCGTCTTCTTTTGAAACAGCTGCTTTCGCGTCTCCGGCCCCCGCCTAGCAGATTTCCGCCCGCGGAAGTCCATGCAACCTCTGCCGTCGGATTTTTCACCCCGTCCTCTCGGACGTCGAACCCGGGCCTCCATTCACCGTCTGATTTTGCGAAGTTCCTCGCTCCCATGGGACCTTCCGGGCCCGGCTGTCTAGAGTTTCGTTCCCAGAACTCCGTGATAGTTTCGTCGTCGTCCATGGCGGAACCCCTGCCGGCTTCCCGCCCTTCAGGTCTCGGGCTCTCGCTCGCCGCCACCGTCGCCCAGAATTAGCCAAAATCTCACGGTGGCCGACGCGTTACGTCGTCCCGGCCTTCGGGCCCCGCTAGGCCAAATGCCGCCAAGCCTAAATGCCAAACTTAACGTCGGCCGCCTTTTGTCCTCCGGGTCCCGGGCCTCGGACTTCCACCCCCGGATTTTTGCCTACTGTCCACCGTTGCCAGCGACCGTCTCTTGACAGCTTCCTGGCTTGAAATCTCTGGTGCCCCTTGGATCGATCCAAACATGCTCAAATCCAGAATCTGACTTCGACCCACGTCCTAAAATGTGCTCTTCTCCATCATGGACCTCCTAAAACATTAAGATTTGGCCAAGATGGGTCTCCGGGAGCTTTCGGCTGCGTTTTCCCTTCTAGGCAGCATTCTTGCCAGGGAAGTCCGGCCCTCCGGGCCCGGATTGTCCAAATGCCCTAAAACAAAGATCGATAACATCTAGGAATAGAATTTATGATATACTTGATTGATTATTTAGATGTTATGCTCAAAATATGGACTAACATGAACGCTTTAATGTTTTGTTGCACTAACTTTACCCTTGCTTGCAGGATATATGGAATCAGCTGTAGGAACTTCAGGGGCCTCCGCCGAAAAGGACAAGGGCAAAAAGTCAGGAAGGATCCCTCGGAGAAAAGAAGATAAATATCAGATGAAATTTCAGTTCTAGGGTGAGCCGCTCCACTCCAAGGTCTCAACAGACTGGAAGGAAATTTCAGATACCAACATTGGTCAGGTGGACATAGACGAATTCACTCAGAGGGTCAAGGTCAACCCTATGACAAAGAATGCCAGACTAATACAGCAGAGTGGAATCACCAAGGCTGTCGGCTTCCCTCCCGCGCTCATAGCACCCGAACTAGTGATGGCTTGCCGAGAAGCCTATCAAACAGACACTAGAACAATTGTGGACAAGGAGGGGAACATCCTCACCGACATGTCGCCAAAAGGAATCATGAAAATATTTCACATTCCCACGTTCCCACATATGGAGGTCCCCTCATTGAAACAATGCCAAGCGGCGTGGGATGCTAGTCCATCAGGATGTAAGAAGTCTATCAACCTCTATTGGCTTAAGGAGAAACGGGGCAGTGCTACGAAGGTTCCCCAAGAACTCTTCCGCAGCGATTTCCATGAAGACTACCAGAACCTGGTAACTATGCTGAGCAGGATTATGGGTCTCCCAGCAGCTACCTATTTCCAAGAATGGATGGCCTATTACATTGAGCAAATCCTGTGGGGGAATGAGGATGTTAACACCAAGGTCTCATTCGATTGGGGAGGCATCATTAGCAACTGCTTCCATGAGCAGTTTGTCAACGTCAAGAAGAGCTCTAAGTTTTACATGACCTCCTACCTCGTCTACTCCCTGGCAGGTCAAAGACAATATAGCGGGCTATTTGTGGCACCCGATCAGGGGCATAGGCGAGGGCTCAAGTCATTTGACAAATATCCTCAACTCCAGTACCACAACTTTAAGAAGGAGTACTACCGAGTCAATGATGCCTTCATTGGCCATATCATTATATTGATCGCCGGAGACTTTGAGAGGAGGGTCTCCCATAGCACTAGGGCACTCCTGAAGGAATATGCCTTCCTATTTATCCAGTTCCCCAAGTTTACCTACATCCGGGCTGAGGGATTCACAGAGCGGCCAAACAGATTGCCACGGTACCCAAATGACAGGATCATCCTCCTAGAGCTTTCCTGGCAGCTCTAGCACATGCAGGCCATCTTCAGCAATAAGCACATAGCAGGGATCTCCTATCCCATGACCCTTGGCCAGGGCTTGTACCGGTTACAGACTTCTCAATGCGCTAGTAATTCTGAGAAGGAGCTTAAGGAATATCATTTTGACTGGTACACCACGCGCCCATGGATGGACCCTCACGGCCACGTCAGGAAGGCACTGGGGCCAACATATGCCCACCAATACCACATTGAAGACTTATGGGCTGACTGCAAAGATGACAAGGAGGTGCTCGCTCGACACTACATGCGCATGACGGTGTTGTTCCTAGGACGAGTGCAGCCATTCCCAGTGTTGGACCAGGTCGAGGAGGACGAGTCCACCATTATGCACCCGAGGTACCCGACAGTTGCTAACCTGCCAATACCATCTATTGACTAGGACGAACAAGAGGTCGATAACCTGGACACCATAACCCAGCCGATTCTCACTCACACTAAGGAGTGGGTCGATGGGCAAGTGGTGCACCTAAAGTGGCAAGGAGTAGACCTAAGATATGAAGGGCTCAAGAGCGAGCCAAGCACCACAGAGGACATTGCTGCCACCACGTCAACTGGTGAGACCTCCAAGTTTCCCCCTGTCACCAGATCCTAGAAGAGAAAGGGAGCAGAGACTGCATAGTCTGCAGATCCCAAGGAGCGAGCAATGAAAGAAACAAGAGGCTCATCTCCCAAAAGGCTCAAGCAGACGGTGGCTATGACAGAATCGCAGCCTCCCTTGGCTCTCCCTGCCCCTCCTGTTGCACCGTCCGCCTCCCAAGCTATAGTCACCGCATCTCCACCGGCGGTGGACATTTCTATCCATCTTGCCCCTTCGCCCCTGGCCAGGTCAGTAGTCATCATTGATTCCTCCTCTGGCGTGACCACTCCTCCTTCCTGTGCTACCATGTCTCCAATTACCTCCCTCCCTCTGGCAACAATAACATCGCCTCTTCCCACTGTTGTTATGCCCGAGGCCCTTATGAGACATATGCAAAACCTCCCCCCTGAGCTTTCCCAAATCCTAATGAACCCCGCACTTCAAGCAGCCCTCGCCCAAGCCCTCGCAACAGCTCAGCCTTCACAACCGCCAATAGGGCCGCCAGCCATGGAAGCTACAATGCAGATTTCAAAAGAGTTGGAGGAGCGAGAGCAAGAAGCCTCAAGGTCTATGGAGGAGGAGGCCGATGAATATCATGAGCACCCCGAGTACGAGCATCGAACCATCGACAAGGTGGTCTATAAGGGAGAAGAGACAGGCTCTTCCGAGAGTGGAGATGAAGAGGATGGCTCGGGTGCCAAGGAGATCATCCAAACATTTGATGAGGACCTTGAGGAGGAGATGGCGCAGCGGCTGAAGAACGTGGGGGAGGAAGCCAAAAAGTCACCACATGGTGAAGAGGGGCAGCCACCAGAAGAGCAGCCGCAAAAGGATTTATCTGAGGCTGAGACCCATGTTGACAAGATCCCAGAGGCCAAGGCTGCTGAAGAGAAGAAAGAAGAGGAGGCAATGAAAGAAGAAGATCCCACCTGACAATTATCCACCAAGCTGCCCGTTAAACACCTCATGTTCATTCGTGACTCCGACGAAGAGGAGGAGGACGCTACTAAAGAGAAAGAGGAGCCCCAAAAGGAAAAGGAGGCAGAAGTCTAGCCTCTAACTGAGAAAGGTGAGGGCAGCCATGATATGCCCAGGGATAAATCTGCTATGCCTGATTGGTTGGAGAAACAACTTGAGAAGATGACCCCTGTTCTGAAAGACCCGAGTGCAAGATTGGAGGCCATCTTGGCTCGATCCCTGAGTACGACAAAGAAGGAGAAGAAGCCCAAGGTTCGATCCAGGATAACAATGGACGCCTCTGGCTCCCGATCAGCACAAATTGCAACACCTACTGTTGGCCAGGCAGGGGTAAGTTACAATATCTCCACTATTGACCTAGGGACAGCAACCAGAGAGCAAAAGGTTGGGCAGCTTGAGGAGTCAGTGGCCACGGTAGTGCACCTGATAAAGCAGGACAAGGTCTCTAAGGATGAGCTTAAAGCGCAGGTTGCTGCCCTAACTGACTACATACAACAATGGTCCTCAGTGGATGACCTACCCACCACCTCTGATGCCGCACCGCAGCTACTCTCCAAAGAACATATCGACAAGATGGAGAGAAGGAAGAACTTGGAGAAAACTATTGAGGATTGGTTCTGATAGGTCACATACATCGGAAACATGGGAATCAGCCAGGCTGTGCGGATAGCCAACAAGTTCTTGGACCTGATCCAATCCCTGGAGAGTACAAGGAGGCTCTGCACCAATTTTCCTGCCACATATGACTCCACCCTCCTGAGAATTGAAGCCATCCTTCAGATGCCTGAGGACACATGGGAGGAGAAGCTATAACTAAAGAAAGAAGATCATTGGCTAGTGGATGTGTGGCGTAGAGACCTCATCAATCGGAAAGAAAGGTTGGAGCAGATCCTCAACAAGGTGGATCCAGATATTGAATGGATTAAGGAAATCTAGGCGGAATGTGCCCAATACCTTAAGCTGATGACGGGCTATGATATGCCCACGGTACAAATGGATGCAAAGAAGGTCAAGCCATACTTCCAGGAGAAGATGAAGGACGGGACAGCTAGAGAAGTCACAACGGAGTTCCTAAATTTTGCTGCACGTGCCTTCGACCAATCAGAGCTATTTAGGGACCAAGGCTCGAAGTATGACGAGGATTGGAAGCGGCTAGAAGAGAACGCTAAGGAATGGAGTTCCCAGGCATTGCGGTGTGAGATCCTCAAGATAGACAAGCTCCAAGCTCCAGGCCATCATCCTCAAGTACATTGATCACGTAGCTTCCAAGGAGCAAGAGGACAGCCCAGCCAAAAAAGACCTCCCTGAGGAGTAGCTACAACAAAAGGAAAACAACAATTAGCTATAGGACAAAAAAGCTATAGTGCCACCCACTAGAAGACAAAATAGGGAAATGACGAAAATGTATTTTAAATTGTAAATCTATTTGGGTAGGTGAAACCCTATTTGTAATGAATCTTGGCCACATAATGAGAATGAATCTTGGCCATTCATTTAACTTTTTGGAAACTATAAATAGAGCACTCCCCTCATTTGCAAAGAGAGAGTTGAGTTGTTGTAAAGGCATGCTACTGAAATTTATAAGAAATATCATTGACTTGGTGTATTTTCTTGATTTCTTCCATGTGACATGATTCATTCTCCAATATTACATGTTTAGCTTAGATCTTATGGCTGTTTAGTTAGATGTTTACTTTATTTTGATAAATCTTAGGAATGCTGTTGGGTGATTGTGAAAATTCCTGCTTTGTTGATGATCCCTTAGTCCATACTTTTTGCTATTTGCTGAAGGTAGATAGCTGTGCAAAGTTAGCCTGGACTTAATTTGAAGCTGTCCCAAACATTTATCTTTGATTCATGCATGTATGTGGTGGATGAAAGATGAAATATCTATAGCCCTTAGAAGATAGCACAATTTCTATGATACTGTGAAATCCTTGGTTAAGTGGGATATTGTTTTAAGGAATTGTCCATTGCAGGAACTCCATTGTTACTATTCATAGCAAGCTTTAGACTTAGGAACTTTTCCTCCCTTTCGCCCTTTTCTTTTTTTTTAGTAACTGACCTATGTTAAGGTTCATTGCACATTGTAAAGCCAAATCCAACAACTAAATGGAGTCCAAGATTTCTGTTTGAACCTACAGCCAACGCATAATTGGCTTTATCCTAAGAACTCCATTTCAAGATCCAACTTCATGCTTTGTGTCCACACTTTGTATTTCTGTAAGACCCCCTTATGATTCCAGCAAATCACATCAAACTACTGAGGTATCTGAGCACTGTCATGACCTGACATCTGAGAGACCTTGGGATAGTGTTCTGCAACTCGATTGTGGAGATTGTCTTTCAAGAGAGGTAGTGCACCTACGCACTGCCTGTGTTGAGAAGTGCATAAAAACACCATCAACAGGATCTATCCTGGTTGAGCGTGATAAGTTACAAAAACTATGATGAGTGTGCACTTATGTAATTTATATCTTGTGCATTTTATGTCTCTAATAAGGGGACATTACAGATGTTGATCATGCTCTTGATTCTAGTCCTAAGATGAGCATTGATTGTAGCATTTTTTATCCTTCCAATGCATTGGGAATGCAAACAAGACTCATAGAGGAGATTTCAGAGGTGTACATGGTGATGAGTCTGTACAACTTTACATTTGATTCTCATGTACATGACTTATTTTAGATGCACTATTCAGTGGTGCATGTGTTGGACAGTTTGTGTGATAGCTTACCTTGCGTAGAGATTGGAAGCAAATATGGCTAGTCTTTTGAGTTGCTTCTTTTTTAGATTCGTACTTTTGTGAAACGTGATGGTGAGATTGAATTGATTTAGTTGGTTCAGTTAGTTGTGTTGGTGGTGTTATAGGAGTTGATTGGTGATAGTACATACTTTATGCAGATCTTCCCATGGAATCTTGGTGGGGAAGATTTTTTCTCACAGTTGTGAATTGCTTGGGGACAAGCAATTTCAAGGAGGGTGGACTGTAATGTCCCCATTTTTGCTTGATATTGCTTGTGGTTGATGGATTCCTTGATTCAATTGGATTGGAGTAACAAGGGAGATAAATAAGTAAATTAATTATTTATAAGGTTATCAAATAAAATAAATATTATAAAATAACCTTATATTTAATTAATTTAATAAAGTGACTTAAATAAAATATTATATCATAAAGTCACTAAAAAATTAAATATATCTTTTATCCCACATTCACAAGAAAAGTGTGTGGGCTCTTTCAGGAAAAGTATAAAAGGATCTTAAGGGCTCATTTTTGGATATCAAGGAATTGAAGATTGCATTTGATGTTTGTGGAGAAACCTAGGGGCTTTTGGAGATTTTCTATTTTGGTCTTTGGGAATGATAACTCCCATTGATTAGTATAAATGAGGTGGTGAAATATTCCTCTGAAGGGTTGTAGCTGAGAGGAAGATACTTCACTCTTCCTATTGTGCTTCAGAGGCAAAATTTTAGTGGCCCTTGGCCAAAATTTTGAACTCTATCATAGGTGATTTTGGAGAACATCTTGCATATCAGATTTAGCTTGCTTATTGCATCTATATATATATCCAACACATTTGGTGGTAGTAGCATTCTGAAATAATTTTTAGACTTATGTCAGCATACTTGGAGGACCACAAATTTATTCATGGAGGCTAGAAAATACATTGATTTCTTCTTCTAGTGGGGGCAGTCTATTGGTGGGACCAAGAAAACAATATTTGATCATTGAGAGGGGTCTAAGAAGCTATAATTTATTTAATATCTACAATATACTTTAGAAATAGGGGCAGCTCATGAAGGAGTTCAATTTGGCTTGTGGTGGGATCATTTGACAATGTTATGTGGTTGTCACTCTTCCTCCAATCTAGGCACATCATATAGACCAGGTTCTCCTTATCTTTGCATGCATTTATAAGCATTGTAGTTTTTTGTTGTAGGTGATCTTTATATTAGACCTTTGGCATTATATTGAGCATACATTGTAAATCCAAGAGTCTTGGCTATCCATATTGGCATTGTACTCAAATTTTCATTTAATAAATGAGAAATAAGTTGCATGCCAATTGTTAAAAGTAATGTTCATATTGATTAGAGTAATAGTTTGCATATCAATTGTTTGAAAAAATGTCAACTGGTTGTAGATGCACATATTACATGTAGGAATCATTTATATTGCATTTGAAAAGACAAAAGGAGTTTCATTTACATTAGTTCTTTGCTTAGATATCTTAGAAGTCATTTGCAACCATTTCAAACATATTTGAAGTCATTTCAAGCTAGCATAATCAAACTAAAGCTACAAACTAGCAAGTTAGACGTTGCATAAGAAGTGTTTGACAATATTCCTTAAGGAAAACTAAGGTCATATTTGCAATGATACTACAATGGTTTCAAAAGTGTGAGCATTGGTATTTTTGTTTATCCTTCTCCTTTAGGTAGAAAAAACCTAAAGTGTTAGAAGGACATAGCAACCAAGATCATTGTTTCACATTTTGATAGCCCTTAGGATATTCCTTGAAGGAAAATTTAGATCATAAGTAGCAAGGGATATTACAAAGTGTTAAATGTAAATTTGAATGAAATTGTAATTTGGCCTGATGCTTTTTACTCCCATGTTTTAGAAATGGGATTTCAGGGCTAGTTAAAGAGAGTTCAAATTTTTGGTTTCAAGTGGTCTAGGTTGGAAAACTCATCTCATGAAAGAGTAATTTGTAAATTCATGCATAGATGAATAGATTAGTATGAAGTCTAGGGTATAAGTTTGTTTGTAATGATTTTTTTTTTTTTAATTAGCAATAGTATATAAATGAAAATTCTATTTCAAAAGCACATTCTCTCCTATGTATATCTCCTTTAGATTATAAATGAAATGGTTAAAGATTTTTTGTTTGTCTTCAATTTTTTTAATTGAATGAGTGGTTTTATTTTTGGTTCGATTCCAAGAATTGATTAAATGCTTAGATAAGATCACAATTTTGTGAGGGAAGATTCTAGGATTGCTAAGTAGTTTTGTTTTCACCATAATGAATTTAATATTGTAATGCAATATGTCAATAGCCTACAAATTATTGAGTAAAACTACTAAGGTATTACTGGTTGTTACAAATGTGACTCCATTACCCAAAGACAAGGCACTAGTATTTGTGTTTGGTTATCTTGAATGCAAATGAGTCAATCATGCACTCAACCAAGAGCACAAAATGAGAATGATAATAATTGAAACACCTTTAATCACAACATATTATTATGAAATATCACTTATTCCTCACTATAGATAGTAATTTACTTAAGGGTCAGCTGAATCCTTGATGAATTTTATCTATTTGCACCTTATAGGAATATATATGTTTGTTCAAATGTTCTTGATCAAATAGAAAAAGAACATCAAATGAACATAATAGGGATCACCCTCATGGGTTTCACAAAGCCTGAAGAGTAGAAGTCTAGCCTAGTAAGCTAGTACCTATTTGTTGGCCAATCCTTGCCTTAACTTATCATTGGATTCTAGAAAATTCATAGGTAAATGGTGAGATTAATTTTGGTTCTAAAAAAGTAACCAATAGGTTGTGCATAAGCCAAAATCCTATTTCTCAACCTGTTAAAGTTTTCCATAAACTCACTCATGGGTTATTATGACTCTTTTCTCATTGTTGTGAGTTGAGGCAACAAACCATGGGAATCCTCACCTGACTTGAATCTTTCCTTGAACTTAGTTTGAAGAGTAGCCCAACTAGTAAGAGTACCATCAAGAAGATTGTAGAACCAATCAATTGCTACTCCTTGTAAGTTTTCCATGAATAACCTTAAACATCTTCATGTTTCACACCAAAAACACCACATACAATATAAAAAGCAACAATATGTTCATCAAGATGCTATTTTCCATCTCCATAAAATTTGGGGATGTTCTTATGTTAAACTCGAGGAAGTTTATGCAAAGGTTCCTCCAATCTCAGAGGACCAAAGGTGTTACACCAAGGATTAGGAGGCAACTAAGCAACTATTATACCTTGGTTGAAAGGGGGAATCACAAACATTTGAACTAGTGTAATAGGTACAACTCTCTGAATGCTAGAAACTTCACTTGGGAGAAGTGATCTTACTCTTCGAGGATGGAAACTTCTTGTGGTTTGAAGTGGTGACCTTGTCCATGGAGGAAAATGGCCAAAATTATGCTTACATAGCAATTAAAAATTAGGATCAATTTGACCTTGTGCCCTTAGATTGCACATATAGCTTTTGTCTTCTAGAGTGTAGTCTTTGAAAAGGAATGAGTATTAGTAGTACAAATATATATACAAATTACAATAAGACACTGGTATACTCATCTACTTCAACCAAAAGCATGAGGCTTTGATTGCATGCTCGTGTCCATAGAAAAGTCACCAAAAAAATGGGGTGAATATTTGATGTCCATCAGAGAAAGGAAACTAGCTTCTAATCACAAATGGAACAAAATCAATCACTTTTCCAAACCTTACAACCTTGTGTTGCTAGTCCTTCACCAAATTAGCCAACCTACCTTGTAGGTCTACAGACCTATTTTCTACACCTTAAGTCTCATAATTTCTTAACAACCTCTGAAACCAACAAACATTTCAAGAACCCATTTAAGAACTCTTTTACATACATCAAAATTTCATAAGACTTATTTAGACCAATCCTCCTAAATCAAGAAAATTGTGTTGCTCACTTGGTCAATTAGACCTATTTTCCAAAGCATCCCCCTTTTATTCTTCCTTCCACATGCAAATCACCATTAGGCAGCATTTACCAACCTACCAAACCACAAAATTCACCACTTTTAGGTTGTGATAAGCCCTCTAACATCACAAACCCCAAAACCCTCTCTTTCCATAATTTAGGCAAGGGTTTATTGAAAAACCCACTTATAGACCTTACCAAACCATCCCAATGCACTCAACACCCCCAAACAAGCCTGAAAAAACTCAAAAGAACATAAAATATTTCTTCCCTCAAGGATTTATCACTTTTCCCCTCTCTAACCTCTCTTTTCACTAAATAACACACAAAAATGCCATTTAGGGCATCAACAAAAACCACCATTCAGACCTCCCTTGAACATGAAACCTTGCAAAAATGATCTCTATCCCAAATTATGGCTCTCCATTGAGTCACAGAAGCATACAGTGGGTGGAAGGCTTAAAATGTCATTTTAACACACCCAAAATCCTTAAAAAAGGGTATACAGAGCAACCCTCAGTAATTTGCTTCTAAAATGCACAAGAATGAATGAAATCACTCCAAAAAAAGGTCTAAAATGATTTTAGGCCTGCAGCCCACCAGATTCAACCAATAAGAGAGCAAGATCACCCTATACAAAACTATATAGATAAGGAAAACATCATATTTTTTGGTAAAATACAGAAACTTGCAAGGAAATAATGAACTTTATTGATCTTCTTCCAAATACAGAACCTCCAACCCAACCTCAAAACATGTGAGGAATTTTTAAACACAAATAAACCAAACTAACCTTACCCAACCAACTTCAACCACCCAATAACCATCTTTTAGAAAACTAACCATTGATATTCAAATTTGTTGCAATTTTGCAACTTTACAAATTTTACAACTTTTCAATTTCAACACTTTTTGCACAATAGACTCTCAAATCACTCTAATGACTCAAAATGACTCCTAAACACTAAAATGTCCTTTACATGGCCTTATTACATCAAAATATTCATACTTTCAAAAATCTAAACTAAGACCCCCTAATTTCATGTCTTGACCTTGGTGCACCTACACCATACAACCCCCTAAAAGAAAACCTCATGTCCCATGAGGACTATACTACCTTAAACCTAGCTCCTTCACAACATCTCTTTTCCTTACAGATTCTCCTTAATTTGGAATTGTCCTTCATGGGACCAAATGCCCGGTTCTTACTTTATATCTTGCATTGTTGAGCTTGTGTCCACCTTTCCATTGCCTCTCTTGTGCAAACAAACTTACCTCAATACTTCCACCATTTCTCTCAACTGAAACTGATGTCATACCTGCAAACAAACATTTACCTCTTGTTTCTTGAGCCATGTCCTTCATCATCCTTGAAAGCTTGAACTCGTGCATATGCTTTGGCCAAGCACCTTTTTTCACTTCACTCTTTGCCTTTACAGCTATTCACAGATTCTCTAACCCAAATAATTTTGTTTTATAATAATTACCAACCACTATATTTGTAAAATACACCTTCCCTCCAATCTTTCTTCCAATAAGTGGACAAAGCATTATCCAAACCACTATATTATCACACTTCTCTAAACTATTTGGAGTCTTCATAAACAAACCCTTTTTGGCCTTCTCTTGGCCTACCTTTTCCATCATCACATCTTTTTCCTTCTCCAATACTAAGACACATTTTAGACTCACTATTTTGACATCTTCACCTTGTGAGGTGACTACACACTCTTCTTGTTTTCCATCCTCAACCCTCACAAACTCTTTATTACCCATCATGATTACCTATGCTTCCTTTGTTTGATCCTTGACTTCATCTTACAATGGAAGTAAAGTAAATGTGTTCCCTTCATGCTCAATTTGGTATGTGTTAGCTCTTCCATCATACATTGCATTTTTATCAAATTTCCATTGTCTTCCAAGAAAAAAATGGCAACATTCCAGTTGTAGAACATCACAAAGTACCCTATCTCTATACCATCCAATCTAAAACTCAAGTAAAGCCTGCTCATTGACTAGAAGTGACTAATCATCATTTAACCATGACACCTTATACGGTGTTCCATGAGGAACTTTCACCAAACTAAACTTATCTACCATTTCTCTTGATACTATATTATCATTGGAGCCTGAATCTATCACTGCCTTGCATACTTTACCTTTGCTCTTACATGTTCTCTTGAATAGATTTCTCCTTTGCATTGGTTCATTCTCCTTGGAGGCCTTCAAGAGTTGTCTTTGTAGCATCGAAAATTCACCCACCTTTGGTACAACAAGATGACTTGGAGAATTGACACTTTCTTCTTCATATTGTTGCATAATTTGGACTCTCTTTTCACCTCTTCTTTCACCCCCACTTGAATTAGCACCAAATTTTTTTAGGACACTTAAATGATGGATGACCAAACTCACCATAGTTATAACACCTTCCTGAAAACATATTAGAACCTCTTCCTTGATCTATATTTCTACCTCTAAAACTTGTTCTTCCACCTTTCCATCCACCTCTAGATTCAATCACTTGTTCTTTACATTTACCAGCATCTTCTTGTTCTTGATTGGATTGTCTTGGAGTAGAAAAAGTTCACCTACCTCTAGAAGCACCACCTCTACCTCTTGTTGTTTATTCTTTTCTCCTCTTCATGTTTTCTTCTACCTTTATAACCATTTAAAAACATTCTTCTACTATTTTTGGTGTCATCAAACTTATTTCATCTTAAATGTTATACCTTAGGCCAATATCATACCTTGCTACTCTTTCTTCCTCATCCTCCTCATTCTTTGTCCTTATACTTAACCTATATAACTCCTTAGTGTATGCTTGCACATCTAAGTCCTTTTGCCTAAAATTTTGAAGTTTTTTAAGCAATTGAACATTGTAATCATTAGGAAGGAACTTACCTTTGATTTTTTCCCTCATTCTCTCCTAAGAAGTGATATTGGTCTTCCCCTTTATCTGCCTTTGATCTTGCACAAAGTTCCACCACAGCAAACCATGTCCTTTCAACTTAGTCTTATCCCTCTTCACCTTGTGATTTTCATCTACTTCTTCACTTTCAAAGAAATTCTTCATGGCTCCTATCCAATGCAAGACCTCTTCACCATCTAATTTACCTCCATACATAGAAAAATCCATTTTGCTATGTCCATCACCTTTCATAGCCTTCAAAATATTCAATATCCTCACATCCTCTAGATCCAACTCTTCCTCTTCAAAATAACTTTCATCCATGGTGACCCCAACATTAGACATCAATGCAACAATCTCCTTCTTTAAGGCTTCTAATTCCCCAACCTACTAATCAGTCTTTCTAACAGTGCTTCCTTTAGGAGGCATTTTAACTCCTCCAATTCCACCTTTTTCCTTGCACAAACTTCAACCTTATCCCTCAAGAGACCTACTTCCTAGGCTCTGATCCCAATTGGTGTCCACCAGGGAAAGGAATCTAGCTTCCAATAAAAAATTGAACCAAATCAATCACTTTTCCAAACCTTACAACCTTGTGAACATTGTTAGTCCTTCACCAAACCAGCCAACCTTCCTTGTAGGTCTACATAACTATTTTCTCCACCTTAACTCTCAGAATTTCTTAACAACCTTTGCAACCAATAACCATTTCAAGCACCCATTTAAGCACTCTTTATCCTACATCAAAATTTCATAAGAACTCTTTAGACCAATCATCCTAAATCAAACAAACTACGCTGCTCACTTGGCCAACCAGGCCTATTTTCCAAAGAAATCCCCCTTTATTCTTCCTTCCAAATGAAAATCACCATTGGATATCATTTACCAATATTTCAAACCATAAAATCCACCACTTTTAGGGCGTTATAATCCCTCTAACATCACAAACCGGAAAACCCTCTCTTTTCACAATTTAGGCAAGGGTTTATTGAAAAAACCACTTATAGACCTTACCAGACCAACCCAATGCACTCAACACCTCCAAATAAGCCTGAAAAAACTCAAAACAACATAAAATGTTTCTGCACTCAAGGATTTCTCACTTTTCCCCTCTCTAACCTCTATTTTTCACTAAATAACACACAAAAATGCCATTTAGGGCATCAACAAAAAACACCATTCAGACCTCCCCTACACATGAAACCTTGAAAACATTCTCTTTATCCCTAATTACTCCTTTCCACCAAGTCACAGAAGCATAAAGTGGGTGGAAGGCTTAAATTGTTGTTTTAACACACTCAAAATCCTTAAAACAAGGTATACAGACCGACCCTCAATAAAATGCTCCTAAAATGAACAAGAATGAATGAAATCACTCCAAACCAAGTCTAAAATGATGTTAGGCCTATTTCCCACAAGATTCAACCCATAAGAGAGAAAGATCACCCTGTACAGAACTATACAGATCAAGAAAACATCAAATTTTCTGGTAAAATACATAAATTTGCAAGGAAACAATGAATTTTATTGATCTTCTTCCAAATACTGAACCTCCAGCCCAACCTCGAAACATATGAGGAATTTTTAAACACAAAGAAACCAAAATAACCTTTCCCAACTGACTTTAACCACCCAAGAACCATCTTTCAGAAAACTAACCATAGATATTCAAATTTGTTGCAATTTTGCAACTTTACAAATTTGACAACTTTTCAATTTCAAAACCTTTTGTAGAATAGAATCTCAAATCACCCTAATGACTCAAAATGACTCCTAAACACTAAAAATGCATTGATATGGCCTTATTACATCAAAAGACTCAAACTTTCATAAATCTAAACTAAGACCCCCTAATTTCATGTCTTTACCTTGGTGCACCTGGACCATACAACCCCCTAAAAGAAAACCCCATATCCCATGAGGACTATAATGCCTTAAACCTAGCTCCTTCATCACATCTCTTTGCCTTACAAATTATCCTTGATTTAAAAATCTCCTCAATGGGACCAAATACCCGATTCTTGCTTCATATCTTGCATTAATGATCTTGTGTCCACCTTTCCATTGCCTCTCCTTTGCAAATAAACTTACCTCAATCCTTCCACCATTGCTCTCAATTGAAATTGATGTCATACCTACAAAAAAAATTTAGCTCTTGTTTCTTGAGCTCTATCCTTCATCATTCTTGCAAGCTTGAACTCATGCATATGCTTCAGCCAAGCACCTTTTTTTCACTTCACTCTTTTCCTTTACAATTATTCTTAGGTTCTCTGACCCAAATAATTCTATTTTATAAGAATTACCAACCACTGTATTGGTAGAATACACCTACCTACCAACCTTTCTTCCAACAAGTCGACAAAGCATTGTCCCAACCACTATATTATCATACTTCTCTAAATTATTTGGAGTGTTCACAAACAAACCATTTATGGCCTTCTCTTGGCTTTCCTTTTCCATCATCACATATTTTTCCTTCTCCAATATTGAGACACCTTTTAGACTCACTATTTTGACATATTCATCTTGTGAGGTGACTGCACACTCTTCTTTTTTTCCATCCTCAAGCTTCACAAACTCTTGATTGCCCATCATGATTACCTCTGATGCCTTTGTTTGCTACTTGACTTTGTCTTGCAATGGAAGTAAAGTAAATGTGTTCCCTTCATGCTCTATCTGGTATGTATTAGGTCTTCCATCATACATTGCATGTTTATATAATTTCCATGTTCTTCCAAGCAACAACTTACAACATTCCATTGGTATAACATCACAAAGTACCCTATATCTATACCCTCCAATCTGAAACTCAACTAAAGCCTACTCATTGACTAGAAGTGACTGATCATCATTTAACCATGACACCTTATAGGGTGTTCCATGAGGAAATTTCACCAGACTTAACTTATCTACCATTTCTCTTGATACTATATTATCCTTGGAGCCTGAATCTATCACTACCTTGCATACTTTACCTTTTTTCTTACATGTGATCTTGAATATATTTCTCCTTTGCATTAGTTCTTTCTCATTTTAGCCCTTCAAGAGTAGTCTTTGCAGCATCAAAGCTTCACCCACCTTTGGTGCAACAACATGACTTGGAGAATTGACACTTTCCTCTTCATCTTCTTGAACAATTTGGACTCTCTTTTCACCTATTCTTTCACCCCCACTTGAATTAGCACCAATTTTTTTTAGGAAACTTGAAGGATGGATGACCAAACTCACCACAGTTATAACACCTTCCTAAAAACATATTAGAACCTCTTCCTTGATTTATATTTCTTCCCCTAAAACTTGTTCTTCCACCTCTCCATCCACCTCTAGATTCAACCACTTATTCTTTCCTTCACCAACATCTTCTTGTTCTTGATTGGATTGTCATGGAGTAGAAAAATTTCCCCTACCTCTAGAAGTACCATCTCTACCTCTTGTTGTTTTTTTATTTTCTCCTCTTCACTTTTTCTTCTTCCCTTATCACCATTTGAAAACATTCTTCTACTATTTTTGGTGTCATCAAGCTTATTTGATCTTGAATGTTATACCTCAGACCATTAAGATACCTTGCTACTCTTTCTTCCTCATCCTGCTCATGCTTTGTCCTTATACTTAACCTATAGAAATCCTCAGTGTATGCTTGTACATCTAACTCCTTTTGCCCAAGATTTTGAATTTTTTTAAGCAATTGAACATTGTAATCATTAGGAAGGAACTTACCTTTGACTTTTTCCTTCATTCTCTCCTAGGAAGTGATCTTGGTCTTCCCCTTTTTCTGCCTTTAATCTTGCACAAAGTTCCACCACAACAAAGCATGTCCTTTGAACTTAGTCTTAGCCCTCTTCACCTTGTGATCTTCATCTACTTCTTCACTTTCAAAGTAATTCTTCATGGCTCCTATCCAGTCCAAGAGCTCTTCACCATCTAATTTACCTCCATACATAGGAAAATCCATTTTTCTATGTCTGCCACCTTTCACAGCCTTCAAAAGCTTTAACATTCTCACATTCTTTGGATCCAACTCTTCCTCTTCACTGGAAGTTTCTTCTTCTTCAGAATCACTTTCATCCATGGTGAACCCAACATTAGACTTCAATGCATAAATCTCCTTCTTCAAGGCTTCTTATTCCCCATCTTGCTAATCAATCTTTCTAAGAACAGTGCTTCCTTTAGGAGGCATCTTGACTCCTCCAATTCCACCTTTTTCCTTGCAAAAACTTCAACCTTCTCCCTCAAGAGACCTACTTCCTAGGCTCTGATACCAATTGATGTCCATCAGGGAAAGGAATCTAGATTCCATTCATAAATGGAACCAAATCAATCACTTTTCCAAACCTTACAACCTTGTGTTGCCAATCCTTCACCAAATCAAGCTTCCTTGTAGGTCTATAGACCTATTTTCTCAACCTTAACTGTCAGAATTTCTTAACAAGCTTTGCAACCAATAACCATTTCAAGTACCCATTTAATCACTCTTTAACATACATCAAAATTTCATAAGACTTCTTTAGAGCAATCATCCTAAATCAAGCAAACTACGCTGCTCACTTGGCCAATTAGGCCTATTTTCCAAAGCACCCCCCTTTATTCTTCCTTCCAAATGAAAATAACCATTGGGAAGCATTTACAAATCTTCCAAACCACAAAATCCACCACTTTTAGGGTGTGATAATCCCTCTAACATCACAAACCCTGAAACCCTATCTTTTCATAATTTAGGCAAGGGTTTATTGAAAAACCAACTAACATACCTTACCAGACCAGACCAATGTTCTCAGAACCTCCAAAAAAGCTTACAGAAACTCAAAAGAACATAAAATGTTGCTACCTTCAAGGATTTATCACTTTTCCCCTCTCTAACCTCTCTTTTTCACTAAATAACACACAAAAATGCCATTTAGGGAATCAATAAAAGCCACCATTTAGACGTCCCCTGCACATGAAACCTTGCACACATTATCTCTATCCCTAATTATTCATTTCCACTGATTCAAAGAATCATACAGTGGGTGGAAGGCTTAAAATTTCATTTTAACACACTCAAAATCCTTAAAACAGAGTATACAGACCGACCTGTAGTAATTTACTTCTAAAATGCACAAGAATGAATAAAATTACTCCAAACCAAGTCTAAAGAGATGTTAGGTCTGTGTCCCACCAAATTCAACCTATAAGAGAGCATTATCACCCTGTACGGAACCGTACAAGTTAGGAAAACATCAAACTTTATGGTAAAATACAAAAAAATCAAGGAAAAACTAAATTTTATTGATCTTCTTCCAAATACAAAACCTCCAACCCAACCTTGAAACATGTATGGAATTTTTAAACAAAAAGACACCAAACTAACCTTTCCCAACTGACTTCAACCACCCAAGAACCATCTTTCAGAAAACAAACCATTGATATTCAAATTTGTTGCAATTTTGCAACTTTACAAATTTGACAACTTTTCAATTTCAACACCTTTTGCACAATAGACTCTCAAATCACCCTAATTACTCAAAATGACTCATAAACACTAAAATAGCCTTGATATGGCCTTATTACATCAAAAGACTCAAACTTTCAGAAATCTAAACTAAGATCCCCTAATTTCATGTCTTGACCTTGGTGCAACTACACCAATATTTTGCAATTCCTTTAACAATTACAAAATAGTAATTTTAGCCAAAGCTATGATGAAAAATTAATCTCTCCTCTCATAAAGGGGAGAATCCCTTTTAATTTCTGACTAAATGAACTAGTAATTAAACAAGCTTATGTACACTACAACTATCCATGGGAGTGTCACCATCAACATATTCTATTTTTTTAGAATAGGAAAATGAATTACAATAATGACCTTGATGTTCATAGTTAGTAATAAAGTAAATAACACTAGTTGGAGAAATAATAGTTGTTACCCAATTTTATTTAAAGATGTAAGAATAACAATAATGATACCAACAAATGATAGTAACTTAGAAAATACACGGAAATACAAAGTCTTCCATTGATTTTCATGATGGTTCAAATGTAACAATGACAGAAACTTATAGCTCGAAGACTCCAAGTTATTCCCAAAAATGATTCCAAAGAGTAACTCATGCAGAAAGTTGTAGCTCGAAGACTATCAATGAACAACAACAAAGGTTGACAAGAATATAGCTAACAATCGCAGCGCAAAGACTATGAGTTCTCAACCAAATTTCTACATAAAACATATATCTCCAAATAAAATATGATAGCACAAATTCTATCAGTACCAAATCTAAATTCTCTTTAATAATGAAATATCATGCCACTTAGAAACCAATTTCAAGATAATATGGCAAGAGAGACATAGGAAGATTCTTACATAAAACAAACAAGCTCCAAAGAAAAGGTTTGATGCAATCTCCTTTTATTGGTTAATTTTGATATGCACATTCAACACAAAGATTCAAATATGTGTTCTCAAAATGGGAAACATTTAGCTTCAAAAGATCAAAGGTCCTTTACAAAAGAAACTCCATCATATTTTTAGAGAAGAGTTGAGAGCTAATATAGGAAAGCAATAACTTATTTGACTTATTCAATAGGAGATTCTGATTTGATTTAGGACTTCTCTTTTTTACATGTAATTACATTTCAAAAAAACACATGTAAAATGTTAAAAACTAATTATGAAAAGTATGAAAAATACTAAAAGTAAACTAAGGCATGTTCAACTTTATTCACCATCTTTCTCCAATAAATCCTCACACTTCTTCACGATTGCTTGAACTTCTTCATTATTTGGACCTAAAGTATGCTTGGAGATTGAAATAACTCTTATGATTGAATTCTTCATGGTGTTGCAAGCTTTCTCATGCCTTCCTAAATACACCTCAAGGTTATCCAAGGTTAATCAAATATCCATCAATTTATCCATCAAAGCCACTGATAAGGATTGATCTTCAAATTCCTTTTGGATCATAGATGGGAATTCCTTAACAAAATCATCTAAGGAAAGTATTTTTTGATTATCATCAAGTAGTTTACAAGGAAAATCCTCAATTTTTTGGATAAGATCTAAATCATTATATTCATTGACTTCTCGAGGATCCTTCAATTCCTTAATCACTTCCTTGATGACATTTCAATTTTATGTATCATTGTTTCCTTTACCTCCACAAACATATCTCTATTGGGAATTATCCCAACTTCCACCAATGTATCAAGCTTGAGTTTCTTCATCTTGATACAAGCTTCCAAATTTTCTTCTATTTCTTTTCACTCCTGAGAAAATGTATTAGAAGCTTTATCTAACTTTGATCTTATGCTTTTCATGTTCCCCATTATCTCTACAAAAATATTAGAATTTTTGTTCCATGTGCTATCATTCTATCCAAAAAGTCACTTACTTCTTTACCTCTTGAATGTACCTTCACCACTATTTGAATAATTGGTTTCTAAAAACTTATGGCCATAGGATCTATTGAATCCAAAGATTGGGTAATCTTCTAGTGCACCGAAGTTAGCTGCTCTACTTTGGCCCTATGTCGATCTTTACTCTTCTTCACTTCATCAAATTTATCAACAAGAGAATTTAGAGTAGCTTGTACATTTTCCTTAGCACTTTCATGAGTCACCTTTCCTAACTCAACTCTTGTAATAGAATATTAAAAAATATCCACATCCTCAAATGACCTATCTAGAGGAGGTTGTGCTACCTCTACATACTTGTTTCTTGCTTTATCCACTAATAACTTATAAAGAGTCTTTTCCTCTTTCTTGGATTTTCCCTTTATAGGTGCCAACTATGCAAATTCAAAGTCATCTAGAGAGATGACTTGCTTCTTCCTTTTTTAGTTTCTAGGATGAAAACCACGTGGAAAGTGTAGAAGCACTTTCTTCAAGACCAACAATCATAGTTTACATTGATGTTGCTGCACTCACAAAATTTGTTACAATTGGTGGAGTATTAGTCAAAACTGCACCAAGAAGCAACTCTATTTGTTTACCATACTCCATGCTTCATCAGAAACCATTTTATTCTCCAATTTAGGATCAAATGCACAAAAGAAAGGAGAAAAGAAAGCATCATTAAATATTTGGAACTGATGAATGATCCCATCAAGAGTTATCTGAGGAAAGTAATTAAACACTTGAGTTACACTTTTGTTCCCTTCCATTGTCAACCTAGGAAAAATTATAATTGCAACAGTAGCATACACCAAATAAGATGTCATATAGAACTTTAGTGGTGTAATAACTTTGATTAGTTGATCATGAATTGCGTCACTGATCTATTGACCCCAAAGTATTTGTTGCTTTCCCTTCAATATGATATGATGTATACATACATCCAATCTTGAAAGGTGGATGAGGTATATAACCCTTTCACTCGATTAAGAAGAGTGATCAAATCATTAAATTCTTCAATGAATTCATTATGTGGAAAGCTTTTACACCACCTGGAAACACCTGACCATGGATTCTAACCACATACTGTTAATCATTCTTTTACAATTATCTATATCCTTTTCATATTATTTATCTTGTGTATATTCCTTAGTAGCATCTACATATGAGTCAATACTACCTAGGACACAAGAAAACTTTTTCAAATAACTCTAGATCTAACCTTATGACCACATTTCCATTTGCATCCCTAACACTTTGGTAATCATTATTGTAATGTGACAGTACTTGGAGAATAAATTCAGGATTATGTGCAGCTATAGTGAAAGTTGCCAAAATTTATATATTGCTCTAAACTATATGCCTTATACCATTATCCAATGGTTACTTCTAAGTACTTTCTTAAATTTGGGCATATCAACATGTTTGATCTCAGTATCCTTTATCTCATAAATTTTTGAGGAGACTAAAGTTGATGAGAAAACACCTTGGTATTTGAACTGCATGACTATGGCTTTTCTCAAAGAAGGATCCATCGTCTAAAGAGTACTTAACAAGTGAATCTATCCTCCCAGGAACGAAAATATGATAATCTTGGAAGACATGCACAAATAATTGCATTGAAAAGTTCATTATTTTCTAATGTTAGAAAAGCTTGCATGGTTGGAAATTGCAGCAGTGGGAAAAGTATGAGCACTTGCATGAGCTTGGAGGGATTAAGCATGATGTAGGGAAAAAATGGAGCAAAAGTGAGAAATCTAGCAGTGAAATGCAAAGTGGAAATTTTTTCAGTGTTAGCAAAATTTTGCAATGTAGAATGTAAGGTCATTGAATTTTAGCACCAATGTAGGTAGATGTTTACTTTTGGGTAAAAGCACAAAGATGTATCACACTTTTTGCTAGATAAATAGATTTGAGTGAAAATATTTCAACCAATTTTTTTTTGGTTGAACTAGTTCCACCCAAAACCACATGGCCTATACATGGCACATACAGTTTCAAGGGAAACCCTGTCACTTGAAACTAAAAAAATTATTTATTTTTCTTTGTCACATCAAAATGTGGCTTATTTTTTGTGCAAGTTTATGTGTGGTGTTTTAGTAGAAAGGGTTTCGGTTGAAACCCTTTCTACCGAAATTGTCTATGTAGCATCCTAGTTGATAGCCAACTCAACTTTTTTTAGAAGTTTTTTGAAACTTTCAACTTCAACTAAGTGTTTCTTTAGTTAGAATGATGTTTTTGAAAAATATGAAAAATACCCTTTTGTAGAACTCAAAGTGGTGAATTTGAATATGTAATTTTTTTAATATTTTGATTAGTTATAATACATTTCATTTTTAAAATAATGCAAGCAGATTGTTAAAGTTAAAAAAGAGGCAGATTAGAAATTTAAAAAAATAGTAAAAAATATTTAAAAAATAGAAAAATATATGGTGCGTTAGAGGAGAGAGTCTTTTTAAAAAGGGTATAATTAGTTTTTTGAAAATGATTAAAAAAATAGAAAATAGTTGATGTCTATTGAAAATTGTCAAATTCTGACAAGTTTGACTTTAAAATGTTATTACAAGAAAAATATGCATTAAAATGTACCATAGAAAAAAGGCAACTTACTAGACATGGGAATAATTCATGATAAAATTGGACTTAATGAGGCCTTGATTCAAGTGTTGTGAGGCATTTTATGCATCCAAACTAGGTCTTGGACCCTTGCAAACTGAATAAAATGCATTTAACGATGTCTTGTAAAGGCATTGTAAAGTGTTGTAAGATACTTTCACACTTTTATAGACTTAATGAACCCATTTCTCCCAAATTCAACATTATAAAATGTGTTTAATAACATTATCACATTAATCTAGAAGGTTTATAAAATAAAATTAATGTTAAACTAGTGTTGTAATGTTTCTTGCACATTCATATTGGTTCTTGTGCCTTTCTAGGCTAGGTGGACCTCATTTTAGTGTTGTAAAGTGTATCTAATCACACTTTCACATTGAATTATGTGTCCCAATTCCTAATTGTCCTTTACATCATCACTAATAGGCCCCTATTAACCCATATTGTGCATCCTCAGGCTTAAATTGATCAACTAACTGACAAAGTCACAATATAAACCTTATTTCTCAACTTCCTAACATCTTAGTTGGAAAAATGGCCCATGTGAGACCCATTCACAATCCATGGTGAATCAGTCCCATCTAGGTGGGACCCATTTTCCATGGGTGGCGAATGAGTCGCATTTGGCCTAATTTTGACCTGTGAGCAAGAAAAAATGAAATTTAAATTTATTATTTTCACATGTCAGCCTTAGGGATCCAATTTCTAGGCTAATAAGGTGAATTTACTATAAAATAAACTCTCTAAACCCTAAATCATAACCATTCTTCATTATTCATCCATCATTCTTCCATCTCAAGTCAAGCAACTTAGGGTTTCATCATTTCAAGTCATTAAGATAGCAATTTTCAGACATTCAAGGGAAAATTCTTCATGTTTTGTTGTAGACATTCAAGATCAAACATCATGGTAAGGTAATCAACTTCATTGTTGCATGTTTCATTTTATTCTTTCATCATTTTTTGTTTAATTACCTAAAAGGGGTTTGACCAAGGCAAACTCCCATGCCCTAACATTAAACATTTCTCTCTCTTGTTTTGTGTGTTTGCAAATTTAGGCCTCTTGGAAGCTTAGAAATCATTGAAGATTGCATTAAAAAAAATTCAAATCATCTCTTCATTCAATAAGGAAAAGTATAAAAAAAGTCATTTTCAAGCCTGAATCTGACAGTTTCAGAATTAGACACCTGGAGAAGAAGAAAGTGCAGACCAAAAGCTCTGGATTCCATCTTTGAATATTCAGAAATTCAAAAGGGGATTCATTAGCCATGGGTGGTTAATGAGTCCCACTTCCAGGTCATTTTTTCATTTTCTGCATTTTTAGATACCCTTTTGTCTGAAAGAAGTTCCAGAACAATTTTGTAGAACTAGGACTAATACGCCCAGAATGGCGAATGAATCCCACCAAGCCTAAAATTCAAAATCAGTAGCATTCCAAAATTCAATTCCAGTCTCCATCCATATCTTAGGTGCACACTTTCAGTTTCATTCATTTCTATTCAGTTGTGTTTACCTTTCTAGGTGTTTTTGCATTACAGAATGTGTTTTCAAACAAGTTGTATTTCTCTAGTTTCCATTCAATAATCAATACCTTTCATTTGTTTTCTACATTTAAATCAGTTTATTTAGACATATTGCATCCATATCACATTAATATTTGAATTTGAACATTGCATTTTGGCCCATCTTTCTCCTTTTAGGTGAAAAACCCTAGAAGTGCTAAGAAAGACCTTCGATGCCAAAATCTTTGTCTACACAAAATATCAATTTTTTTCCATGCACTAGATATTGAAGTTACCTATGTGGAGAAAAATAATTAGGGGAAAATGATTTTTTTTATATTTTTTTCTTCACGTCAAGTGAACATCACTTTTCCTAAAATTTTTAGCACTCCAAAATCTTCTCTTAAATTGATAAAAAAAAAATCAAAACAATTTTTATAAAATCTAAAAAATTATAGGATTAAACTTAATCAATATTTCTAGCTTTCATTAGTTTACATCATTTTTAAATTCAAAACATAAAGACCAATTTATGTGGTTAGAGTTCAATTTTTTTTTGCTGTTAGCTGATTCCTTTATAAATTGTGACACAGGTTTATGCTTTTACCCTTTGTTGTACATGCATTGAAAAATAATGCTTGTGCATATTGATAGATCAATAAATTGCAAAGTCAATAAATTTTACCAACTCTACATTATGGTTAGTATTTCATTCAAGTGTAAAAGGGCAAAAAAAAATCACTTTTACATTTTGGATTTCAAATTTGTTGGGTTGAAGAAAATCACTGAATCAACATCTTGTAGTATTCATTTATGTGTACTTGCAGTGAAAAATACCACACTTACATGTGGGATTGGCTTAGTTATATGTTACATCGGTGAAAAAAATTGACTCAACAATTGGCGAGGTCGTTATCATAGACAATGTTGGAAAAAATCACTGACATTTCATGTGATGGCTAGGGTAGTGAAAATGTTTGGTAGACCAAAAATCATATACATTGGCAGTGTTTTTCACCATTGCTGCAAATTTCATTGGTAATACATGTATGTGTAAGTGGAAAAATATTTCACTCCAACAAGCAAGGTTTTAGAAAATTTGAGGACATTCATGCACTGAAAAATATCGCTCAACATATATTAAAATGGTTCCTTTGTATCCTGGAGTTTGATTCCCACAATACACTCATGTGTAAAGTTTATCACAAGACATGAGTCAGAGGGTTTAAACCCTGAATTTATTCTTTGAACAATGCGAAAAATAGAGAGAAACATGATTTTATAAAGAAAGACTCGCGGGAGAAACTTGCATGGTAAACTGAAAGGAAAGGAAGAAAACCCTTGGTGGGTTTTCAAAGAAAGCTAGGGAGCAAAAGGTAATAGAACAAATGACATAACAAGAATTAATAGAAATCAAACACATATAACTTAAAACCCTAAATACATATTCAAAACAAAACAAACACAGAGAAGGGAGAACAAAAATGAACATACCCGAAAATAATGGAGGAAAACGATAAAACCCTAACAAAAATACCATGAAATCCATTCCAATAGCTCAATCTAATGACCATAAGCAACAATACAAACTCGCAGAGATGGGAGGAGGTCGATAACGAAAAAGAAATAAAAAATAAAACAAACAAAAAAATTTGAATCCCCTCCTCAACGCAATTAAAACCCCATTAATGGGACTAATGTGAACTTAAGTTTTCCAAGTCATCAAAATTCTCCGCTAATGCAACTTTCAAAAAGTTGGTAGATGATATACATGGTCTCACCAACCTTAGAATTTAATTTTTTGCATTAGGCATGTAGGGGCACTGGAATTCAGTGCTCCTGCATAAGCAAAATATTTATTGACAGTAACAAAGTGAAATTTTGCAATTTCGACCAATTTGTAAATTTTGAAAAAGTAAAATAGGCTAACACTCAAAAGGATGATTCGAGGCTAAGGGACCACACATGAAGGCAAGTATAATCTGCCTTATTTTGCATGCTTAGATTACGCGGGCTACGAAAAAGATAAGTTTTGTAGAAGTTATACCACGAATTGAGCGCAACTAAATTCGAGGATAACATGTGGCTCTAACTGAGGATAACAACAAAGTTTATACGTAGATGTGAGTCATAAAATCAATATATCATTTGAGATAGAAGACATGGTTTTTATGAGTTTATAATTGTAAGAAAATGGTACTTGAATGATAGTAGGTTAGGAAAGCTCAAACAACATTAGTATGATCTTTACAAAATTTTGAGGAGGACTTGTAAAGTAAAGTATAAGCTGGAGGTATGAAAGGGATGCAAGATACATAATACCTTTCACATTTCTTACCTCAAAATTTGCAAGGAAAGAATACATAACCCTTGGATGAGTTTCCTCTAATTGATGAGGATTATAAATTATGTTTTATTCTTGAAATAATAAAAAATGTTAGAGAAGAAATTGAGAGAAAACACCAAGGGTTACTTAATTCAGTAGAAAATCTTTGAATGGAGGATCGAATGTGGGAAGACTAATAGATACTAGAATATTTGAAACTGAAATTGTTTGAGGAGAAGAAATTTGTAGTCAATCTAATTTTCTACATATTAGATTTCTACTTGTGTCTTCCTTGTTTTCATTTGGTATGTGTTTTCCCTTCTTGAGTATGCCTTTTCTTCAAACTCCTCTCTTCCCTTAATTTCGTTAAACTTTTAGAATTATCCATCCCATCATCTCTTTCATCTATCACCCACCTCATCATCATTTTTTCTAGAATTCCAAAGTTTCGCATATCAACATGTATTTTGCTCAACCCTTGATGCCTCATCCTATAGTTTGAATCTTGTGTTATGCCTAACCTCGAATCCTTTATATTTCTTCTTATGCTTATGTTACCCTCCTAACATTCAAAATGGAATTTTACTCACCTATGATAAATGTTTAAAATTGAAGTTCTAGGTGTACATGGTGGCTGACTTGTTATGTTTTTGATGGATATAAATGGGTGTATGTTTTCATTTGAATCAACATCTACGCTTAATCAAATTTCTTTTAGAATCAATTTTGAGCACTTATGTTAAAGAATGAGAATACTAAGATGAAAACACTAGTGATTTTGAAAGATGAACTCATACATAATTCATACTTGAACTCCATTAAATGTAGACTCCCTTTATTGTACTCATCCAATTTTATGTTCTTATTGATATAAATTACTTATCAAAAAAGAGGTCCATATCAATTACAACATCTCATCAGTTTAAACTTAATATACTGAATATGGAAATGAAAAGTTCAATTCTCTCAATATTACTTATCAACCTTCCCATTGCATGAAAATGTGCTAGTGGCAAACGATTAACATTAGGAGATGAAAACTTAAAATTTCGCACAAGAGCGAAACTCACACGTAATGTACAAGAGTGCAATGGACTGAACTTGACTTTTATATTCCTACTCTTTGAGTTTTTCTTAGCGAACACTTTTCTTCATTCGACGAAAGTGATCAAATTACCGAATCTCTTTTATTTCTTATTTGAGGAGATGTATTGCACCTACATTACAAACACGATTCCCGGGAGGTCCTCATTGACAGCCTAAAAGACAGGCGTGGATTTTTTTGCTGGTTTCGTTGGAGCAGGATTTGAATTATGCAGCTGCCAACGACTAAAAAAAGAGACAGCGGTCCGCGCATGGCCAACTCAGCAAATTCCACTAAACAACCAAAACATAATAAATGAAGATTTTTGAAATAATATTCTTAATTATCAGCTCTGGTGGCACGGCTGATTGAGCGGTCGTCAGCGTATTATCAGCTGCCATGTTATAAACTTACAGTAGAATTTCTTCATCCCTCCTCCATCGCTATTTGGCATATATTTCTTCAAGATTAGCATTTGGCGTAAGTTTCCAATGAATTTTGCCTTCCCTAGGGTTAATGTTTTTAGGGTTTCTCGTTTTATAATAAGAGGCCTTCATCTTCTATTCTAACAAACAAAGTATACTGATCACGCAGTAGGAATTTTTTTTACTCGAGGAAGGCTGGGAGACAACTAATTTTAGTGGCCTTTTGTTTACGGCAGAGTTCAAAGAATTTTATCCTCTGTAGCGTTTTTCTTATTTTCCAGCTTTCAATTTATACCATATCCTTTTATGTTTTTCTTTAGGAAATATTTGTTCCCCAAATGTTTTAGAGAGTTCTTTTCGCCTGTTAATGTTGTTTCATGACTATATTCTACGTATATTTTCGTTCCCTTTTCAGCTTTGTACTCTTTCATTTCAATCTTCAAAAATTTCTTATGCATATTGACGATTTTAAACTGTCCCGAGCTTGGCATTTTGGGTGTAAAATCAATAACCTAGAAAGTTCTCTCTATATTGAAATAGGCTACTTGTATTTTCGAGTCTAGATGAACTAACAGCTTCTATTATTTGTTATTCTTTTTCGGTTTCCGACATACTTTCCCAAAAGAAATGAAGTGTTTTCAGTTACTAATGAATCTGATAAATCTTTTTGGTGCACTTGTCATATTTTAAACTGTCGCGAGCTTGGCATTTTGGGTTTAAAAACAATAACCGAAAAAACATTCTCTATATTGAAATATGCAGCTTGCTATTTTCGAGTCCGAGATGAACTAACAGGCTTCTATTATTTGTTATTTCATTTCGGTTTTCTAATATACTTTCCAAATGAAATGAATTGGTTTCAGTTACTAGTGAGTTTGCCAAATCTTTTTGGTGCACTAGTCGTCACTCGTCTGATAGCATAACCATGGCTGGTGAAAAGACAATGATCTGCACAGATGTTGAAATGGAAATGGTAGAGGAGTATGTAGAAGTGGTGATGATAGATGTGCAGATTGAAGAAGACGTTGAAATGGATTATCTGGACTGGGAGGAGGATACAGACGTCTTCATGCCAGATGCACAAGTAGAAGAAGACGATGTGCTAATGGAGTACTTGGACGAGGATACAGACTTGGTGATGGAAGACGCAGAGATAGAAGAAGATCGAGAAGTGCGATTAGAGTGTTGGGGTTCATGCAACTATCAATGTATGTAACCATAAATCCCTTTTCTTTTGTGTCTGTGTGCATGCTTAGACGTTGGATTTTGACCTTGAATTTTTATAATAATAAGTCTGATTGATATTGCAGATCCGAATTGGACCCATAATAATAAGAGGAGTAGTGAACATGGATTCGTTACATTAAAAAGAAGACGTTTAGTGATATAAGCTTTCCGAGGAGGCGTTGGGGCCCTGTGTTTAATTACGATACAGGTCAGAAATCATAACCACAAGCATTAGATAAGGTCTTCAGGAATGTGATAAAGAATTGAAGTAGTGATTGTAAAAACTAAATCAAGCCTAATTCCTGCACCCAGAGGTTATGAGATAACAACAGAAAGAACAAAGTAAAAAATTAACCTCAAAACACACACACACAGAAAAACTGTATTTTTTGCAGACGCAGAAAATGAAGTCCTTTATTCATGCTTAAATACAAGAGCAATTTCAAATACAAAGAAAGCCAGTTACAAACTTGACTAAAAACGGAGAACCTAACAATAGACTAATTGGTAAATACAGCCACTGCATGAAACATGCATGCTGCAGAAGACAGGAAGCAATTAAAAACAAAACAGTAACGCTTGGAGCAGCGCAGGCATCACCAAAAATAGGAGAAACCAATGCATCAAATGCTGACAGTGATTACGGTTATTTTTCTCTGAAACAAGCCAATGATCTGATCTATTTTATTGTGTTAACTAACAGATGTTATTAGGGTTAATTTTATTAGGGTTGATGCTATTAGGCTTACTGTTATTAGGGTTTCTCTCTGATCCTAACAGTCAGACGGTAGGAATATTTTTTTCTGAGGAAGGCAGGGAGACACCTAATTTTAGTGGCTCTTTGTTTACGGAGGATTTCAAAGAATTCAAAGCCTGTGTAGCATTTTTCTTCTTTTCAAGGTTTCAATTTATCCCCTAACTTATTGTGTTTTGTTTGGTAAATATTTGTTTTTCGAAAATTCTTTTCGCCTACCAATGCTGTTTCAATATTCTACATATATTTTCGTTCTTTTTCAACTTTGTTGTCTTTCCTTTGAATCTTCAAAAATTTGTGAGGCATTGTGAGAATTTTAAACTGTCGCGAGCTTAGTGTTTGTGGTTTGAAAACAATAACAGAGAAAGCTTTCTCTATTATTCGTTATTTCTTTTCGGTTTTCTGATATACTTTCCCTAAAGACACGAACTGCTTTCAGTTACTAATGAGTTTGCTAAATCTTTTTGGTTCACTAGTCATCTGATAGCATAGCCATGGCTGGTGAAAAGACAGTGATCTCAACAAATGTTGAAATGGAAATTGTAGAGGAGTATGTGGAAGTAGTGATGATAGATGTGCAGATTGAAGAAGAAGTTGAAATGGATTATCTGGACTTGGAAAAAGATACAAACGTCTTCATGTCAAATGGACTAGTAGATGAAGACGATATGTTAATGGAGCACCTGGACGAGAATACAGACTTGGTGATGGTAGACGCAGAGATAAAAGAAGATCGAGAAGTGCGATGGCAGTGTTGTGATCCATGCAACTATCAATGTATGTAACCATGAAGCCCTTTTTTTGGTATCTCTGTGCATCCTTAGAAGTTTGATTTCGACCTTGATTTTCTATAATAATAAGTCTGATTGATATTGCAGATCCGAATTGGACCTATAATAATAAGTGTATTCAACATGGGTTCGCTTTATCAAAAAAATACAAGTAGTGAAATAAGATTTCCGAGGACGCATTGGGGGCCTGGTGTTTAATTATGATACAGGTTAGAAATCTTTTCAGGATTGTGATAAAGAATTGAAGTAGTAATATACGGTTAATCTTTTCTGGAACAAGCCAATGATCTGTATTATTGTGTAAATTTACAGGTGTTGAATCTGGTGCCCTCTTATACATTCAAGATGACTTTCAATATGGGGGTAGCTCTACAACATTGCAAATGTTTGAACGCTTCATCATAAATTTATTTGTTAGATGTTACTTTTGAATTTGGTTGGCAATAATTAGCTATGTCCCCAGCATGTAGTTTAGGAAATTGCTCTATATTTGAAGGTTGCTTCTGCGATTGGTGTCAGTCCTATGTTTTTAGATTGTTGTGATAGAGATGCGACAAGAGATGGTAATCTGGAGATGAAAGCTTGTGGTTCTAATGTCCCATGTGAAAAATAAAAGTTCCTACATATGGGTTGTGTAAGGCCTAAATAGTTTTTCTTAGACCTTTCTTATGGTTTTATACTTCAGGTAAATTAATATATTATGGTCTTCTATGTGGCTGGGTGGAGACAAGGCTACGGTTTTGGTCATTTTTGTTTATTAGTGTATAAGGAAAAGGGGTTCATAGTGGGTAGGGGTTCAATTGTGAATATGGAAGTAGGTCTAAGTGGGCTCCATAGTGGGTAGGCTTAATATCCAATAAACTTACACTTAACATCCAATTAAAAAACACTTGTATCCATAGAGTACACAAACTAACAAATCATGTGATGCCACATCAACACACCAATAATACATGACTTAGTGACCCACTATCGGTCTCACCATTTTTTTGGACTTTTTTTGATACCTTGACAGAAAGTATGCTGATGTGGCATCATATTTGATGATGTGGCCTTGAAACCAATTTTTATAAGTAGGGAACTTGCAAATAAGATATTGTACAAATTTGGGAGTTTGAATTTTTCACATAGGACTTTGAGAAGTACAAAGCTAGGGTGGCCCACTATAGACCTCTCTCCCTTATTAGTTGGTGAACATAATAATAGTGGTCACATAATATTTTGGTCTGATCTTTGAGCAAACCTTATAGTTTTTGAAAGGATTTGGTCTAATTCTAATGGGATTTTTGAAATTTTCATAATTTTCAAATTATAACTCAATTTTTTTTATAAAAATAAATAAAAAAATAATGAACTAATATATGAAGAAATTTATTAAAATTGTTATTCAAAATATATAAATATTTTACTATATTTTAAATAATTATTTTCAAAATATTTATTTTAAATTTTTTAAAAATATTAAAATAATAAATAAACATATATACAAAAGTTCACTTACTATAAAAAATAATTATTTATATTTAAAATATTTTTATAAATATGAAACATACATATTTAACAAATTGTATGTTTTGGAAAACTTGTCATTGATAATAATTTTTTTATTGAAATAGTTTTAGATATTTAATAAGTTTAGAAGGTAAATTTTAGATTATATAAATTAAATCTAAATTTTAATTAGTATTCTTCCAATTTTACCTTTAATTTTATATTAACATATCTCTTGAAAATAAGAGCTTTTAGTGCCTTTAATAAAATGTAAAATTTAGATTATGTAATTTGAAGTATGAATGTTAATTTGTATGTTTCTATTTTTATTATATTCTATGTAATATTATTTTTAAAAAGTGTTAAAGTATTTTATTTAAAATGTGTAATTTTTTATATAATTATAACTATTTAAAAATGTTTGATAAAAGTGAGAAAGGTAGAAAGCACAAGGGTGTGATAAAATGAGAAAGGCAGTAAGCATAAAGAGGGGATGGGTGTTTGACTAATGTAAGAGAAAATAAAAATAGAGAACGAGGATTAATGTACAAGGTGGTGATAGATGGATTGGATATGGAAAACTTAGGGCAAGAAATGATGAGGGGTAGAATGATCAATCTAAATTTTGATTGCAAGATAGAAAGGAAATGAGTTGATTATTAAATAAATAAAATATGTGCCTTAAAAGGGTTTTATGGTAGATAAGGATAAGGTAATGAAACTTTACAATTTTAATGTTAATTAAATAATAGATAATTATGTAGGTCATCTTTGTGATTAATATCATTGATAAATTCTAAAATTTGAGTGGGGAATTTTAAAAACTTCCATAATTATGAATTTTATTGGAATATGATAACTATAGGATAGGGTCAAGGCTTAGATGGAAGAAGAGCTTGGCCTTGTGTTTGAACTAGTATATATTTTTCGGTACATGGATTCTTGTTGATCACTTATAATTTAGACTTGGATAGGGATAATATTATTATTATTCCCACTATCTTATGTGCAATATTGGCCTCTTTTTGTGAGATTGGGCTAAAGGATTTGACTCACGAAATGATCTAGTGACAATGGACCCTATTTGGATTAAGATGTATAAGCTACAAAAATAATTATTGTTGGAGGAAATTTTAATAGAAATTAGGAACTCTTTGGGAGAATTCATATTCATCTTTGCAATAATAGAAAAGAGTGAACTCATCACATATCTATAATGATTTGTGTAAACTTGAATTTGAGAAAAACCTATTTAATATGATGTTGATTTAAGATGATTATTGTGGGTATGGATCTAAGAGCCAAATTATAGTTTCTTTATAATTTTATGCTTCAATGTTGGAAGGTTAGTCATGTAATGTATAATGATAGTGGGAGTAGTAAGTAAGACAATAATCAACATAAAAGGGAGATAAGTCTTTGAAAATAAATTTACAAGTAAATAAAAAATATGTAGTGTGATAGGAGAATAGGGAAAATGAGAGAAGGAAAGTAAACCCATAGAGAAATCTTTTTATTGATAAAAGAGAAGCTAGAACTAGGAGAAATGATGAATGAGGGAAGAAGATTCAAATATATGGGAGAAGATCAGCAATCTAATAAAAAGTATTTTGAGAGATGGTTAACATAAATAATATGTTTTTCAGGGATACTTATGAATTTAGGGCAGGGTTCTTGAGTATTGGAACATAGATTAGAGAAAAAATTGTAAGGATAGCTTTTTCAAGAAGAAACAAGCTTCCTCTATTGTCACAATTGTAGATATGGGCTTAAGGAGACTAAGAGGAAGGGAATATCCTATTAAGCTAAATAAGTTACTATAAATGACACGGATAAAGCTACATAGGAAGCTAATAAAAATTGCATGTATAAGGGTGGTGAGAACCTCCAATATGTCAAGAATAAATGAAGAAAAAATTGATGGCTTGATGCCAGTTAAAAATTTTCCTTGGCCATTCAACTAATTGATTCAAAAGGAATTCTAAATATTTTATTAATACAAGGCATCTAGGTGAGTGGATAGGAAATGAAGGTAATAGAAAAAATATTATTATGAAGTAGTATTGGTTTTGTAGTGGATGAAGTAGGTACTATTAGTGGATTAACACATTTATGCAATGAGAAAAGGCTATATAGTTATCTAATATAATCATTGCGCTTTATTTTTCATATTAAATATAAGGTCATATAGGTGGGGGGTTATTTTTTATGGTCTAATGTCTATAGCACATATTATGAAGCCAAAATAAGTTTTTATGGTGGAACTAATAAATTTTAAATTTTTATTAAAGGACCAATGTATGCTATTAGGATAAATTTAATGCTATAATTATTTTTGTAGACAAGGATAGTATATCTTTGAAGGCATCATTGTAATGATAGAAATAGGGTGCTCCACCTTTGAGGAGATGAAGCAAAACAATAGGGTTCCTATTTCACTCTTATTACATTCAAGGAAACCCTAGAGATCTCAATCTAATGATATAAAGGGGAAAGAGATCTTGCAATAGGGTATCCTAGGGTATGATCAGAGACTAAAGAGGGGTTCACTACCAAGCAAGGGCTTGGAAAGATAAGAGCTGTAAATGAAATGAAAAGTACTATGCAAAAGCTAACTAAATGACCTAGGAGATGAAACTAAAAAGTTAGGATAACAAAATAAGAATGAACAGAGCTGCACCTAGAAGAATGATGAGGTCAAAACAAGCTCCAATACCCTGGAAGAATGATGATGTCAAATGATGAACAAATATGTCCTTGTAAATTATTTTGACGCTGTTATGAAATCTTGGAATGCTTAAATCTTGATGGATTATGTTGATATCATGAAGGCTTAGTGAAATAATGATTTGAGACCTTTTTTTTTATAGGAAATCCATCCAACTACCATTTATTAGATCCTAGAAGCTAACATTCATGAAATTTGAACTTAAAACCTTGATTTCCCACTCAAAACCCTAAAAAAGGGACAAATGGGACTCATACACCACTTGTGGGATATAGGTCCCATATGGATGGGAATCATACACACAAGGTGACGTATGGGTCCCACCAAGTTTTTTCAGCTAGAGGAAATGTCAAGGAGTTAAGAAATTAAGTATATTTGATGTTTGTCAGGATTTCAATTGAAATAAGCCTCATGATGCATAATATAGGGTCTTAGGGTCCTATTAATGATGATATGAAGGTCATAAATGCAAGAGGACCCAAAAATCAATCTGAATGTGAAAAACTTAGGTTTATTTAGCTTAAAAGGACCCTAAATCCAATGTGAATGTGAAAAACACATTACAACAATAGATCAAGGCAACATTAGGTCCATCTTAATGTTAGTCATTCCCAAATTAAGTGCAAAAATGTAGAGGGATATATTTTTCATCATTAAAATCATTATACTCACTTAATTTATAATCTTTATGTATGGATTTGTGCTTTTGATAAATCAAACTAATGGATGGTTAGTTTAATTGGAAAATAAACATAGATTAGATATGGATAATATCAAGTGTACATAATCTAATTTATTAGAAAATTTGAAATGGACCATAGGATATTTAGAGGTATCCCTAAAGGTCCTTCCCTTTGGAGGATGAAATAATCATTCGATCATTTTTTACCTCAATAAGGGATGCTATTTGGGTGGACATCCTTTTAGGATAGAATTTAGGTTTCTTGAAAATGTTTATTTTAAAACACTCCTTCAATAAAGGATGCATAAGGAGCTTAAAATATGCAATGTTATTTCCTCCAAAATATAGTTTTGGGTAAAGAAGAAGCCTCAAATTTAAAATTAAATTGAGTTTTATTCAAAAAAATATAGGGAAAAAATTGATGTCATTGAAGGGAATATTGTAACTGAACAATTTTTAACCACTTTAAGAAATCTAGAGGAATAAGCCCTCAACAACTTGAATACCATTTCTAATGATGAAGATACTCTTCTAGATATAAAAATATAGATTTAAATAGCTAGTAGAGTGGGGTAACAACTCAATTTTCTTTTGATTATTCATATTAACTAGAATATAAATAAATGAAATTAATAAGAATGTAAAACTATCTCAGTAAATGAGATTAATAAAATCAATTAAATAAAATATAAATGGGTGTTATTTTTTAAGGATTTTTTTGTATATGATTGGAAAAATCATGTAACTACTAAAGATCACGTGCTTAGTTATCTACATTTCATAGTCACGTAGGAGGATAATCAATTTTGGATGGCCCCTTTCTATATCGATAAAATAAAATACAATTTTTTTGGGGGGATAAAATAATTCCCTACTTTTTGATGGTTTCTAGGTGGGATTCTTTAAAAAAAAAAATGGGTATATTTCTTTGGTGGTTGAGGAATGTAGGAAAAGAGGCAAAATTAAAGAGTCTATATCATGATATTTTGCATCTTACACCAAATATAAAGAATCCAAATTATTTGTATAATTATAGAACTATAACATAATATAATAGGATTTATAAATTTATCTCAATGACCATTTCTATAAGATTAAAAGATATTCTAACTCGTTTTATTTATGAAGAATATAGTAAATTTATAATAAGAGGAAAAATTGGAGATGGGATTTTAGTATTGCAAGGTCATACATTTAATTAAATATAAAAAAGGAAGGTGTTGATCAAAATAAATATGAATAAGGTTTATGATTAGGTTTCATGGATATTCCTTCATAAAATTTTGAGAAAACAAGGATTTTCTAGAAATTGGTGTAATTGGATCAAGGGTGGATTTTCAATAATATCTATTTCTTTATTGATTGATGGTCAATCATGTAATTATTTTAAATCTAGGTGATAATTGAAACACGATGACCCCATGTATCCTCTCCTTTTCATCATTGTAGTAGAGGTTTAGGGGTTTTCTCTTGAGGATAGGTTACCATTAAAATATTAATTATATTTGAATCTCCTCAACTTTCAACTATTTCACTCATGTTTAATTTATAGAAAATAACAATCTAATTAGGTTAGAAATTTCTAGGGAATCCAATAAATATAAGATACTATATTGTTTTGAATTTTCCACTAAAAATATATAAACCTGAACCATATTTTTTTTGGGAATGAGGTTTATAGACTACTCTTGCACTATTAGGACGTTTCACATTAAAAGAGAGAGATAAACCCCACTAAAAATCAATGTGGTTCACTCAATCTAATGTATGTATGATGTGATTAAGACTAAATGAGATGATCTAAATGCAACTAAGTAATGTAATTAATTGATTATGAATGCAAAACCTAAGATATATGCAATGTTTGAAAACACAATGTGATATGCAAGTATGAACTAAAAGATGAACAAATGCAAAACAAAATTAAAAGAAGGATGAACAGAGTGCACCTGGGAAACGAATGATGAATCTAGGGTGATTTGAATGCTGACAAAAATCAGTAAAAATCATTAGTGGGACTCATTCGCCATTGATGGTGAATCAATCTTGCTTCTGGCAAAGACTTCTAGAAGTAGTTTTTGACTGTGGAGATCCAAAATATGAAAAAATCTACTTTTCCAACCTTAAGGTGGGATTTGTTCACCAGTGATAGTGAATTAGTCATATCCCAAAATTCTATGAAATCAAAGGTCAATTTTGTAGCTCCAGATCTATACTTGTCTTCTTGTCGGGTAGATGGAGTCAAATATACAAAAAATGGACGGTAGGTTGTCTCCAAACTTGAAATAGGTTTGATTTGACTTGAAACACTTTGTTAAATTCTTGTCCGCTTTTCAACACTTAATTTCTTGAAAAATCTATATCCAAAAGTATGCAAACACACATGAAAAATGGGAAAAATGGTTAGGCATACGTTATAGGGATTTTCCTTGGTCAAATTCCACTTTGGTAATCAAACCCTTAATGAAGAAATGGAATGAAATGAACAAGAAAAGATGAATAAATAACATGCAAATTGGTCACGCCCACTAAAAGGATATAAAAGTCATGGAAAATCCTAACCTGGGAATTGGACATTCCAGTAGGCGACTAACATCTTCTTATGGTTGTTCATTTACTTTGTCAAACCAGGGAACGTATACTTGAAATGGAGCAGCACTGTATGTGCACTAAGAACTAGTTTCAATCATGATTTACAAGAAACAAATGCGTGAAAGGAATGCTACTTATGCTACAGGAATGTAATGTGAAGCCTTCTAAACTTAATCAAAGTAGAAACCATAACAACTATAACTGAGAAACAAACTATGAAGCGGCCTTATGCTATAGGAACAGACACAGGGATGGATTCCCGATGCTGTAGGAACAATATAAGACTGAGTTTGCACTGAAACTTCAAGAAAGAAATATAACTTATGATCAACAGAAAATAAAGGAATAACTAACTAACTACAGATACTTACTAAGTGGGCCGCCTTAGCAAGTATCAACTAATTATGCAAGAATTGAACTCAAAACTTCATCAACTTTTATTCATAAACTCATAATGATATACATTGTTCTGCTCATATGAAAACTAACACAAAACTCTATCTCTTATCATAATACTAACTCTTACATATTCTGCTTCTTATTATCATACTAAATTTTACATGCTATGCTTGCTCACTCGCGCAGGAGGAACACTTATTTAAATTAGAAAAACAACTAACTACCTAACTCTAATAGAGAAAGTCGTGGACATAAATGTATCTTGAAACCGAGGAACAAACTTCTCATAAATGAAAGCATATCCATTTAACCCAATCCAGGGAGAATATTTAGCATTCCATTCTTTCCAGATTAAATAATCATTTAGGTTTCTTCCCAACAACCCGGTTAGAGAGTCCTCACCGGAACAACTTCCTCGACACCGTGCTGCAAATGGACTTTACTGCAAGGCCGAAGTCTACTACGCTTGACTCATTCATTCTCCCTTCAACAACCTATGATGCACACGGCAACATAAGCGAAAGAAAACATGCCTAGCGAACAACATGATACATCCATTAACCACATATTAAATCTATCCCATTATTCAAAAACCACATGCATTATATCAATCTTTCAGGAGGTCAAACAGGGTAATTAATAAGACACATAGAGACGTTAGGCTGCAAGAATGTAGGAATATATTTCTATAGGATACTACCCATTTTTAGATAAAAAATCTTTAATAAAAGAGTTAAAACATCCACTAGCAATAAAAGTAGAGATATTAAAAATACATCATGATACTCAAATTATGAGCATATCCTGAGCTCATCATCTACCCCCTACTTAACCTAATGATGGTCCACCAACATTAAGTTTCCTGGTTGTTTCCCTAAAATACGTAGGAGCAATATGGCTTTTTGGCATAGTCCAAAATTTATAATAGAAACCTCTGAATTGTTGCCATCCTTCATATATGCGGGTTTTTGTATCCTCATTAACATTTGTTGCTCGATACAGATAAAGTGGCCACATTAAAACCGAAGGTCGAAATGTAATTGGAAACCATAACTCGAACCTCTTCTGAAGACCAAGTTGTATGTACTTTTATGTCCTCCAAGGGCTGCTTCAAAATTCAAGGGGCTATGTGGCTCAGATTTCCTTAGCCCAATAGTCAATTTTTCCCATCTCTTTTCAATTTTGGAAGAGGCAAGCTTCCAAAACAGATATGGTTGGCTTTTGAATTCCTCATACACTTGCTTTCTGATATCAAATATTTTTACTCTTTCTGCTTGATTGTTGAACCCATATGCAACAGTGAGCCAAGTTTTTAGCATTGTGTAGGGATCTATGCTTTTTGATCATAGTGGTATAGGCTCATCCCTTTCAACTTCTTCATAGGCTTCCAATTGTCTGCCATAATTGGTTTCATTGGCTACCCATGACATAAGTGACCTCAAATGAATATCACCAATATAAAGAAGTGGATTCCACTCTATTTTAGAGGGAATTATCAATCCATGCAAATAAAATTCACATAAAGAAATTTTTAGCCAATTAGGAGCCACTTGGTATGCATCATAAAATTCTTTGGCTATATGAATAACATGATCTAAATTCCTCAAAATTCTCATTAATTGAAACCAAAGAAATTGTTCCTTTAGGCACATGGCATAGACTCTAGGCGGTGGTCTACACTCCAAAATCTTACCAGTTATTTTCATCATTTCATTCATTTTCTCTTTCATTTCCTGGATTTCATATTTTTTCCTTTCAATTTCTCTTTTCAGTTTCTTCTTCTCTTCCTCCTAAAGACTTTGCTGAATTTCAGTCTTGGCTAAGTGGCAGAAACTCAAGGTTTGAAATGTGACTGGTCTCCATGTGGTCCTAAAGTATTCCAAAAATTCAATCAAAAATGTCTTTTTATAGACAACCATGGCTTGACAAGTTGCAGGGGGTAATGAAGCTTCATTGGACATTTCCAATTGTTTAGGTTGTTCTTCCTCTTGCTGCAGGATAAATTCATGTTGTTGTGCAGGAGGAGATTGTACTTCCTCTGAAATTTTCCTAGCTGCCTCAGCCAAGTCATCAAGACTTGGCATTCCCCTTTCATTACTATCATGTTGTGCTTCATCAACTTCTATTGGCTCATTTTGCATTTCCTTAGGAATAACAGTTGGGCTATGTGAAACATTCTTAGGTACATTCTAAGAATCATCATGGCTGTATTCTTTAGATTCCTATGAAATTATTATAACTTCAGGTTGAGTAGATGTTGAGGTGACTCTATGTTGTTTCCTTGCTGAAACTCTTTTTGGAAATGTGGCAGCTACAGGAGACACTCTCGTGGCTTTCCTCTTCCTGACTTGCTTAGAGGGTTCAGACTCAATAGAAGAAAATGATAGTGAAACTGTAGTGGCAACAGGGGTTGTTGCAGGAGGAACTACTACAGGAGGAGGTGTTATAGGAGAGGGAGAATGTTGTCTTTGAACATGAGGGTCAGAATCTGGGGTTTTTTCTACCCTAGATGACTCTCCTACCTTCATTTTTCCTTTTTCCTCTTCTACTAGCAAACCTGGTTTGTACTCTGGTAGAGGGTTCTGGTGTGGAGGCCGCAGGAATAGATGTTGCAGGGGTAGGTGCTGCAGGGATTGCTCTAGGAGGCTCTGGAAGTTGTAGACCCTTTTGGGCAACAAATTCTTGCCAAGAAAGGAGTGATACATCCCTCAGGGAACGCTCAATCAACAATTTAATGAGGGCATGATGGGTAATAGAGTTATCCCTTCTCCTCTGGGTTTCATGGGAACTTTGTTTTAAAAGATTTAACAAAAAAATTGGGACATTAATAGCTAACACATGCCTCATATGGCTCAATAACTTAAAATAGTAAGAATGTAAATAAGAGAAGCGTCCCTCACAGGTTAAATACCTGATTATAAATGCAACATATTCTGAATATGGGAAGGGCGGCGAAACTCATTTGCATCCTTTTTTAGAGACCTCTAAGGGTCCATCAGTTGGTACTATAAACTCTGCCCTAGCAGAAAGAACATCTGAAGAGAAATTGTCTTCTGCTGCAGGAAGCCCGGTTACTTCAGCAATTCGTTCTTCTGTTACAGCCACCGTCAGACCCATACTAAAGCTTCCCCTTTTGAAAGAGTTCTTAAAAATTCACCAACAACTTCCTCATTGAAAGAATCTAACCTCAGAAAATAGTTTAGCCAACCACAATTACTGAATGCCTACATTGTTTGAGGATTTTGTGTTAAGAGCTCATGAGCTACAGACTCATGTCTTACCAATTGACCACCCATATTCACAAATTACCTAAGCTAAGATTCCAAAAACTCAAACCTTTTCTGAAAATTCAAAATAAAATTCTTCTGCTCTACTTCTTTTTGCTTCTTTATGTCCTACCATCACTTTCTCTTCTTTTCCAAGAATGACTCGAAAGATAAATGCATGTAATAATTATTAGGAAATACTCATATCAAGCAGTTAATGTTGTTTAGATAAAATATCCAGCCATATTTGGAAAGTACAAGAAGAATAAAAATATCTTATTACTTGTGACAACAACATAAGAAAAGGTTTGAAATGGATTATCCCACCCCCTACTTAAAAGTTGACATGTGTGAAAGGACAGGTGAAGAATGGGCGATAAAGACCAATATGTCCATAGCAGTTGTTGAATAAATGAAATAAATAAATAATGTGATTAACAAAAGATATCGCGTACCTTTTAATTAATGCTCGTTCGTGTTGGGAAAAATCACAGCGCACCATGAAATGACGGCTGGAATTGAAACCATGAATGAGGGTGGTACGGCAGGATGGATGACGTGGAAGAAAAGAGAATGAATGGCAGTGATGGATGCAAAACAGAGAACATGGCTTCCTTTAAAAGGAAACCTTTATTATGGGCATGCAACATGGAATTTAAAGAGATGCTGCAGGAGAAAGACTGAAGCCTTTCACTATAGGAATATCAGTGGCTGTATTTGAAACAAACTGTTGCATAAATTCATCGTTGGATGCTGGCTTATGATACAACCGAAGATGGTGTCGATTAATGAGTAGCTTGAATCGGACTGGATCTATTATGGCTAACTACACTAAGTCATTATCAAATAAATTTTCTATTTCATAAGGACCAAGCCATTGTCTGGTTAGTTTACCTTGATTTCCTTTGTATCTGGAATCATAGAGTAGCACCCTGTCACCGATAGAGAATTGCTTAGTTCGAATATGATTGTCATGCCATTTCTTTCTTTGCTGTTGGATAGTTTCAGTATGCTACAGGGCAGCTTTCCTTAGCTCATCCAATGCATTCAGCTACAGGAGGCATTCTTTTTGAGGCTCATAAATATCAATGCTAAGCTCGAGAGCAATTTGTAAGGTCTTATACTCAAACTCAATTGGCAACATGGCAGTCTTACCATAGAGTAACTCAAAAGGAGTAAATCCTGCAGTTGTTTTCCATGTTGTCTTATAGGCCGAGACTACTTCAGGAAGGTGACAGCTCCAATCCTTCTTGTGTAATTGGATCGTCTTTGTAAGGATTGCCTCAATTTCTCTGTTGGTAACCTTTGCCTAGCCATTAGCTTGAGGGTGATAGGGGCTAGAATTTTTATGCCTGATCTTATAATCATTCATCAATGTAGTGATTAAATTGGATATAAAATGAGCTCCTTGATCAGTAACAAGCTCCCTTGGGACTCCAAACCAAGTAAAAATTTGTTCATACAGGAACTCAACAACTTTATTGTCATGGGCATGTGTCATTGCTTTCACTTCCACCCACTTGGTTACATAATCAGTACACATCAAAATGTATGATTTCCCATTAGATGGAGGATCAATAGGCCCAACAAAATCAATGCCCCATTTGTCAAATGGACTGACTACCAATTTTGGATGCAGGGGAATTTAATCATACCTTATTGGTCTCCCCATACGTTGACATCTATCACATTTCCTGGTGTAGGCTGCAACATCTTTGTGGAGTGTGGGCCAGTAATATCCTATATTAAGCACTTTCATAGATGTTATCTTCGCTGCAAAGTGCCCTCCACATGGCTCATCATGATAGGCATGCAAAATGTCATAGGTCTCATCTTCCCTCACACATCTTCTCATGACTTGGTCAGGTCCTATATAAAATAAATAGTCTGTAATCGATGAAAAGTTAAAACTTTTCTCAACCAACAATTGTCTTTCCTTTGGTGAGAAGTGTGTTGGAATTTTGTTGGCTGCTAAATAATTTGCAATATCTGCACACCATGGAGTTTGAGTAGCAATAAAAAAAGATGTTCATCAGGGAAGCTATCATTAATTACCTCAGGAGTGTCAGGTGTAGGTGTTTGAAGTCTTGACAAGAAATCAACCACCACATTAGCTCAGCCTGACTTATCAATAACTATGATATCAAATTCCTACAACAATGAGAGCCATCTTGCTAATCTACTAGATATTGCAGGCTTATTCATTAGGTACCTTATTGTTGCATGATCTGTATGAACAAATATTTGGTAACCAGTGACATAATGTCTAAACTTGTTCATGGCATACACAACTGCTAAAAATTCTTTCTCTGGGACAGTATAGTTTAATTCAAGTCCTTGAAGGTTTTTGCTAATGAAATATATGGCATGATCAATGGAATTCTCTTTCTATCCTAAACCTGCCCCTATGGCATAATCAGAAGCATCTGTGTGTATATGAAATGGCAGACTCCACTTCGGCCCTTGAAGAATAGGTGCCTGAGTAAGTAGGTTCTTAAGCTGCAGGAAAGATTTTTCACAGGCCTCAGTCCAGTTAAATTCAGAATCCTTGGTCAATAAGGCATATAATGGACTGGCTATTTTGTTGAAATCCTTTATCAATCTTCTATAATATCTAGCATGTCCTAGGAAACTTCTAACATCGTTTTGTTTTATAGGAGTTGGAAAAGTTAGAATAACTTCTATTTTTACAAGATCAACCTGAATTCCTACTTGAGAGACATGATGGCCTAAAACAATTCCATCTTGCATCATCATGAAGCATTTATCACTATTCAAAGACAAATTCTGCTCCTGACATCTTTTCAACACTTTTTCCAAATTGGCTAATGCTTCTTCATAAGTAACTCCATCAGTAGTGAAGTCATCCATGTAGATTTCCATAGAATCATGAGAAATGTCAGTAAAAATACTTATCACTGCCCTTTAAAATGTTGTAGGTGCATTACACAGTCCAAAAGGTAAAACAGAGTAGGCAAAAGTACCCCATGGACTGGTAAAAGTTGTTTTGTCTTGATCCTCAGGGGCAATTCTATTTTGATTATAGCCACTATATCCATCCAAAAAGGAGAAATACTTTTTCCCAGACAATGAGTCCAGTACTTGGTCAACAAATGGCAGTGGAAAGTGATCATTTTTAGTTGTGTTCAACTCCCTGTAGTCTACACAAAATCTCCATTTTCCACCATTTTTTAGGGACAATCACCAATGGAGATACCCACTAGCTGTCTGAAATGGGGTAGATAAAACCAGCATCAAGCAATTTTTGGAGCTCTATTTTAACTATTTCCCTGAGTGCTAGGTTTATCCTCCTTTGAGGCTGTCTAACAGGTAAACAGTCTTCCTTAATATAGATCCTATGAGTATAGAGCTGATGTTTTATTCCCTTCATATCCCCATAATCCCATGCAAAATCTCTTTGTTGATCTTGCAGCATTGTGACTAGGGTAGCTTGTTGAGATTGAGGCAACTTATTATTGACATTCAGAAAGTGGCCTGGAGACACTTCTACTTGCTTGGTAAGATCATTCATGGAGGCTGCTGAGAAAGGTGGTGTCTGTATTTCATGTGGAAGTAAGTTAGGATAAACTGCAGGAGATTCAGGTGACAGGCTCTCATAATTCAGTTGCTACAGGGTGCTATCAAAATAGTGGTTTACAATTCCTGAGAGGAACGAATTTTAGCTGAAATCACATATTTTTAGAAAATATAATAATTTAAGCCTTTAAAAGTTCCATTTTAAGGATTCCAATTGAAGAGGGTTTGATCAAATCACCTTAGATCAAACCCCTTTGGATGGAATCCCGCTAGTTTTAAACCATACCTATAAATGCATCTCCTTTACACCTATCAAAATGCTGATAAAAAATCACTTTTGATTTAGCTTTTGGGGGATCAAATGAATTCATTTAAAATTTATTTCAAATTATTATGGTATTCCTCAAAACAAGCTATCCAATGAATATAATTTTAATATGTTTTGGTTTTGTTATGTATTTGTTTTTAAGTTTTATTAAACATAGGTTTTTCATCGAAAATGATTTTCTTTGTTTTTCACATTTGGAAAAATAGAAGATTATAAAAAAAATTTAAAAAAAATATGAGTGCACCAGATATTGAAGTCCTTGATCCAACAAAAAATTAAATTAAATTTTGACATATACAAAAAATGTTACGATTATACGGTCATGCGTGTCCGAATTGTAATTCATTTGACTTTGAAACTTGATTAAGGAAAAAATATTCAATAAAAAATATCTAACCAAGTGGAAGCACTAGATATCAGAGTTACAAATCTAAATTTGAAAGAATTAGAATTTTATCCTTCATGGAAAAAAAGTTGTGTTATACGGTGTGCGTCACTTTTTAAAAATGTTGTTTTCTGAGAAAAATCAATTTTTGTGGGAGATGGAAAATGAAGTGCAATTTTATTCCAAAAATTTTGAAAAAAATATTTTTAGAATCTACAAACAAAATTTGATGAGACTCTAGTTTTCACCATCTTCAAATTCCTCATGGTTTAGCCGCTATAGGTGCCCAAATGTGAAGATTTAGTTAAAAATAATAATTTCAGTGTCTAGTTTGGCCAAAAATTGTAAACCACTATTATGGGATCACCCTACAGGAAACACTGCTAAGGACAACTATCTGCAGTAGATGGCCTACTCAAACTAGGGTTGGACTGCAAATTGTGTAAAAGCATGTCATCCTCACTCTAGAGCTGTGAAAATGGATTAGTTTGCAGCATCATTAGGTGGGCCAATGAATTAACTTCTTCAGCTTCTTCTCCTAAATCTGGCCAAATTGGTTGAGATAAGTGGATATAAAGCCAATTTATTTCTTGAATGACCATTAGAAATTGTCATATCTCCAAAATAACATCCTATAAAATTATCAGCCGTAGCTAACCATGGTCTACCTAGGAGAATAGGGTAACCTCCCAAAGTTGCTTTCGTGGACAATATGGTGAAGTCTGCTGGGTATTCCCAAGACTCAAAGGTGACAATGATATCTTCTACCACTCCATCAGGTTCTACTTTGGAACTATCAGTAAGCTGCAGGATAGTAGGTGTAGACCGAATTGTTGGGATTTTCAGGCACTCCATTGTATACTTGGTCATTACATTGATGGCAACACCAAGGTCTATCAAAACATTCTTTACTATTTGGCCATTAATATTTATTCGTACCACAAGACTCCCAGGGTCAGTATATTTTGGAATGACTATCTTCCCCAACATAATATCTGCTAACTGTCCTAGAATATGGATAGTTTGGGGATCCTTTTTCTTTCTTCCTGGTTTCTTTAAACATGCCTCTTTAATGGCTTTTTCATAAATTGAGACATCTTTAATGGCTTGAAAAAGAGGAATTTGGATGTGTACATTCTTCAGCTGATCTAAAATATCAAAGGTAGGCTCTTCCATAGACTTTGATGTAGTAATTTGCAATCTTTGAGGAAAAGGTGGTTTGGCCTAATGCTGTAGGATAGGTTCCTTAGAGACAGTATCTGATACAGGTATATGTTTTTTAGGATCAGTAGGTTGTTCAGATGCAGAATCTGGAATCTTTGTAATTACAGGAAGCTATGGAGCAGGAAGTGTGGTTCTAGATCTGAGATGGAAATCATGAATATTCAGGGCATAAGCTGGATACTGATTGGCTTCAGCAAAATACATAGGCTGTTGTTGTTGTTGCTTGTTATTATTAGGGTTTGGAAATGGTTGAGCAGGCATAGGGGTTTGTTTTGGAGATCCAATATTTGTTGCAGGTGCTGCAGGAGGTGGCATGAGAGCTGGAGGTTGTGGTTGTTGAAGCTAGAGGGAGCCAGAAGATTGGTTCTGCCATTGCTATGGACTTCTCCATTTAAGATTCTGCTACCAGTTACCTGGGGGTGGAGTCCATTGTCCTTGTGGCTACTGCCAACCTCCTTGAGGAGATTTCCATTGAGGACTCTGATAGCTAGGCCAGTGAGGTTGAGAAGTATTCCAAGGTGGTATTGGGCCATATGTAGGTTGCCATTGGTTATTGTAATTAGAATAAGGATTACCAAAAGTCAAAGGGTCTTGAGGCATACCTTATCTTTGAGCCCATGATCACCTTTGTGTGATGAAGAATACTTGGTCATCATCACCTTCTACCATCTTAAAGTCAGTAGGTAACTGCTTAGCCTCCAAGTTAGCCACCATCTTACATCTGCAGACACGTTTCTTCTGTCTACAATGTGGACAGAACTCAACCAAGATTGCTTCAAATTCCTCATGTTTCTTCCTAGTTTGCATAGTATCCAACTGTGTAACCATATTTTTTATGATATCCTGCTTGAAGTCAGATAGAAAATTTGTGATCTCCATCCATGAAACTCCATTAGTAGAAGAGTTTCCCACTGTGGCTTGATGACCTCTACCCTTCTTAGTATTTGCTCGAGAGTAGTTGAGACATATTTTTTTGATATCATCCCAAGGTAGTTGGGTTATATTTCCTCCTCCCATCAGGTCCAGGGCATCTATAGAGGTATCACTGATTCCTCTTAGGAAGAGTAGTTTTTGAGATTCTTCATTAAGAGTATGGTCTGAATTATTTTTTAGGGAAAACAAGAATCTTGAGATATAGTCTTCTAGAAATTCATCCTTATTTTGTTGAATTATGAATATATCATCTCCCTTACTACCACTCTTACAATATTCCTTGTATTTCTCAAGAAATTTTGTTTGCATGGCTACCCAACTATCAACAAAACCCCTTCCAAAACACATGAACCATCTAAGAGTTCATTCTTTCAAAGTAGTAGGAAACAACTTCAGCCTATGAGCATCTGAAGTGTAATCATAGCTACGACAGAGGATGCCAAACTCAAACAAGAAAGTTTTCGGGTCCTCTGTAACTAATCCATAGAACTTGGGAAGTAATGAAGAAGGAATATTTTTAAGGTTATCATTATCTTGCTGGGAAATGATGGGAAACTCAAAAGTAGGAGGTTGATTAGGTGGATTTTGTGCCATATTTGCTTGATGGAGTATCAGAGAAAATGAATTTTCTTCAGGTTCTTCGTCAACTAGGTCAAATGGCAATTCAACAAATAGGTTTTCAGCAAATGGATTGATATCTTGGTCTCCTTATTCCTCAAATAGATTATAAGGTGGTTCAAAATTGTTATCAATGAATGGAAGGTCAGGGAGAAATCTTCCCAGAGCATCTCTTCTTCTATGCATGCAATAGAATGAATGGTGAATTGAAGGAATTTTGAAAAATTCTTGAATAATAGACTAAACTACTGCTAGTTGAATGACTTATGACAAGTTCTTAGCTTGACACCATCCTCGACAACGGCACCAAAAATGGTCACGCCCAAAAAAGGATATAAAAGCATGACAAATCCTATCCTGGGAATTGGACATTCGAGCAGGTGACTAACATCTTCTTATGGTCATTCATTTACTTTGTCAAATCAGGGAACATATACTTGAAATGGAGCAGCACTGTATGTGCACTAAGAACTAGTTTCCGTCACGATTTACCATAAAAAAATGCATGAAAGGAATGCTACTTATGCTATAGGAATGTAATGTGAAGCTTTCTAAACTTAATGAAAGCAGAAACCATAACAACTATAACTAAGAATAAAACTATGAACCGGCCTTATCCTGCAAGAACAAACACAGGGATGGATTCCCGATGCTACATGAAAAATATAAGATTGAGTTTGCACTGAAACTTCAAGAATGAAATCTAACTTATGATCAACAGAAAATAAACGACTAACTAACTAACTACATATACTTACTAAGTGGGCCCCCTTAGCAAGCATCAACTAGCTATGCAAGAATTGAACTCAGAACTTCATTAGCTTTTATTCATAAACTCGTAATGATATACATTGTTCTGCTCATATGAAAACTAACACAAAACTCTCTCTTATCATAATACTAACTCTTACATATTATGCTTCTTATTATCATACTAACTTTACATGCTATTCTTGCTCACTCACATAGGAGGAACACTTATTTAAACTAGAAAAACAACTAACTACCTAACTCTAACAGAGAAAGTCATAGACATAAATGTATCCTGAAACTGAGGAGAAAACTTCTCTTAAATAAAAGCATATCTGTTCAACCCGATCTAGGGAGAATATTTAGAATTCCATTCTTTCTAGATTAAATGATCATTTAGGTTTCTTCCCAATGACTCGGTCAGAGAGTCCTCACCAAAACAACTTCCTCGACATTGTGCTGCAAATGGACTTTACGACAAGGCTGAAGTCTGCTATGCTTGACTCGTTCATGCTCCCTTCAACAACCTACAATGCACACGGAAATAGAAGTGAAAGAAAACATGCATGGAGAACAACACGATACATCCATTAACCACATATTAAATCTATCCCATTATTCAAAAACCACATGCATTAAATTAGTCTTTTGAGAAGTCAAACAGGATAATTAATAAGACACATAGAGACGTTAGGCTACAAGAATGTAGGAATATATTGCTATAGGATACTACCCATTTTTTGATAAAGAATATTTAATAAAAGAGTTAAAACATCCACTAGCAATAAAAGTAGAGATATTAAAAATACATCATTGTACTTAAATTATGAGCATATCCTGAGCTCATCACAAATGTCCTAAACTCACCACAACCTTCTTGAATAAATTTGAACATATGTCAATGGCTACTCTAAGATGCTTGATTGATGCTTGATTGAATGATGCAAAGTGCTAAAATGCTAATTGAATTTTTGAATGAATTAGTGAATGAATTAGGTGTAAAATGAGGAGAAAAAACTTATTTATACACACTTGTGCCTTAGTAACCTGATGATACCTCATCACGAGCCAACATAAGGTAATTTTGAAAAAAAACATGAAAGAAAATTCAAAATATTTTGAATTTTGAGCCAAGAGGGACTCATTCGTCACCCATGGCGAATGGGTCCCACCTTGGAGTTGAAAGTGGGTGTCAGGAATTAAGTCACATTTAATGTTGTTTGTCGGGTTTATAATAAAAAACACACTTATTTAACTTATAAGTGCACAAAGGGGTCGAATAAAGCACAAGAAAGGCGTAAATAGTGAAACTAAGCCTAGAAAAGTGTGAAATCTGGTTACAAGACTTTATAACACTTCAAAAAATAGGACTTGAAAAGTGATGAAAAGGTGATTTTTGGGTGAATTCTAATTAATAGAGTCTAGAAAAGTGTAGAAATGTTTTACAACACTTCACAACACCTTCACAAGACGTCACAATTTGAATTTTTAGGACTTAATGCGAATGTTTAACACAATGCAACACTAAATGAAAGAAAAATAGACCAAACATCATGAGAGAATGACCTAAAAAACTATCAAAATTTCCAAGAGCTAGTTTTTCTATGGTGCATTTAGCCCCCACTTTAGTCAGAGGATGAACTTGCTTCAAGCTCACACTAAAGTAGCCATGCACATTAAGAAGGATCCAAATGCACTTATGTTTTTGATAAAGGGTAAAATGGGTTTTATAGGGACCCAAAACCACCAAGTTTACAAAAAAAGAGAAAGGACAAATAGTCCAACAAAAAAAATAGGCTACTCAAAAGAAAAAACTGTAAAAAGTAGCAGCCACCCGCAAAAGACCAAGAGGGTCAAACAAAAAACCAGTCGAAATCCAACAAAAGGACTAGCCGCAACTAACTCAAAGTCTTCAAAATAGACTCGGTTTCAGCCTCCAGGTTATGCATGTCCTGAACACGCTTCTTCAAGGTTTGAATTATCTATGGCGTAGGAGGGGCCTTCCTCTTCAAATTAACCTTGGTCCTCTTAGAAATACCAACATCCTCATCCTGGTTTTTATCAATGACCTCTTCTAGATTAACCACCAAAGACCCCTGTTGATCTTTGTCCAAATTTTCTGTCATGGCATTGATGATGATGGCATTATGTCTTGCCATCCTATTGTTATCCTCGGCTATAGTTTTAACAATATTGTCCATGCCCGCTTGGTTATGATTTTCTTTTCTGGCACCCTAATCTTTTCGCTCTGCCTCGTTCTTGCTAAGCGCAATAACCTTGACACTCATTTCTTCCAGTTTACTTTGAAGGGCCCAATTTTTTATCTTAAGCTCATTGATTTCATGAAAGATCCATTTAAAAATCTTGAAATGGTCAACAACATTATTCCTAGCTAAACCCAAGACATCCACAGTGGGTTCCCTTTCAGGGTTGAAGCAAGTTTTAGTAGGGTCGGGGGTAACAGGGGAACCAATTCTAGCATCTCTGTCCAATGATGTGGCAACAAAGGAAGAAGTATTGTTAGATCTAGAATCCTCAGACTCAGGAGAGTCTTCAGAGTACGACAAAAGGTTTTTACCCAGTAGCATCTTACCAACACCTCTTGTTTTAAGGTTAGGACTTCCTGGATTAGGCGTATAGAAGGCTTTCACAAAATGGGAGTTAATGCACTTATGTTAGCAAGATGGAATGACAATGATCAAGAAGGATGATCAAGCCCCCAGGATGAAGATCCCATGATAAACTAAGCATAAGAAAAGAGGAACACAAGTGTGAAATGAAAGAAGAAAGGGGCAATTGGATTGTGCTTCGATCGTCTGTCAACCTAGTTGTGGATTAGATCTAGGTTGTTTGTGAGAAAAACATAATTCATACTCACTCTGGTACAATAGGACTCATGGCGGTGCATTGGGTGAGAAGACCCAAAAGGTGAGAAACATACGCTAGTTGGTATGCACTCACAAACACATAGGTAGCTATGGGGAAATTCGTACTGCTAAATGGGCTTCTCACTCAACCATATTAAAGTTATACCTCCTGATAAATTTAACAAGGTGCAATAAAAGAAAATGTTAGTTCGTGCTTCATAAGACAAGAAAAGATTGGTATGCTTAGAACTCATGAAAAAAGAGCAAGGTACCACATGCATGCATGTTGTGTTATGCAAGGTGGAAAAAATGTAAAATGTAAAATGAAAAATTGTAAAAATGTAAAAATATGTTTAAAGGAGTCTTGTTAAGTTCATGCAAGGTATGTCACTTGGGGAACATTGTGTCTAATGTCTCTAAGAGAAGACCAATCAAAGAATAAAATATTCACAACTTAGGGGATGCAGTGCATCACATAAGGCCACTAAGAGGAATGTAGTATACTAAGATAGATCACACTTATGAAGGACATCAAATCCAATGTCATCCAAAAAGTGACGAACATGTCGTATGAAGTGACAAGGCTGCTCTAAGAAACAAAAATGAAAATGGAATTATGCCAATATATGCCCCCCACTTTAAAGGAATTGCTACACACTATTCTATGATCAATTGCTTTAAAGTAGTGTAGGAAAGAAAATGAAAAAAGAAAACAAGACATGAGAGCCAACTTGGAAAGCCCCTATGCCAAGTCATATGTTTCTAAGTTAGGCTATTTCATGTAAAAAAAAAAGAGAAAAAAAGAAAAGGGAGTTTCCCCTAGAAATAAACACACCAAACACATAAGGGATCTATGGATTTGGGGTCAGTATGTTTGTTGCTACAATGTTTTTATGAAAGAGTTTGAAACTTTCATCATTCCACAAAGAGCATAGAGCTAGAAGAATGACACAAAGAGAGAAAAAGCAAAAGGAAAAAAAATATGTTTTGGGTCAACATGGAAGAGACATTACAGTCTCAACACTTTGAATCATCCCCAAAAGGAAAACACAAGTGAAAATAAAATGAAAAGGAAAAAGGAAAAGGAAAATATTTTGGGTGAACATGAAGGAGGCATTTGGGTCGTAATGCCTTGCATCATCCCCAAAAGGAAAAACAAAAGAAAATATAAAGGAAAAAGGAAAAAGGGATATTTGGGTAAACATGGAAGAGACATAAGGCATATCAACACTTTGCTTCATCCCCAAAAGGAAAACAAAAAAGGAAAAACAAAAAAAAATGAAAAAGGACATTTTGGGTCAACATGGAAGAGACATATGGCATCTCAATGCTTTGCGTCATCACCAAAAGGAGAAACCCAAAACAAAAGAGACAAAGGAAATATACAACATATAGAGGAATAGAGGTACAAATAGAGGAAGTGTACAAAGAGAAAGAACATCCAACACATGTTACAGGGGAATATAATACACACATAAAATAATGTAAAAGGAGCTAGTTAAGCAAATGTAAGTCAACCATTAACAAAGTGATTGGCTTCTCAATCTTAATTAGTATAAGTGGATGGTAAATACTACAGTTAAGAGACAAGAACAAACGCATTACTAGGATAAGGCTAAAAAATTCTTTCCCTCCACAGAATGTGAGGCAAGAATGAGCCAAGAATGGTGATGGAAAGGATCATGTAATAGTGAGAATGAAAAATTCTACAACTATGGTATGATAAAAGGATTTTGTTTTAAGGGATGATGGGAAAGTAGTCAGTATCAATGAAGTGATACTTGTTCAATATGTCATTCAATGTCTGACATTCTTCAGTTCGATGTCCAAGAACACAATGATATTTGCAATATGGTATGTTAGAATCTTTAGGATGGATGACCAACCTATTCATAGGTGGTAAGAGTATAAGGCATTTGTTTAAAATTAGTTGAAGTCTCTTTTCACATTCAGGTGAAGGATGAGTAGGAAACTTGAGCTTCTTCAATTTGTAAGGTCATTTTTTTTTGCTAGATTCTCCTTTTTCATGAATGGAAGGAGGAATAGGACTGATGGGGATCCTAGAATCCTTCTCATTAGAATCAGGTAATGGTCGTTCACATGGAAGGAGAATGTTCAAGTCAGGAGGATCATCAAAGATCAATGTACCATCATCTTGAAGTATCCAATATTCAAAAGGAGGTTTGATTAGTATGAGGAGGGTCATGATATCCTAATCCTATTGTGTTTTCTTCTGTTGGTTTTTTTTTAAGAAGTTGGTGAATGTTATGCTTATGTGTTATGTCACAAACTTGTTTACTTAGGATAGTAAACCCTTTTCCATATGTTTCTTCAAGGTTGGTGGGAGTGTTTGTGACTTTGTGATCATAAAATGGTTGAGAATGTGTTTTTTGAGAGGAACTAGGTCTAGTTGATGGAGGGATCTTAGGTCCTACTTGAGTTTTGAGATGTAGGTATCCAAAGTGATCAGGAGGCGCAATAGTAGGAAGATTCGGTGGTTTCATGGATGGGTAAAAGGTTGCATTGGCTTCAAGGTTATCAAGACATTCATTTAAGAACTTTTTTATGCTATCATCGCCTTCTCCAATGATGTCAACATAACAAGGAGGAAAATCATGAGGACGTGAAGGACCATGAGGAAGCTCAAGGTCATTAGAATCATAGTCAAAGGAACAATTGGACTACTAAGGATTTCAATGAATTCTAAAACTTGTTAAAAGAAAAAGCCATGATGAAAATGAATGCAAGTAAACAAAGTTGTAAGAAATAGAAGAAAATAGAGAATAAAAAAATTATAACATAAAGTAACTACAAAAAATTATAACATAAAGTACCTACAAAAAATTGAAATGCAGGAAATACCTAGAAAATGCCTAAAAATGTTGTTTGAAATGTGCAGGTGGACTGATTCGCCTAGGGTGGCGAATGAGTCTAGCTATGAGATTTTTTTGTGTTTTTCAAAAAATCAAAAGTGATTTAATGCTTTTTAGATGCAAACTAAAGATGCAAATGCAGATTTTCAGTTTTTGAATGATATGATATGCAAAAATGAAGTCTAAATGAGTCTTTGACTAATGCAATTTTAAGAAACCCTAGGATGCAAAAAAAAAAAAAACCTAATTGAATGTTGATGAAAATGAAACCTATAATGCAAGATGCAATTGAAAATAGAAAGGTAAAGTGTTGAATATGCGGGTTCACCAAAATGAAGCATAGATTTTTGGCAATGAGGTTTATAGACTACTCTTGCACTCTAACAATGGTTCACTCAATCTAATATATTTATGATGTGATTAAGACTAAATGAGATGATCTAAATGCAACTAAGTAATGTAATTGAATGTTCATGATAGAAAAACCTAAGATATATGTAATGCTTGATAACACAATGTGATATGCAAGCATGAATTAAAAGATGAAAAAATACAAAAAAAATGAAAGAAGGCTGAATAGAGTGCACCTAGGCAATGAATGATGAATCTAGAGTGATCTGAATGCTAACAAAAATCAATGAAAGTCACCAGTGGGACTCATCTGCCATTGATGATGAATCAGTCTTGCTTGTGGAAAAAACTTCTAGAACTGGTGTCTGACTATCGGGATTTGAAATTTGAAAAAAATATAATTTTCCAGCCTTAAGGTGGGACTCATTCACCACTGATGGTGAATTATTCCTCTCCCAAAATTCTGTGAAATCAAAGGTAAATTTTGTAGCTCCAGATCTGTACTTGTCTTCTTGTCAGGTTGATGGAGTCAAATCTGCATAAAATGGACTATAGGTTGTCTTCAAGCTTGAAATATGTTTGATTTGACTTGAAACACTTTGTTGACTTCTTTTCCACTTTTCAACAACTAATTGCTTGAAAAATTTCCATACAAAAGTTTGAAAAAACACATGCAAAAGGGGAAAAATGGTTAAGGGTTAGGTTATAGGGATTTTCCTTGGTCAAATCCCACTTTGGTAATCAAACCCTTAATGAAGAAATGGAATAAAATGAACAAGGAATGTTGAATAAATAACATGCAAATGTCCTAAACTCACAAAAACCTTGTTGAAGAAATATGAAGATATTTTAATGGTTGCTCTAAAATGCTTGATTGATGCTTGATTGAATGATGCAAAGTGCTCAAATGCTAATTGAATGTTTGAATGAATTCATGAATGAATTAGGTCTAAAATGAGGAGACAACACTTATTTATACACACTTGTGTCTTAGTAACTTGATGATACCTCATCACAGGCCGACATAAGGTAATTTTGAATAAAAAATCGAAAGAAAATTTGAAATATTTTGAATTTTGAGCTAAGAGGGACACATTCGCCACCCGTGGAAAATGGGTCCCACCATGGATTTGGAAGTGGGTGCTGGGAATTAAGTCATATTTAATGTTGTTTGTCAGGTTTACATTCAAAAACACAGTTAATTAAGCCTCATAAGTACATTAAGGGGTCAAATAAAGCACAAGAAAGGTGTAAATAGTGAAACTAAGCCTAGAAAAGTGTGAAATCTTCTTACCAAACTTTACAACAGTTCACAATAGGACTTGAAAAGTGATGAAAAGGTGATTTTAGGTGAATTATAATGAATAGAGTCTAGAAAAGTGTAGAAATGTTTTACATCACTTCACAACACCTTCACAAGACATCAAAATTTGAATTGTAAGACTTCATGTGAATGTTTAAATCATAATGCAACACTAAATCAAATAAAAATAGACCAACCATTATGAGAGAAAGACCTAAAACACCATCAAAATGTCCAAGACCAATTTTTTCTATGTTACATTTAGCCCCCACTTTAGTGAGAGGATGAACTTGCTTCAAGCTCACACAAAAGTAGTCATGCATATCTAGAAAGATCCAAATGCACTTATGTTATCAAGATGGAATGAAAATGATCAAGAGGGAAGATCAAGCCCCTAGGATTAAGATCCCATGACAAACTAAACATAAGAAAAAAGTAACACAAGTGTGAAATTAAAGAAGAAAAGGGGGAATTAGATTGAGCTTCGATCATTTGTCCAACTAGTTGTGGATTAGATCTAGGTTGTTTGTGAAAAAAAGAGAATGCATAGTCACTTTGGGGTGACAGGACTCGTGGTGGTCCACTGGGTGAGAAGACCCAAAAGGTGAGAAACATATGCTAGTTGGTATGCACTCACAAACACATAGGTGTCTATGGGGAAATTTTTTCCACTGAATGAGCTTCCCGCTAAACCATATTAAAGTTATACATCCTAATAACTTTAACAAGGTGCGACAAAGGAAAATGTTAGTTTGTGCTTCATGTAACAAGAAAATCCTGGTATGCGTAGAACTCATGAACAAAGAGAAAGGTACCACATGCATGCAAGCTGCATTATGCAAGGTGGTAACAATGTAAAATGTAAAATGCAAAATTTTAAAAATGTAAAATATGTTCAAAGGAGTCTTGTTAAGTTCATGCAAGGTCTATCACTTAGGGAACATTGTGTCTAATGTCTCTAAGCGAAGACCAATCAAAGAATAAAATATTCAAAACTTAGGGGATGCAATGCATCGCATCAGGCCACCAAGAGGAATGTAGTATACTAAGATAGATCACACTTATGAAGTAAATCAAACCCAATGTAATCCAAAAAGTGACGAACACATCGTATGAAGTGACAAGGTTGCACTAAGAGCCAAAAATACAAATGGAATTATGTCAATATATGCCCCCCTCTTTAATGGAATTGCTACACACTGTTATGTGAGCAATTTCTTTAAAGTAGCGTAGGAAATAAAATGCAAAAACAAAAGAAGACATGAGAGCCAACTTGGAAAGCCCCTATGCAAAGTCATATGTTTCTAAGTTATGCTGCGTCATGTAAATGAAAAGAGAAAAAAATAAAAAGGAGTTTCCCCCAAAAAGAAACATACCAAACACATAAGGGATCTATGGATTTGGGGTTGGTATGTTTTTTGCTGCAATGTTTGTATGAAAGAGTTCAAAACTATCAGCATTCCCCAAAGCACATAGAACTAGAATAATGACACAAAGAGAGCAAAAACAAAAGGAAAAAAAAGTCCATTTTGGGTCAACGTGAAAGAGAAATTATGGTCTCAACGCTTTGAATTGTCCCTAAAAGGAAAACACAAGCAAAAAGAAAATAAAAAGGAAAAAGAAAAAGGAAAAGCTTTTGGGTCAACATGAAGGAGACATTTTGGTTTCTATGCCTTGTGTCATCCCCAAAAGGAAAAATTGACTGTTTGGGTTGACATGGAAGAGACATAAGGAATCTCAATGCTTTGCATCATCTCCAAAAGGAAAACACAAATGAAAAAATGAAAAAAAAAAAGAAAAAGGAAATTTTGGGCCAACATGGAAGAGACATAAGGTGTCTCAATGCTTTGTGTCATCCCCAAAAGGAGAAACACAAAACAAAAAAGATAGAAAATTTACAACATATAAAGGAATAGAGGTACAAATAGAGGAATTGTACAAAGAGAGAGAACATCAAACACATGTTAAGCAGGGGAATACAATACACACATAAAATCATGTAAAAGGAGCTACTAAATCAAATGTAAGTCAACCATTAACGAAGTTATTGGCTTCTCAATCTTATGTAGTATAAGTGGAAGGTAAATACTGCAATTAAGAGACAAGAACAAATGCATTACTAGGATAAGGCTAACAAATTCTTTCCCCCAACCGAATGTGAGGCAAGAATGAGCCAAGAAAGGTGATGGGAGGGATCATGTAATAGTGAGAATGAAAAATTATACAACTATGGTATGATAAAAGGATATTTTTTTAAGGGATGATGGGAAAGCAATCAATATCAATGAAGTGATACTTGTTCAATATGTCATTTAAGAACACAATGATATTTTCAATATGGTATGTTAGAATCTTTAGGATGGATGACCAACCTATTCATAGGTGGTAAGAGTATAAGGCCTTTTTTTAAAAGTAGTTGAATTCTTCTTTCACATTTCAGCAGAGGATGAGTAGGAAACTTGAGCTTCTTCAATTTGTAAGGTTGTTTTCATTTGCTAGATTCTCCTTTTTCATGAATGGAAGGAGGAATAGGACCCATGGGGATCCTAGCATCCTTGTCATTAGAATCAAGTAATGGTCGTTCATGTGGAAGGAGAATTTTCAAGTTAGGAGAAGCATCAAAGATCACTGTACCATCATCTCAAAATCTCCACTATTCAAAATGAGGTTTATCAGTATGAGGAGGATCTTGATATCCTAATCATGTTGTGTTTTCTTCTATTGTTTTTTTTTTTAAGAAGTTGGTGAATGTTATGCTCATGTTTTGTGTCACAACCTTGTTTACTTAGGATAGTAAATCATTTTCCATATGTTTCTTCAAGGTTGATGGGAGTGTTTGTGACTTTGTGATCATAAAATGGTTGAGGATGTGTGTGTTGAGAGTAACTAGGTCCACTTGATGGAGGGATCTTAAGTCCTACTTGAGTTTTGAGATGTAGGTTTCCAAAGTGATTAGGAGGTGCAATAGTAGGAAGATTTGGTTTCATGGATGGTTAAAAGGTTGCATTGGATTCAACAGTATCAAGACATTTGTTTAAGAACTTGTTCATGCTGTCATCGCCTTCTCCAATGATGTCTACATCATGAGGAGGACAATCACGAGGAGTTGAATGAGCATGAGGAAGTTCAAGGTCATTCAGATGATAGACAAAGGAACAATTGGACATGTCTACTAAGGATTTCAATTGTTTGTTATCCATTATGATTTTGCTAAATCTTTTTATTTCACTAGTCATCTAATAGCAGAGCCATGGCTAGTGAAAATACAATGATCTCCATAGATGTTGAAATCAATATTGTAGAGTATGTAGAAGTAGTGATATTGATGTACACAGTGAAGACGAAGTTGAAATGGATTATCTAGACTTGGAAGAGGATACCGACATGTTCATGTCAAATGCACAAGTAGAAGAAGATGACATGTTAATGGAGTACTTGGACGAGAATACATAGTTGGTGATGATAGACACAAAGGTAAAAGAAGATCTTGATTACAGTGTTGTGTTCCTTGCAACTATCAATGTATGTAACCATGAAACCCTTTTTTTTGTATCTATGTGCATCCTTAGAAGTTTTATTTTGACCTTGATTTTCTATAATAATAAGTCTGATTGGTATTGCAGATCCGAATTGGACCTATACTAATAAGAGTATTCAACACATGGGTTCTCTTTATCAAGAAAAATACTCATAGTGATATAAGATGTCCGAGGAGGCATTCGGGGCTTGATGTTTGATTATGATACAGGTCAGAAATCTTTTGAGGATTGTGATAAATAATTGAAGTAGTGATGTATGGTTAATCTTTTCTTAAACAAGCCAATGATCTGAATTATTGTGTGAACTTACAGGTGTTGTATCTTTTTCCCTCTTATTTATTCAAGATGACTTTGAATATGGGGATAGCTCTACAACATTGCAGATGTTTGAACTCTTCATCATAAATTTATTTGTTAGATGTTACTTTTGAATTTGGTTGGAAATAATGAATGTGACTATAGGAAAGTATTGTGAGAATATTTACTCTTACAATTCATGTTTTCTTGGTTGGAAAATAGCGATATGGAAATATATCACCACCTCTTTAAACTATACTAAATATATTCTACCCTCAAAATTGCAAGTTCAGGTCGTCTTGAAGATTGCATGTTTTTGTAGTTCTGGCCTTTGTTGACCATAATGTTATAATCAATCTTGGAAAATGCACTATACAATTTAGTGTATAGTTTTCATATAATAATAATATTAATAAGATTTGTATTAGATATTTTAAATATATATCTTTGTGAATGTACTATAAAATTTAGGGAAGACAAGAGTGGAGGGTAAGCCTTTGCTAGTGGAAATGTAATGTATCAAAGGAGGAAGCCAAGATGGATTTCATGGCATTAGAAAACAAGAAAATATTGGACCTTACACTTCGACTTTGGATGGTTAGGATTTTGGTCCAAGAAAATAGTATTGATGTCTCCCTTGTTATTCACATTCTCTTTGTAATAGTTCAACTATTACTTAACCATAGCTATACGTAGATAAAGTGGAGGTTAATTTTGAGTATTTCCTAGAGCACCTTCATGTCGTTAAGCATAGTTAGATTTGTCCCCAACATGTAATGTAGGAAATTGCTCTATATTTGAAGGCTTCTTTTGCGATTGATGTCAGTCATATATTTTTAGATTGTTGAGATGGAGATGAGACAATAAATGGTAATGTGGAGAATAAATCTTATGGTTCTAATGTCCCATGTGAAAAATACAAGTTCCTACATATGGGTTGTGTGTGAGGCCTAAATAGTTTTTCTTGGACCTTTCTTATGGTTTTATACTTTATTTATAGTAATATATTATGGTCTTCTATGCGGTTGGGTGGAAAGAAAAGCTATAGTTTTATCCATTTTTTTTTATTAGTGTATATTAGTTGGTGAATATAATAATAGTGGTCACATAATATTTTGGTGCAGTCTTTGAGCAAACCTTATAGTTTTTTAAGGGATTTGGCTTAATTCTAATGCGATATTTGCAATTTTCATTATTCTAGAATTATAAACTTATTTTTTTATCAAAAATAAACAAATAAAATAATAAACTAATATATGAAGAAATTTATGAAAATTGTTATTCAAAATAGATAAATATTTTAATATATTTTAGATAATCATTTTTAAAATATGTATTTTAATAATTTAAAAAAATGTTAAAATAATATATAAACACATATACAAATATTCACTTATATTATTTATTGAAAAAATTAATTATTTATATTTAATTTTTTTTTTATAAATATAAAACATACATATTTAACAAATTGTATGTTTTAGAAAACTTTTCATTTATAGTAATTTTTTTAATGAAATTAGTTTTAGATATTTAATAAGTTTATAAGGTAAATTTTAGATTATATAAATTCAATCTAAATTTTAATTAGTATGTTTCCAATTTTACCTTTAATTTTATATTAATAGATCTCTTGAAAATAAGAGCTACTACTATCTTTAATAAGTTATATAAGGTAAAATTTAGATTATGTAATTTGAAGTATGAATATTAATTTGTATGTTTCTACTTTTATTTTTATTTTTTTAGGCGAAAGGATATATGCCTATATATTATATTAATATAAAGAGCTCATTACAAAATTGCCATAAATGGCAGAGAGAAGAGTCTTCAAAAAATATACATAGGAATGTTTATCTGCCACCCATATCTGCAATACAACAATCCAATACCAAAAATTGATACCTCTATGAAAGCATTGAAATACTAAACATAACCCATATTCACTGTTGTCTCCCCATATAGACCCTGAGTATATTCAACATATACAAAACTAATTGAAGCACTACATATATTAATATATGAAAATTACTTAAACCTATTTATAGACCATCCCTAAATGCCATACACTAGAATGAACCAGATTTAAAACCACCCCTATGAGGACAAAAATCTGAGTTTTCATCTTGTACACCTTGAGAAAGCACCTGCATATGACTTGTTGCAATTTCCTATGAGTGGAATGTAATATTAATATCAAAAACTTGAGGATCCATTCTATTAGCCCTATGAATTAGTGGTCCACCAGAAACTTGTAGCCCTTGAATACAATCATTAGCTTTAAGGAAAGAAATGGCACAAATTTTCCTTCTAAATTGGTCCTCTTCCTCCCAATTGAACTCAAAGTGATGTTTATTAAGTGCTTATTCAAAAAGGATGAAGAATCATGCACATTTGATAGAATGATTCCTTGCAATGCCTCTGCATACCTTTTCTTATGTTTCAGGAGAAAATTTTGAAGAAACAATCCCCCAACAAAGCCATCTCCTTTGTTGAAGTTGTACTACTGTACCCCTTTTAGCAAGGCATTATCCTCTCTAGGTAACGCCTGACTGCCACCTTGTCTGCTATCACTTTCAAAGTATTGTAATTCTACACCAAGTCAAGGATATTGGAGAGGAAGAAAGACAAGAGGTTTGTTGGGAAAATATTTCTTTGTGAGTCTATATGGAGAATCTCTTAACCAATGATTGTTTTGATACACTTCAAAAAAACAAGCATTTCACCTTAAAAACTGATTGCAATTGGTCCCTTTTGATGCAACCAGAGAATGGTTCTTCCCATGCCCACACCGCCATTGGGACTCTATAGTTGCACACACGGAACTTCATTATTCTATAAAGTGCACACAAAAAAATAGCTTGAATCCCTGCAAAGAAAAAATGATTTTGACACGGCTTTGAAGATGCAAAAGAAATTGATTTGCATTGGATAAACATCCACTAATAAAGCTGAGAAATGCCACATTTCCCAAACAGAGGATTGTAGAAAAGATAGGATTTTAATTGTTGGATCGATTCGTATCTACTTTGGCAACGAAAAATCTCCAATATTTTTTTTGCACACATGCCTTGTATAGCTCTCGTAATGTGAATTTTCCACCTCCCATTCATAAGCATGCGAAAAATCATGATTATGCATGTTTAGTACTGAAGCTATACTCACACAAAATGGGACATTAGATACCAGAATCATTACCATGACAACCTCCAAATTTTTGTGCATTGATAGAACTATTGGGATATGTATAAACTAATATAACCACACTTCCTCTGCTCCAAATTTAACCATGCAAAAAACTACAAAAATCAGAGCAAATAGCCCTACAAACCATCTTATCAAAAGGAACTTGAACCATTAATTAAGCATGTGTGTCATCTCTTTCAAGAAGGATGAACTCATCTTGATGATGCTTACTAATATGATTAAAATATTTTTAACATATTTCGTAAGCAATCCCATGAGATATTATGGATTTGAAGTTTGATAAGATAGACTCTAGTCCCATTAGAAGAATTAGCTTAGGATTAGAGAATACATTCTTTTTCAATAATTTCCCTTAACCCTAATAAATCCTGAATGTTATTAATATTTCCTTTGAAAAAAAATTCCTTCTTATCACACCCCATATTATCTAAATGATCTGCAAGAGTATTGCCTTCCCTATAAATATGAGAGATCTAGAAGTCATCAAATTCATCTAACAATTTCCAAAAAATCTGCGAAACATACCACATAGACCAATTGAAGCAAGTTATTTGTTTCCAAGCATTTACCACTATCAAAGAATCACCTTTAATATGAATTTCTTTGATTTGAAGTTGTTTTGCAAGAAGTAGTCCATGAAGAAGGGCCATTGACTTTTTCATATTATTAGTCCTTGGTGGTAGATTTATTGACATGGCTACCTTAACAATACCTCTTTCATCCCTAATGCAAACACCTTCTCTTGAAGAAAGAGGATTTCGTCTAGATGTCCCATCGAAGTTCAATTTATAGAAGGCTTCCATTGGTGGAAATCATTTAATTGATCTCCTATCCACTTTTACATTATGACGCTATTTCAGGCTTCCTTTAAAAGGAAGCATTATATGCTTCCAATTCTTCAATATGATATTATCCCATGCCGAAAACATTACCCCCATATTTTTATGATCTTTAACCCACGTATTTATTACTTTTGAAATTGATTTTTAATCAAAGCATGAATAGAGTGGATGGAGGCCAATTTTTTTCTAAAAATGCATTTATTCATTTCCCACCATATGGCCCATACAACCAATGTTGGGATAGCTTTCCAGATGCATACAAAAAAAGAAGACTTCTATAACACAAGCCAAGCAAAAAAAATCTCCCAGAATGAATTTGATAGTGGAGTAGAGTAATTCATTTTTCCAAAACTAAAAGCCAACAATATTGAGCAAAAGAACATTGAAAAAACAAGTGATCATGATCCTCAAAAGTTTTATTACACAATACACAATTGAAAGGCTCTGCAATTGCTAATTTATCCAGCCGATCACTTGTTAGACCTCTTTTTCTAAAAATGCATTTATTCATTTCCCACCATATGGCCCATACAACCAATGTTGGGATAGCTTTCCAGATGCATACAAAAAAAAGAAGACTTCTATAACACAAGCCAAGCAAAAAAAATCTCCCAGAATGAATTTGATAGTGGAGTAGAGTAATTCATTTTTCCAAAACTAAAAGCCAACAATATTGAGCAAAAGAACATTGAAAAAACAAGTGATCATGATCCTCAAAAGTTCTATTACACAATACACAATTGAAAGGATCTGCAATTGCTAATTTATCCAGCTGATCACTTGTTAGACCTCTTTTTCTAAAAATGCATTTATTCATTTCCCACCATATGGCCCATACAACCAATGTTGGGATAGCTTTCCAGATGCATACAAAAAAAAGAAGACTTCTATAACACAAGCCAAGCAGAAAAAAGCTCCCAGAATGAATTCGATAGTGGAGTAGAGTAATTCATTTTTCCAAAACTAAAAGCCAACAAGATTGAGCAAAATAACATTGAAAACACAAGTGATCATGATCCTCAAAAGTTTTATTACACAATACAAAATTGAAAGGCTCTGCAATTGCTAATTTATCTAGCTGATCACTTGTTAGACCTCTTTTTCTCAACACTAACCATGCAAAACTGCTTGATTTTGGAAGGACCACACTATTCCAGTAGAATGATAATTCTCTCTAAGATTGTATGGAGTCACCCCTATTGAGGATTTCCTTGTACCCCTACTTAATTGAATAAGAACTATTTTTTGATGGTGCCCATATAACTCAGTCAACTTTCCTTGATAAGAATACTATTCTACTATCCAAAATATGTGTCAATAAATATTTTTGAACTTTTGATATTTTCAAAGAAGAAAATTCTTTCCAAACCACCTTCCTTGATGGAGACTCAATTGAGTTAACATAGCCTACTAATCTTATCTCCCAAATCTAAGAAAATACCAAAATGGTTGATTACAACTCTTGATAGTCTCTCAAGGGGGGATTCCCATTCCAAGAGTCATTCTAAAAATTAACTTCATCTCCATTATTAACCTCCCAAGAAATATATGATGTAACCACCTTTCTGCATGAGATCATGAAATTCCACATGGCTGAACCTTCGGGTGGATTGGAAATTCTGAAAATTCTCTTAGAATCTTGACTGTCAAGATATTTGGCCCTCATCAAGGAGCACCATTTGGACTCTGACTTGGTATACATTAGCCTAATAAGTTTCCCACCAAAAGCCTAATTTCGTTTGGATATGTCATGCAAACCCACTCCTTTGAATTTTTTCAATACCATACTATCCAAAGAGATTAAAGGGATTTTTTGGCATCATTCATATTCCCTTTCCAAAGAAAACTTCTTATAATCTTCTAAATTTGGTCAACTATTGTGTTAGGGGCCCTTAGAACTGAAATAAAATAATTAGGTATTGCAGAAAGAACTGATTTTATTAGTAGAATTCGACCTAAAAAGGACAACCACTGAGTTGTACATGCACAAATTCTTTGCTTAATTATCTCAATGAATTTATACCAATAAGTTGGTTTATTAGCCTCAATGAAAAATGGAATTCCTAAATACTTACAAGGAAGATTCACCTCTCGGAATCCCAATATTCTAATAATTTTTCTTTTTATAGCAGATTTAGAGTTGAACACATAGATCTTTGACTTTTGAGCATTTATCCTTTGAATTGATGCCAGTGAATATTTATCCAAGACCTCTTATATTTTCTTTGCTTCTGAAAGAGATGCTTTCCCATATAATAAGGTGTCATCTACAAATAAATTATGAGTAACCAGCACATCTGTTTGGGGGATAATAATTCCTTTCCATAATCCCTTGGAATGCTTCTCCTTTATAGCCCTACTCAATGCCTCTGCCATGATTATGAAGAGAAATAGTGATAAAGGGTCACCTTCTCTTAGACCTTGCATTGGTTTAAAGAACCCACAGGGAGAACCATTGATTATCATTGAGAAATGTGCACCTAAAAGGCATGACAATATCCACTTACAAGATTTCTTAGAAAAACCAAACTTATCGAGCACTTTGATAAGAAATTCCCAATCCACTCTGTCGTAAGCTTTTTATTATAGTATATGTAATATTGTTCTTAAGAGTGTTAAAGTATTTTAATAAAAATGTGTAATTTTTTATATAATTATAACTAAATTTAAAAATGTTTGATAAATGTGAGAAAGCATTGTGATCACATTTGAAGCCTTTGAAAAACTATCTGATGATGTAAGACATTGTGCAAGCTACGAGTTCATTCTAGACGATGCATATTTTCATACTCCTAAATTCAAAACATGTTGGAAAAATCTGCATCAATCATCACATGCTGTAACCTCTACTGGAGCAAAGTCGGTATGACATCTATCATGTATGGCCGACTAGCAGCTTTGGTACATTGTGATCTGTACAGGTCATTGTGACCTAGCTTCTGTCTCACCGAATGTTCCTATTGCTGTGACATTTTTTGTTCATTGTGATCCCTTACTACCCATGGAGACCTTTGGCTGACAGGCCATTCAATCGGTCGTCGGGGAATGTCTTTGGCCTTCGCTATGAGCTCTCAGTGAGATGCTTGTCTCACTGACAATGTTTCATGTTGAAGTCTTCGGGGAGAGTCTAGGGTGTTTCGGTAAGAAGTCCTAACGATACGGATGTCTCACCGACAACTTTATCCTAGAGACATAGGGGTGACTTGAACACTCGGGAAGAACTCTTGGCGACAGTTGGTGTGTCTCACCGATGTTATTCACTTGAAGCAGCACAAAGGGTCTCGGTGTGAGGTCTTAGCGATGGGAAAAGGTCTTGTCGAATGGTAGTATGGTTTCAGAGTAACGTATCAAAGCTCAGTGAAACCTTTTGGCAAAAGATATGTCTTGTCGACCATTTAGTGCTCGGTGAAACATAAAGATCTCAGAGTAAACTCTCAGCGAAGGATGATAGTCTTGGTGACTGCTGATGGTTTTGGTGTAACTTAATGATAGCTCGATGAAACCTCTTGGAGAGTGGTAAGTCTTGCCAATAGGGATGTTGACATCATTGTGACTTTGAATATCGGTATGTGGTCTCACTGAAGGGTGATAGTCTTGTCGAATGGAAAACTCATGTCTATGTGACTTGTCGAGCTTCAATATGACGTCACAGCGAAAGCGATATGTCTTGGCGACATGGTGAAAGCTGAGCGATAGCTCTCAGGACTTGATGTAACATCTTGCCGACAGGTAAACTCTTGGCGATATTGAAGATGAAGTCTTTGGGCATCGGGGAGACACTTCTTTTGTCTCACCGACATGCTGATACAGTGTGAAGTTGTTTGACCGAGTGAGACTATCCTATGTGGCTCGTTGTTGACCAATAGGAGAAGCTGAATTGGAACTGTTGGAAGGCAGTCCATTGTGACAGTTCTGTGAGGAAGTTCGAAAGATAGGGAATGCCATGAATATAGTTTGCAGTTGCAGATGCTTGTAGTTTTGATGGTTGTTTCGATCAACAGGTGTGTGAATAGTTCGAATGGTATCAGAGTGAATTCTATTCTGTGTAGACTGTAACATGATGGTTCTTGTACAAGATTGATCATAGTGGAAGCTGCTATAATAGAACATCAAAAAGATAAGTCAGAACATTTGTATGTAATTTCCATTACTGTAATACAAAGTGATTTCTCTTGGTGTGGTGGGTTTTTTCTCCCATAAGGGTTTTCCCACGTATATCTGGTATTCATGTGTGATTGTCAAATACTTTGTTTCTGCTATCTACTTCATTGTGCATCTTAATTGAACTGTAATTGAAAAATTAAAAGTATATATACATTCTTCCCTGAGGTATGATGTTAGGAGAGTTGTTTCCGCATCTAGCTTTCCTTACAAAACATTCATTTATGAGTACAAGGGAAGAGTTATAAGAGACAGGATAAAAGAGATTACTCTTGAGCAAGAGGAAAATTCCTTAAAAGAACTCTAAGATGAAGTTGATAAGGAAATGAACATCACTCCTGAGAGAGGACGAGCATTGCTACAAGAAGTTGGGGTCACGCTTCTTCCGGGGCGGTACATTAGCTCAACCATTAGTTGGTTTCATGCTTCTTCTAGCATGTTTCCTAAAGAGAGAAAAAATTATTTGCAGTTAATAAATGAGGCCAATGATAAGATCTATCTAGGATCTGGATATAATCCTAATAACAACACCTTACAAATTTTGGCCCTCTACCCACTAGGAAGGAGGCCTTCTCTTATTGATATTCTTGATCATGTCTTTGGTCACCTTCTAGTGCAAAGAGTAGGGGATATAGACCCTATTGAGACTGTTGATCTAAATGTAAATGTGGCTAAGTTTAGCAAGGCTCAAATGAGAAACTAGTTAGGAATAATAAGGGGTTGATCGACGAAAATGAAATATTGAAATGAGATGTGACCAATTACAGAGATAAATTACCCTCCTCTTCAGGACATTACTCACCACTAGTGGATTGTGAAAAGAAAGTGCTCGAAGCAATGTCTGAGACTACATATTGGAAACTCAAATATGAGATAATCCAAAAAAAAAGAGGAGTTGAAGAAAGAATTAAAAACTAATGCATTTTAGGTAGCATCAAAATTGATATGTAAAAGATTTTCCAAGATGTTTGAAAATTCTGACAAGGTCTTGATTATCCACAATAAGACATTTGCAGCTTTCAAAGAGCATGGCAGATTGAGTAACATAATGAAGCAAGTAGAGGCAAAAATAAAAGCCAAAGGGGCTAGTGGTGAATCTATTCTTCAAGAATACCAAGAGTTGGTGAAAATGCATGATCATTTTCACAATATATTGACACAAGAATTGAGTGATTTCAACTAGACATTGAGTATGACCCTTCCAAAATTCTTTGATGAGGGTAAATTGAAGGATCAAGATGTGTGGAAATATGAGATCCCTAAGTATCTACCAATGGCCCTAGATGAAGTCAATTATGAGGAGGAAGTGCTAGAAAAAACTCATGTGCAATTGGGATGAATCTTTGATATTGAGTATGCAATTAAAGACATCATCAATAATGCAGACACCTATGCAAAGTTGAGATATATTGAACACTTTTCAAAGGTAAATCTATTTATTGCACGAACAAAATAAGGAATGCAAGATAATGAACTTTCACAGTATTTGGTGCACTATCATGGAGTATGGACCTTGAACAGATCTTCAATGATCACGGGTCCCTATTGGAGATTAATGGATCATGATGCATCTACTTGCAAACTTCTGAAAGATTTAATGTTTTATGTTTAATCAAGTTTTTATATTTTAGTTATCAAACAATGTGACTTTTTGTAAGAGGCCCGAAGCTTGTTGCTTCCTACATATAAAATGGGAAACCAAGGCCTGGTAAATGGATATAGAATAATAATACCATCATAGTAGTAGTATTAGAAGCATATCATCTTACAGAAAGAAGTTTATCATATATAATGTTCATCCTTTTTGAAGTAATATAAAAGATGGTGGAAGATACTTGATTAAAGTCCCAACACTAGTGTTGATCACTTGTTGATATTATTTGATTATCTGACTATCTCCAATTTACTTCTTCCATATTATTTAAATTGGTTTGTCAAAACTCAATTTACCTAAACACATTTCTTGTTTTGGTGTGATTTCATTGATTGGTTTCTTTCAAAGAATTAAATATCCTTTTAACAAGATCACATTAATTTGGGAGTGCTATTTGGATCGATAAGAAGAGTCATATATAATTAAATTGTCATACTGTCTCCAACTTGGTTGTTTCTTGTTATTCAAATAAGAAATCCCTTTTGATTTGTTAGGGTACATTTTTTGTTTTTGTACAATTTAATTGATTGGTTCCCCTAAAGGATTATAATTCCCTATCGATTAATCATAGTAACTTGATACAAACCACTTGGATCCATAAGAAGAGTTTCATAATTATATCCCTGCACGTTTACACAAGGTGTAAACAATCACAAGTTCAAAATTTGTTTAAATTATATCCAGTAAGTAGGACATACAATATTCATCTCTTGACTCCATCAACCCAATAGTAGTCAACACTAGTCTTATCCATCTCATTTTAAAAATTCCATAAAATTTGATTTATACCATCATATTTCAATTTTAGCAATACGAGTAGGAGTAATAAATAAGCCTTCATCTATTCCACACTTCATGCCATTTTGGGCAGATACTCAAAACCCGATTAAGTCACACATCTTGCTCAAATCTGCATCAATTATTAAGGTCCACCCGCCTAGATTTAGTAGAGCCTAAAGTGCAGAGAGTCATCAACCTTATAGGTTAGCTCTATTCGTTAGTTCAAAAAAATTGTAAGTCTAATCATAGAGCCTAACATCCTCATAGGATTTGCAACCTGCATTTTTGAAACCTAACAGGAGGTAGGAATCCATCTTGGAATACCAAGCTCTAGAAGCTGGCTATACGCCATAGAGAGATTTGCTAAGTCTACAAACTAAGGATGAATCCTGAACAAACCATGGTGGTTATTCAATGTAGATTTCCTCCTCAAGTATTTTGTGAAGAAATTCACTCGCCACATCCATCTAATGTACATCCCATTCATTTTTGTGGCTATAACTAGTGTGAGTTGAATGGAAGTCATCGTAAAACTTGGTGTAAACATTTCTGTATAGTTAATTCTTGAAACTTGTGAAAATCCTTTGGTAACCAATCTTGCTTTGTACTTATCAAAAAACCCATCTACTACAAATTTAGTTTAATATATCCACCTACATTAAACAATCTTGCTTCCATTAAGAAAAGAGTGTATTTTTAATCAAGGAATCATATTCCTCATCTATAGCAATATCCCACTCTAGTATGCTTGATTCCTCTCTATATATTTTTGGATCAAAACTTGAAGAAAACAAGGCATGTGGAACCCCTTCCAATCTACCAAAATCTGTCTATCATCTACTAGATCCTATACCACTGTATCTTACCTATGTAGAGTGTGAAATATAGGTAAGATTTGTGTGGATTTAAATAACCTTCCAATAAAATCATTGAACTAAATGAAAATGAACTCTCATCACTATTGTCACATTATGAACTAGAAGAAGATAGTACACTAATATTCTTCTTCTTGCATGGGTTCTACTTGTATAGTTGGTTTCAATGTTTTCAAAGTATTTTCCTTGTCTTTTTCAAGTTGTAAAACACTATAAGGCTGAAGATTGGATTCGATCATATATACTTTGTGGTTGTAGATATACTTCATTTTATGATGAAGAGTTGAAGGCACTACATGCATCTTGTGAATCCATGGTCTTCCTAAAAGCAGGTTGTACTAAAGAGAAAGAATTACATACCTTATTTAGAGTGAAATGTGTCCCATAAGAGAACATGTGCTTAATTTCAATTGGGTGAAAGTGTATGAGTCCCTGTACACATCACCAATACCAAATTTCAATGTTTTTAGGTCTTGTTTATTCATCTTTGATCCTCCAAGTACTTTTCTGTATCTTTATATTTAGTGATTTGATTTCAAGTTTCATATTCTATGCTATATAGTTAGATTGGAATATTCCTTTCATTTCTTTCTTTCTAAGAATTTTCTTAGTGGTGAACCCCTCTTTTTAATCACACCTAAGGAGACCTTATAGAAATCTCTTTTCCTAATTGGATCATTATGTTGAGATCTCTAAGGTTTCCTTGAATGAACTAAGAGTGAAATACATGTCCCCCCTTTGTGTTTCATCTCCTAAAAGGTGGAGCACCCTATTTCCTTATGTTCATGGTTAGCATGCTATAGTTAGGGTTAAGGTTAGGGTGTGATTCAAGGTTAGAGTTAAGGTTTATGGTTTATAATTTAGGGTTAGGCTTTATGGTTTAGAGATTAAGAATAGGTTTTGTTTTATGGTTAGGGTGTGAGCTATGCTTATGATTTTAGAGTTGAGAATAGGGTTAGGGTTGAAGCAATCAAACTTATTATTGTCATTTACCCTTCAAGCCTTTCATTAATAAATAATTTAAAATATACCAGCCCTTAATTAAAAATTTAACTTTACCAAACTTATTGATTACATTTTCCTTTATTATTTGAAATTAAAAATAAATCCAAAAGAATATAAAAATTGATAATAAATACATAAATAATAAATATTTGATAAATTATTTTAAAATTATACAATAAAGTTAAGTGTAAATGTATGTCTTAATTACATTATTATTTTAAAGTTATAGGCCAATTTTAGATATATTAATTTTATTTCTATTCTATTATTAAAAAAATATTTCACAATCACATCAAAGAATATATATATATTTTAAAAACTTTCAATATGTTTTAAATTTAAATATATTAATTTAGAATTTATTCTATATGTAATAATAAATTAAAGAGCTGATTTCTGGATTGAAACTACACACAATTGAAATCCAAAAATAAGCTCTCTAATTTTTTATACTTAATTTCAATAAATTTTAGAAACTTCCTTTTCTGTGTATTAATTTAACATTTAAAAAAAAATTATATGTTTTAAATATATTAATTTAGAAACATATTTAATGTTAGTAAATTTAGGATTTTTTGTCTACTTAATTTTTACAATACATTATATATATTATTTATTCTTTTATTTAATATAACGATAAAAAATACAAATTTTCATAAATAAGCTCTCTAATTCTTTTATACTTAAATTCAATAAATTTTAAAAACTTCTTTTTATATATATTAATTTAACATTTAAAAATATTTTGTATGTTTTAAATAATATTAATTTAGAAACATATTTAATATATTAGTAAATTTAGGATATTTCTAACTACTTAATTTTTGTAATACATTATATATTATTTACATAAATATTGCACTGTTAAAGGAAAACTAAACTAAAATGTTTTAAATGATGAATTAATATTCACATTTACCTTTCACATATAAAGTTGAAATCGGACATTTCACCAAAATAGAACGTGCACAAAACACTAAAATCTTCTTTGATCACTTAATTTGCAGCAAGTAATGTTTGCATAGGTATTTGAAAATCAAATTAACCGTTGGGTCTTCATTGGTAACAATTTACAAATAGTGGAATAATGGATAAAGTAATACCACAATTAAAAATTCAGTTGCTCAAATGCTTTAATATCTTATTACATGGTTATGGCTATCGTGAGACCATAAATCTTTTATCAAAGTGAGAAAGTTTGCCTCAAAAAGCCATTTTTGAGGAATTGGAAAAAACATTGAAATATTTATCAAAATATTAAAAAATTTAAAAAATAAAAATAAATAGTCATATGTATCTCTAGCAATAAAACAACACAATAAAAAAATAAAAAAACATATAAATATAAAATTTGAAGTTGAAGTTGTTAGGTTGCAATGAAATGAATGGAGAACTGGTGCATGTAAAACCAAAATTTGAGATGTTACCTTATCAAATACATAGATTTCAAATTCTCCACATTGTCAAACCCAAATTCTTGTTGTTGATAGCACAAATTTTTTGATATATAATTAGAAAATACCCTGCAAATGAAAATCTAATATTCTCATCTAATTAGAAAATCAACATTTATTTGGCTTTTACAGATTTTGGAGGCTTTCACCTAATATTTTGGAAGCTTTTACCATTAAGGGACAGATGATTTACAGCTTAAACCTGTTTTGAGCAACTCTCAGCAACTGAACAGTTGTTTGCAGGTGTGAAACTTTTTTCAGACTCAAATCTCACACTATATAATCTGTCAACTAAATATAAATTAGAAAATCAAAATTGGTCAGTTTATAACGGACTGGAAGATAGCAAACTATGAATTTTATTTTAGAAAATCCTTTCCCAGCTCAAATTCATTTAGAAAAAATTACCAACCGGCTAATACTTTACAGTCCGCACAATGGGCGTAACATATCTTTAAACACTGACTGGAAAGAGAACACCACTGAAAGAGAATGAAAATGTACGTGATAACATAGTCGTCAACCAGGATTAGCAGGAGAATAGGAATATTCTAAAACATTTCAAGAAGTAAATATCTACGAAATATATGATACCTGGTAAATGCGTGGAGGCCTCAAATACGTTAACTTTGTCCTTCAATAAAGAGCCTTACTTCTCAGCCTTCCTCAAGCAATACTTATTTCTTGGTGCGTGAAGTCCCGTGGTTTTAAAACGAGCGACGGGCTTAAAATTCTCGCAGCTCTGACCTCTTCGATTGCAACGGAATATTTCAGAGAATTCGAGCCGCCTCCGACGTCATTGGCTTAATTTTCTTCGAGCTCTTACCTTTATGTTTGATGGCAACGGAATGTTTGAGTCTTCTCAGCTCTGTCTTTCCAGAGCAGTTTAACCTGTAAAACATGAGCAGCGGGAAGCGAGAAACCCTAATATATTCATACTAGCAAAACCAAAATTCACAAGAAATTTAACCGAAATGGCGAGGGATGATGCTTGAAGAAAATTAAGCCAAATGACGATGGAGGAAGGTTGAAGAAGTTGAAGCCAAGTGAGCATGGAAGAGGGTTGAGGAAATTTAAATAGTATGCCTGTGAATGATGAAGGCAATTATACTATAAGTTTAGAATGTAACAGGTGATAACACGCTGTGCCCCGATCCATCAGCGTGCCGCCACAGCTGATAATAAGACGTGTTAGGGTAAGGTCCCATGGAGGGGGCTTCCTTAAAAGTCTCAGTTAATGTTATTTAACTTTTTTAGGAATATTTTAAATTTCTTGATCTCATGCATTTAACTTGCAATTCTATTTGAAATTTTAAGATTCAAAATTTATAGAATGAACTGCACTGCTTTGATAAAAAATAATAAATAAATGAAAAATTCTTTCATTTCCATTTTCTGATAAGAATTTAAAACTTTAGATGACAGCCAAGTGGCAGAAAAAATTCCTACGCTGCTGTAGGGGCAATATCTAGCCCCACTCCAATTTCACCCATTGAAATCTACACTCCTAAAAAGTAGTAGCTGCTATTTTTTGGAAAAGATTTCAATTAATTTTGTAGCATAATTCTAGAGGACTAATTAGAATCCTTTCCAGAAAAATAGCGGTTACGACTGTAGATTTAAGGGGTGGGGCTAGAAATTGCCCATACAGCTTGGGATTTTTTTTCTACCACTTTTCTATCATTTAAAATTTAAAATTCCTATCAGAAAGTAAAAATGAGAGATTTTTTTTATTTATTAATTTTTGCCAGTCATTTCTTGAATTTTGGAGATTAAAATTTTAAATTGTACTATTAAAATCATGAGACCACCAACTTTAAAACATTCTTTAAAAATATCAACAACACCCACTGCAATTTTTTAACAAGTCCCCTCCATGGGACCTTACCCTAGATTCATGTTATCAATAAAAATGTGTGTACTGATACAGTTTTCAACATGGATTCATGGAAGAGGAGAAGTCTTTGGTCAAATGGTCTTTTGAGCTCAATCCAATTGATGGCCTTTCCCAACAGGGTTTGTGGGTAACTTCAACTCTATCTTGTCTGCCGCCATAAATTGTCTTCAAGATGTTGTTTCTTGCCCATAGTTTAGTTCAACATTTTGAAATAATTTCATGTTTGTTTCTCTGTAGCTTTCTTGGAGTTCAGTGAATTCCATGTTTCTCTCTATGTAGTTTTCTTTATGTAAAATTTTAAGATGCTCAGGTGTACTGGGTGTAAATGAAATATTTGAATTTGTTATTTTATGTTAGACTATATCAGTACACATATTTACCGAATAGGGTTTATAAAATATTATTTATTAAAATTAATTATTATTAATAGTAATCTCTTCTTTCTCTCTTAAATTTTCTATTTTGTAGATCTTGAAAGAAAACATGGAACATAAGTGAAACACAAAACACAGTAAAAATCTGAATTTGAGCTCTACCGAATATCGGTTTGTACATTCAATTTATGAGAAAATACATAATAAATTCTATAAATACTGTACAATGGTGTTCGGTCAAGCATTTATCAAACGTAGGTGAAGGAGGACAACGCGAATGACATGTACGACTAGAGCCGGTCCTACAATTGGTTTGCGTCAACTTACCAGAAAGATAATTAATTTATCTATTTTAACATCCCCCCATAAATTAATTACATTAATTACTTTAAATATCATCCCATAATCTAGAAAAGATGGGTCCTAACCTATATCCTTGTTAGGTACCATTTTACAATTACTTATTCACTAATACGAAAGTAGGCATTGACTATGATCAATTTCTTTCTTTGCAAATTCTTTTGTCAACTTGCTTATGAACTTCTTGTGATTCTATCAATGCTAAAATCCTTCCCTTGCATGATAGATTCAAACCAACTATCTCTTGTGATCTTCATATCTTCTGGAAGCAACAACATCTTCCTTTTGGCAACTTCACATGTATCTTCACTCTTTCACTATTTTTTTCATCGATGCTTCAATATCTAGAATCTTCCAGTCTAGAGATTGAACCTAGGAAATTCCATTTTTCTATTGGGATTCTCTAACCATGAGCTCTAGCTCACTTGGTCACCAGTCCATTGTAGGTTCAAGTGTGATACACTTGATTTTCTCAACACCTCCCTTTGAGCCACAATACAAATTATTCACCTTTGCATGACAACTGCTACAAATCAATTGAGTTCTATGAGCTTCTCTCCACAAATTGACCACTTGCTTCACACAGATTCATCTTCAAATTCACCTTTTCCTAGCAATTGCTACACATCTGTTGAGTTCTACAAACTTCTCTTCCTCCAATCAGAGGATAGACAAACAATTCATCAAGATGTTGGGATGACTTTAATAGTGTGGCCCATCTTTTCAATAGTTGCTCTTGCAATCCTCCTCAAACAACTACTTAAACTTGGAGGAGATTTCAATTTGGTAGCATCTACTTGTTGTTATCAACTCTCTTAGCTACAAACTCCTTTTGCAAACTCTAGAAAAAATTACATGATTATCTATCTTTATTGTTGATAGGGGCAATCTTTGAAACTATGATTTGATTTTGGCTACTAGACTTTGGCACCACCTACTCATTTCCTTGTAGGCTGCATACTCTTTTCACAAATAGAGAAACACAACAATTCTATTATAAAAACACAATTTACCTTTTAGAACTAGGTACCTTAATTCTCCAATCAAGTTGTAAATGGAGATCATTCACAGATAACACTCAAGTCTCCTAACAACTTCTTAACACAAGGGATCTTTCTTTTTTTTTTTTTTCTTCTTTTTACTTTCATGGGCTTGCTTCTACAACTTCAAATGCCTCTTCTATGAACCCTTCAAACTTGGGCTACTTTTTGAATGACCACTTGCAATCACCTTGATGTCTCTCTACACCAATCTCAAGTGGGCATGAAGGATAAGAGGGAGAGCTCCTACTCTACTTTGCACTTAGGTTTCAAAAATTTCACAACCTCTTCCATTACAAAATCCCATTTATAAAACTAAATAGCTTTCATTTCCTTTGAATCCTCCACTAGCAAGTGAGGCCTCAACATTGAAAACACATGAGTTTTCTTAGCAGCCACAATAACACGATTCTATTATTTTTTTTCTTCTTGAAACATTCTCCTCTCTCCCACTGTAATTGGAAACTCAAAGAATCATTTGCTTTCACCCAAACTGCAAAGAAAGTAGACAGATTGATGATCAGTACAATTCTTTACTTGTTCACAAATAGCAACATACTTTTCTTCTTTAAATTTCCATTACTCTTAAAAATGTGGGAATGGCCTCTTTTCAAAAACCACCCATGAACTCTTGCATTCGGAAAGTTTTCAAACTCAAATAATTTTCTCGAGCCCACTCTAAAAACCTTAAGCTCTTTCCATGCAAGTCAGCTCTTGCCAAATATCCCACGATGCTTTTGTTCAATAGAAAGAACACAAATAATGTGACATGTATTTAACCGTAATAGTGACTTCCTTTCATGCAAACTCCAACACTAGTGATTCCTCAACAACAAAATGGCTGCAATTTCAACTGCTCCTCATTTGGACAACTATCTTCTTCTAACATGGCTTGTTTACACTGCAATTTCTTCTAACACTGATATGGGTTGACATGAACTTCTGGTTTCTCTCCATGATATGCAATGAATCGGCCTCCTTAATGGCCTTACCTAAAATTGAAATCTTCTTTCAATTGGTGTCTACCATCTAGCAGTGTCTTCTTCACCTGAAAAGCCCTTTGTCACAGTTGTGGTGATCTTCCAATTTCACACCTACTAGTACAAAGATGTATTCACATAGACACTAGTACAAGAAACCTACCAAGCATCTTGTCACATAATCATAGACATCTATACACACCAACCAAGAGTAGTGAGAAAATAGATAACTCTAAATGGCTATTATAGCTTCCCAAAACTTTGACAAAGTGAGTAATCTATTTAAGCTGGTCCAACATGATCTCTTCGACTGGATGGCCATCAAAAGCCTCTAAATTAACAAAGAAAATGTACCCAAAATACTTGAAACTTGCTTCATCCCTGCCGTCAACAATACATAGGGGATTTTCTTTCCTACAACAGTTGCAGCTCTACTATCAGATCTTAAATGCAACTACAACTTATTTCAATAGAGTATCTTCTTCTTGGATTGTGACTAAGAAAATATTCCTCGTTGTGGTAGCCTCTTCATTGGTTGTGCTTTAATAAACATTGGCAGCTTGCAATGCTTTAATCTTCCATCCACAATCTCATGAAAAGTGATGACTTCTTCCTATGCTTGCACAATCTTCGTGAATTCCTTCAATGAGCCCAATTATTCTTAGCTACAGTAATCTACCCTTGCATACAATAATTTAGCAATGACTATGGAGGCTCTTCCTATTGTAACCTTTGTTAGCTCCTTGACTTTAACAGACTTGGCTTGATAGACTTTAGCTCTGACAACCTTAGGCTCTGAAACCTTGAAAGAAAACTACTGGTAGGTAGGGGTGTAACAATACAAAAACCAAACCCAGATGGTGTGTTGTAACAAAATGAAGGACAAAACATGATATAACAAATAATGTGCATAGATAGCTCATAAAATGACACACAAAAATTTGTAGATTTATATATTCCTCATTTGCTTGAATCCAAAATTATAAAAAAAATAGAGTACTTGCTCTGTTTACACTACAAAATAAAGCATAAACAATTTGGACTACTATCCAATATAATGGGGCTACACTCACACCTATACTACTACTTACTGCAGTGCTGCAGATGTTGTTGTTAAACTATTGTGCTATTGTAACTGGTTGTTGCTTCTACAAAACATTCCCTACTACTATATGTTGTCTCCTTGTTTTGTGCTAAACATTCCTTCTGCTGCTGAAGGGTACTCTCAAAATAAAAATATAAAACAAACTACTAAAACCAACAGATGCATTCCTTTTGTCTTGTTTTGCTTGTTCAAAATTTGAAATTCAAATTTACCTAACCATATTAAATGCTAGTAGGTAATAGCTGCAAGGTATATGTTGGGGGCAGGGGGACAAGTCTGCTGATTGCAGACTATTAAATATTCAAACACCCCCCCTTAGTCTAAAGTTAGCTATCATTCTCTAGTTTTCTTTGGAGCTAATTTATGAAGTTTTCCACTATCCCAAGCCTATCTCTTAGGTGTTCAAAACTATCTTTTGGCAATGCTTTCGTGAAGATATCAACAAGTTGTTCTTTAGATTTGCAATACTACAATTCAATCTAACTGTGTTCCACAAACTCCCTGATGAAATTATATCGAATCTCAATGTGTTTGTTGCATCCATGGAAGACTAGATTCTTTGTCAAAGCTATTGAGGAAACATTTCCACAATGTATGACTATTATTTCTTCTTTCTGTTCCTTGAAATCTGTAAGGATTCTTCTCAACCAAATAGCCTGACATGTTGTTGCATTTGCTACAATATATTCAGCTTTTGTTGTGCTAAGAGAGACAATGGGCTACTTCTTCGATGCCCATGAGATTGTACATCATCCCATGTGGAACACATATCCTGATGTTCTCTTTCTATCATCTACATTTCTTTCCCAATCACTATTCATGAAACTAGCTAGCTTGAACTCATTTGATGCAGCATACAAAATTCCATAACTTGCTATTCCATTCACATACCTCAAGGTCCTCTTTCCTACTTGCCAATGTGTCTCCTTAGGTTTCTCCATGAACCTAGAAATTAGGCTTATTGCATACATTAAATCGAGCCTTGTTGATTTCAAGTACATCAAACTTCCAACCATTCTCTTGTAGAGGGTTGGGTTCACACCATTGTTGTTGTCCTCTTTGCGCAGTTTCTAACTTGTTGTTGGTGTTGATGTAGGTTTTTTGTTCTACATTTTGAACCTCTTCAAAATCTATTTGGCATAATTAGTTTGTGAAATGAATGTCATGTTGTGTTTGTTGCACTTCAATCCCAAGAAAACATTTCAGCAAACCTAAATTTGTCATCTCAAACTCATTCTTCATCACTTCTTTGAAATGAACAATCAAGTTGTCAATGTTCCTAGTAAAAATTATATCATCTACGTATAAAATAACAATTAAAATATCACCTTGTTCTACTTTAATGTAGAGTGTGGGCTCACTGCTACATTTTCTAAATCCATTGCTCAACAAATAAGAGTCTATTCAGTTGTACCATTCCATTGGTGCTTGTTTCAGACCGTAGAGAGCTTTCTGGAGCCTATATACTTTATCCTCTTTCCCTAATACTTCATAGCTAAGTGGTTGCTCCACATACACTTCCTCTTTCAGCAGTCCATTGAAGAAAGCTAACTTTACATCCATTTGAAACACTTTCCAATGATGCTTGGTTTCAACTGCTATGACTCCCTGAATTGTTTCCAGCCTTGCAAATAGTGGATAAGTCTCATCATAGTCTATTTCAGGTTGTTGTTTATATCCTTTCACTACTAGCCTTGCCTTATATCTTTCAATTTTAACTTTAGTTGTACACTTGGTCTTATAGACCCACTTCACTCCAATCACTTGTTTATCCTTGGGTAAATTGGTCAACTCCCATGTTTGATTCCTCTCTATAGCATCCAACTCTTCATCCATGGCCTTACACCACTTCTCTCTTTTTACTTCTTCCTCTAAGTGTGTTGGATCACTAGGTATGTGCACAATCATGATGGACCAAAAAGTGGCGATATGATGGGTATGTGTAGGTTATGTGGCTAGCGAATTTGTTTTTACCCAAAATTGATGAAACATAAAGGGTTTTTAAAGGAGATTCTTAGCTTTCCACCAATATAAACTATGCTTTACTTTGTATTTAATAAATATTATTCATTTTCTATTTGAATTACAACTAATGTCCTAATTGATAGGCTAATTGGAAAACATTTATAGCTTTCAAATGACATCACATTTTTTGAATCCAAAACATGCGTCACATTCTAAGCTTTGCATACTATATGATTAAAAAAATGAATTTCATGAAGTTTGACCAAGTTAAGGTGGTCAGACATACAATTTTTTTATATTTTTTAAAAGTTGTAATACAAAATTCTTAACTAATTATTTACTTGGAAAAAAATTATAAAAAATATGCATCTCATCAGGACATGAGTCCTCTACTTATATCTAAAATCTTATAAAAAAATATTATCATTTTATTGTGGTTAGGGTGGTCAGACAAACAACTACTTATTTTTTCCTAGAAATTTAAGTACGACTACATTGAAATTTCAAATTTTCACCAAATAGATTTAAAAAAAAAAAAAACCTAGTAGTTTAGAGACTACATTCAATTTGGTATAGATTCTATTCTTACATAATACATATAACTTATTGAAAAAGTTATTTCAAGTTGCGTAACTCTGATTTTTCTAAACTTTTTGCCACTTAAGGGCCTATTTTTTCCATGATGATCCTGCACATACCCCACTATAAGAGAATAATGCAAAATTTAAATTATCATCAAAATCAACATGCCTAGTGCTATAAAAAATCTCCCTCACAGTCTTTATCTTTTGTGGCATTACAAAACAACTCTAGTAGTATTCAACAAAACAACAACTTTGGTCGTGTTTCGAAAACAACTATGAACAGAGATGTCAAAGCAATAACTCTAGAGTATAACAAAGTAGTAGCTCAGACATTTAGTAGTACAACTCCAAAGGTCAGAGTAGCAGTACCTCAGAAGGTAATTCAAACCCTACACTTACATCATTGCTTTGCGATAGTTTCTCCTTGAACTGTTGTTTTTTGCTACTCCTTTAGGATTTTTTTTCTTTTGGAGCTTCTTCATCATCAAAGGTTATTGTGACTAAAATACCCATGGTTCTATCCACTATTCCATACCATGCTTCATCTACCTATCCCATTTGGGGGCTCTATCAAAGTTTTGTTTAGTGTACATGATGGCCTCCTTTCTACATGTACCCATCCCATTTGTGCAACCTACGAATAGTCCTTCTGGTATAACTTTCACCTTGTAGGACCTATTGATGGGTTATAATAGAGATCCATCTTCTCTATACATCCTCGCACAAATCAACAAAAATATTGTAATAAGTGTTTTTGTTGACCCAATGTGTCAGGTGAATGTGATTATTGAGGAGATTATGTTGATCAATTTCCTACACAAAGATGGGTATGATGCATATGAAAGTACCATTCATACACAACAAAATTTCCATACCTCCTATTGGTTGCATCACCTTGTCCATTTTAGTTGGACCTAAGTCAGTAAACTTTATTTTTAACATAATCCCATGATTTTAACTCTTCAGAGTAAAACTAGGTATCCCCTAGTTAGTCGCAATGAGTGCAATTCCCTCGGTCTTGCATAAGTGTTTGAAACTCATCCATGAGAGTTCAGTGCACATAATCCATGACACTGGCTATAAACTATTGATTACGCATGGTAGCTATTCTTTGGATCACTTTTTTCTTGCACACGTTAGCCCTCTTCCTTCTAGGACATATCTACGCAAAGTACAAGAGTGGGCAGATAATGCCTAAAGTGAGATACCCTCCATCTCCCTATGCCATCTCACATAGGGCTTGTCTAAAGGCTAATGCTGATGTCACCTTGGCTCAAAAAAGAGGAAAGGAGAAGCATGCTCAACAACGTTCTTCTTCTTCTATAGCTATAGTATTGCCTATTACTTCCTCTTACCCTATGGAGGCATCATTAGATTATTATTCTAAGTGTTTGTGGGAGAATCCTATGGTTCCCACTTGGCGAAAGCCCAAGTGTCTTATGTTTGAACTCACCATTCTACCCACGGTGCCTAGGATCATTCAATATGGTGAGGGGAAGGCTCCTTGTGGGGAGTCCTCTATGTCTCAACCTTTGTGGTCTCCTACCGCTCCTACTCCCAAGTTATTGAATGGGAAGAGGCCCATCGCTTAGGCACTAGAGCCAACTCTGGTGAATGTTGCTCCAACCTCCTCTCAATATTTCTCTCCTACTCCTATCTAGTAGTCCCTCCTTCCATTGGAAATGGAGGTGATGGACACTTTGATGGCCGAGCAGAATCCTTCCCAGCTTCTAGTCTCTAGCTCCCAAAGTCACAAAAATTGCCTTGCACGTGAGCATAGGCATTGACGAAAGGCTCTTATGGTTGAGCAGGCTACTTTGAAAAGGAAGGAAGGGGAGTCACCCACCCCCATTTCAAGGCCTACTATTGTGTCCTCCTCTCTTGTTCCCTTTGGTTCAATTCAGTTAGAATTAGTTACTTTTGGTTCCTATTGTGAGTGTAAAGCTCCCCACCCTAAAAAGGTGCAGGTGTTTATTGCTTCATCAGTCAAGCCCCTTTCTTGATGTCCCTTCTGGACATCCCACAATTTTTCAAGCCCATGGATATGCCAAAAACCTTGGTGGTGTCCACCGTGGTTTTCTCCTCCTCCTCCATGCCTTCTGCCTCATCTGTGGCGATCTCGTATCCTTCAACAAAGTGGAAGATGGAGGTTGGCCCTGCTAACAATGGGGGGCATAAGAGGACTCCACCTTCTTCAGAGAGTGGTCCTATGTTAGCATATGCCATCCTAGCACCCTATGATGGAGGAAGTTCCAACATCACCTAAGTTCATCATTGCTCCCAAGTCACTTGGTGAGCCTAGCAGTGAATCTCGGGTGTCGATTCCCTCATCCATTGAGGTAACACATGATACTCCTATGAAGTGCTTGTTTAACTATTTTGACGAGGTCTCGACCCTGTCAACAATATTCACAAAGGCACTAACCTTTGCTCCATAGGAACTGAGTAGAGAAGACCTTGTGGGGCCTTCTTCCTTGGCTCTTGTTGTGGGAGGGTCAAAAGGTTTCTCCCTTGACATTTCTCCCTTGCAGGTCCATCCACCTTCCTTGAATAATAATCTAGATTGGTATTTTGATGACCTCTTGATTGATGAGTACATTAGAGGGTACCTCTTCTTTATCTGTAGTGTAGGGTGTGCGTGATTTTTTGTTTCCCATGCTTGCGTTATGTGTTCTTGGATGACCCTTGTCACCCTCATAGGTGCTTGGATATAGGAGTGATTATGTATTGTAAAACTTCCTCTATTTGTGGCATCATTCTTCTTCGATTATGTGTATTGATTTTTGACAATTCGAGATGATGCAAAGTATTGGGGGAATTTAGGCTTCCCTTCCATGTTGACCCAATTTTTTATTTTTTATTTTATCTTCTTGTGCATTCTTCATATGGTCTGATATAGTAGGGGGTTGATGATAGTTCGTTAAATATGTTGTTATTATACTTATACATATTTATGAGCATCTCTGACCCTAAAATATCAGATCGCTCCCATGACTCTTGTTCATGATACTATTGTTTTTCCATGGGGCTTTCTTTGAGATTTTTGGGTACCTATGTGTTGTCCCTCATGTATGTGACAACATTACCATAGTGACATATCACTATGTCGCATGGGCCACAACATCACTTTTTCATTCTTTCTTTTCTCTCCTTAGGATGCCATGTGCCTCTATGTTCAATACGCACCATCCTAAGGGGGGGCTATCCTATCACTTTGATTTTCAAAAAAATGCATTTGATTGCCAACAAATATTTTCGCAAAAATATTTGCCAACTTTTTCAAAAATCACATTCTCAACGAGGACCCCTATTGGAATGTGTTTCCATCATCATGGGTTCACAAAGAAAGAACTTGAAAAAATTTCCTCCAAGGAGGGAGAAAATTTTCCTGAAGGAGAAGCCTCAACCTTTCCCTCTTGAGGGGGAATTTTCCTCCTCTCGAATTCCTTGATGAAGTGATCATCTTTCAAAAGGATTCCTTGATGTTGAATTGATTTTTTAAAAATGCTCTCTCACTTTCAAATAGCACATCCCTTGAGTGGACCCCTTTCCTTTTGAAGGGTTCCTAAGGGACTCCTTTGAAATATCTTCCTTCAATTCTTTGACTATCTTTATGACTGTCTGCTTTTTTTCCTATATGACTACTTTTTGTAAGTTCTAACATGTTCTATCTACAGATTAAAATGTCACTTTGTAGGTTTTCCTATGAAGCTACTTTCTAGTCTAACTCTATGGAGTCCCTTACTTTGGGCTTCCTTTAGGAGAGAGTACCTAGGGGTACCTTATTTGTAGGTCTGAGGGCCTATAGAGTGCTTACATCTTGCAGGATTTGTCCATCATTTGTCTACAGGCCTTTGGTGTGCTTTGTTCAACTTTGTCATTCCGAGGAGCTATAAATTCCTTTCTTTGAACCTTCTTAGGAGAGAGTACCCATGGAGTCCTTTTCCTACCCTACACTTTTGAGCTCACCAGATTATGGTTTGCTTCCTCAACGGTTTAGGTATAGATTTCTAACTCTTTGATGTACTTTACCAAACACTCACTAACACTCGTGATCGCTAAAGTGGAGGAAAAATGTCTAGGAGAAAATTTTCACACCTTGTGTAAATTCCCCTTTTGCATCCCTCTTCCTTAAAAAATAAAACCTAAATGTGAAATTTCACATCACCTGTCCAAAGTACATACACTTGGCACCTCTTTTTTTTGTTGGTGGGGAATATTTGTTGGGAATGCGAGTGTGGCATGCAGACATCTACATGTTGTGCTACCATCCCTAATAGATTCCTACCTGTAGTGTCCACAAGAAAGTTACGCTCTCCATTCTACATGAAGCATAACGCATCTGTGTTGACCAATTGACCTGAAAATGGCTCTTTTCCTCATTATTTCACTTGAAATGCCCATCTTTCAATTTCACTTCATCTTCTGTGAAATTCTTGATCTCTTGAGAATTCTCATAAAATTCCATTGAGCATTATAGTATCTTGTTACTCAATCCACTTTATTTTTGTACATGTGCTACCATAGAAGTTGTGAGTTTGGATTCTTGTGAAACCTCCCTTCATCAATGCTATGACTGTGTCAACTTTGCTAAATTTGTTTTCTTTCCTTCTCCCTTCATTTTCCTTGAGTTCCTTTGGGTGGAGGTGGTATTGCTTCACTTTTCTTTGTTGGCATGATTTGATAGAGTAGCATTGCACTATCTTTTTTAGTGTTCAATAGTCTCCTTTCTCTTTCCTTTATCACATTTTCTACTTTGTGGCTTTCTTGTTTATCTACAAAAGTGGAAATACTAAAGTGGGGGTTTGATTGAGGAAAAACCCTATACAACCCAACATTTTTTTCCTATCTTGGCTATGTAAGTGAATGTGTGTGTGAAGTTCACTGGTGAACTAGAGCTTCAATGAGTTGGTTTTCATCACCCTTACTTTCATCTAGCTTATTTATCATTTATATAGTTATTTATGGTACTTTCTAGTTTTGTTTGTTTTGTTAAACTTAGTTAGCTAGATAGTTAGTAGGTTTTCTTGTTTCTTGTACTATATTTCATGCTTTCTAGCCATACAGATGCCAACGCTCCAGTGAGAAACCAATGCATCACATTGTCATCCTTGACTCACACTACCATCCTTAGGTACAGAGATGTCTGAGGTGCAATTTGGATTCTAGAAACTAGCTTGTCTAGCCCCATTCATGTTTTTGGATTGGTAGATTGATAGAAGCACTTCAGAGTGCTCTTTATTCTCTATCCTTGCCTTAAACACCAACAAGCTTGAGGTAAGATAGGGAAGCCCTCCACTCTCGGCTCTCCATGACCTAAAGCCTTGGTGTGGTTTTTCCCCCTACCTTACATGAATGATCTATCATGTCCTCTTTATTGTTAACATTTATCATTTGCTACTTTAAATCAATTGTTCATAGGATGGTGTTTAGCAATTTCTTTAAAGTCGAGGTATACATTAGCATTATTATTTTTGTTTTACAACTCATTTTTCATTGTGTGGTCTTCTTACTTCATGTGATGCGTCTTTCTCTTTGTGGTGACATTGGGTGTGATGTCCTTCAAGAGCGTGATCTCTCTTAGCATATTATATTCCTCTTAGTGGATTGATGTGACATAATGCATCCTCTAAGTTGTGAATCTTCTATTCTTTGATTGGTCCTCTCTTCGAGACATGAACTAAGAAAAAATCCTTTGAATGTACCTTACACTATTTTGCAATTACAATATCTGTTATATGGCCACCTTACATAACACATTTTGTTTACATGTGGGGTGAATCCTATTTGTTCATGGGTGTTAGCATGTGAATTTTTGTTGGCCTCATGAATCATGTTGTCCTGTTGTGTAAAGCCGTATGAAAGTTGTGTGGAGATTTTGTATGGTTTTATGTATGGAAGACAAACTTAAGCATGACTTTCCCATATCCACTTGCTTTTCTATGTGAGCGCATACTGACCATGTGCATATGTGTCTCATTGGGGGATAAACCTAGTGGATGGCATGAGGTTCCACTGGCCCTTGTGAGTGTGTGTTTGGTTTGCATGGTGGACATTGTGTTCCACTTGTAATTTTTTTTAGAGAAACAACTTAGATATGATCCATAGTGTGTGAGACAAATGGCCAAATCTTGATCCACCCCTTTTCTTTTATTTTTCCTTTTTTTTCTCTTTATCTTTGGAAATGTATGGTTGTGTCTTGATTTTGCTCCTTACATCATTTTCATATGTGTTCTTTTGTGCCTATGTTGATTTTCCATAGGATCTTTGTCATGGGGGCTTGATCATCCCTCCTGATCATTGTCATCACATCTTACTAGGATTAGTACACTTGGACCCCTCTTAATGTGTGTTTCTCTACTTTAGTGTGAGTTTGAAGGAAGTTCCTCCTCTCAGTAAAGTGGGGGCTAAATGTAGTGTAGAAAAATGTGTTTCTTTATTATTTGACACTTTTTTGGGCCCTCTCTACTAAAATTTAGCTTCTTTATGCCTTATTTGGTCCTGTTTTGTATCCACAAGCCTTTTTTAATGCATATTTCCAAGGATAATGCTGACACATATCAAATTACCACTCATAATTTAATGATTTTGGTTTGTATGGCCCAAAATTAGTGATTTGGAACTCATACATCAGCTTGGGCGTATGGGTCCCACCTGTGTTTTGGGGCCTAAACCTAAATTTAGCATAGAACTTAGCATTTCCTAAAATTTGTGTCCTAAGCTTAGCCTATTGGGACTCATATGCCCTAACTATTGTATGATTCCCACTTTGCTTGTACCTAATTTTGAATTCAATTCTTGGCGGGATTTTATTCTCCTTGATCCGATGTCAGCTTGTACTGTTGTAATTTCAGGAAATTTCACATGAACAAGTATAAATACAAGGTTATTTCACATTTTTTCTCCTAACAATTTTCATTAGAAAGTGACCTAAGCATTCAAGAATTCTAGCATTTCAAGAGTTGATTATCAAGCATTTTAGAGAATTATTCAATATTCAAGCATCATGTCAAAGTCATCATGCACAATATTGGTTTTTGAGCTAACATTTGTGATGCAGGTTCTTATGATTCACAATAGCATTCAAATCAAGATCTATAACATACAATCAAGAGTCAAGATATACATTCATGCTAGCCATTTCATTGAATATTGCAACCTTTATTCCAAGGTTTTGGTGAGTTTCAACATTGCATGTACTTGTTCATTCATCATTCCTTCTTTCTATTTCATTTCATTTCAAGGTTTGATTACCAAAACAGGGTTTGACCAAGGTAAACCCCTATCCACTAATAAAACAATGTTAACCCCTCTCTTTTTTTTGTGATTTTCATATTTAGGTTAAGATCCATTGAAGAGAAGAATTGGAGAAATTTTTTCAAAGTTACAAAGTTGTCAAAATTGTCATATACATTGCAAGATCACATAAAGTCATCTATAGAGCAGAGTTCAATGTTTCACATTTAGAGATTTGATAGGAGAGAAGCTACAAAATAACACTAGAGGATATGAAAGTTCCAAATAAACCCTAATACTAGGACTAAATTTCCACTTGTAGCATATGAGTTCCAGTATACCATATTTCAAGCATTTTTTGTAGATCCTGGTTTAGTAGTTCCAGATTCTAGATTCGGCCTGAAACCTTAAACTCAGACTAAATCACTCCTACTGGCATATGAGTCCAAATTTGAATTAAAAGTTAGTTTTTTAGGATTCTTGGCCTTATTTTGAGCATCTTTAGTTCTTTAGGCACCCCTCTGTCCTTTCTCATTTTGTTATTCTAATTTTCATTTTCATATCTTAGGTTACATAGATAAGTTTGCATATCATTTGCATCTTCTTCTTTCCAAGCCTTCACTTGGTACTGAATCCCCTCTTTTCTTTAATCACACCCCTAGTACACCTTATTGCAGATGTATTTTCCTCCTTACATCCCTAGATTGAAATCCCTAAGGTTTCCTTGAGTGAAACTTGAAGGAAATTGGTGGACGAACGCTAATACCCCTTTAGCTCCATCTCCCAAAAGAGATAGAGAACATTGATTTTTTTCATTTCAGTAAATATTTAAGTTACAAAAAATAAAATAGAAATAGCAAACAAATGATTTTAAATTTTTAAATGTTAAAATGTTGACACCAACAAAATTTTAATTTAGACAAATTAGGCCACCATGAGAATCATGAAAAGTAGAGAATATGGGGAAAAATTATTAGTTTAGGAGTGAAATATGTATATCTAACTTCAATAGACTATAAAACATGCCAACCAAAAAATTGAGAAAAATAGCTCCACCATTAGATAGTACATGGAATAAACTTTCTATCAATATCTTGTTTGCAAAATTCTAACACCCAAGAAAAATTTATGGTTCCGAAAAAGAAATTGCCCAATTATAGAATTAAAGGCAAGATTTTTGCCATTTTGGGGCTACACACTAGTGACCCATAAAACCTCCTATGCTACTAGGGGTTTAAAAAAGTTCCCCCTATGTCCCCATATAGCCTTTTGGTAAAGACGATCATACAACCCCTCTACCAAATTGAATTGAACAATACACAAATACTTCTTTCTTGAGCCTCCTAATTAGAATGTGATATCCAAAAATATTTCCATTATAGATAAAAGAGCTTCAATTACCATATCTCACCAAGAAACTTAAATGTAATATAGAATTAATAGATTTATGCAAATCCTTTCTTATTGTCTAGATCATATTGAAACATAAGAGAAAAGAATACAAGAATTCACAAGACCATAAAAGAAACTCAAATTACAATAAAAAACATGATGGAAAAAACTTACTAAGAAAAGGGAAGGGGCTTTCCATATTCAAAGCTCTAATACCATGTTAGAATCACTCACACTCATATACCATGTTGAACTGAGTAATTAGGATACACTTAGGATAATCAATCTTAAACAACCAATAACCTCCATATAAACATAGAGAGAATCAACAAAAAGTGACATTATGCCACCAAGAAAGAATACAATATGATAGAAGATTCATAATATATCTTGCAAGATGCAAGCAGAACCTCTCTTATAAAGAGAAGGTATAAAATAGGAATATAAGAGTCCTAAATATTATAATAGGAGACAAATTATCATAACTACCTAGGATACAATAAGATCTAGACACGACAACTAAGTCTTTTAGAAATATCATTAGGACCTAAGTAAACTTAACATGTGAATAAGTCCCCTAGTATGAATTAGCTAGGTACAAGACCTTATTCACTCAAACAATTATAAGATAATGGGTCCTCTTTTTAACTAGAAAGTAATTTTTTTTTTATAAAATTAAATTTTTTCATAGTTGAAGTAAATATTTAAAGCACTTACACATATAATATAAAAAAAGGTATAAAAACATGAAATGTAGAATTTTGTTGCTAGTTCTCAAATATTTAATATATTGTAATACCCATATTATAAAATTTTGCCTCTTATAGGACGTAAAAATTCATTTATTTAAACTTGTGTGTTGTATGGAAAAACATGCACATGTAAAACCAACATAATTTGACCTAAATAAAATTATTTTTATAATTCATATTTTGAAAAGATATATATGATGGTAAAATTTGGTAAGGATATTTTTTATATTTTTATCAATATTTATATTTATTAATTGTTTAATTGCCCTAATTTATATTTTTTTAAACCCCTTGTGTATGGCCTTGACAAATTTCAAGCTAAAATAATTGAAAAAATGATTTTTTTCCATCATGTAGAGAATGACCTCTAGATTGGTCAAACATATTTTTTTCAAAGAATTTCAACATTATAATTTATTAGAAAGAGTTTCATATGTCATTTCAATTTAATGAGTCTATTTTAGTGACATATTAATTAAAAAATAGAAAAATATGTTCAATGACAAAAAATATACATATTTGAAAACTATAAATTGTAATCCATAATGGGTTCTAATTTGGCGTAGAAAATCTAAAAAGAAATTTTCAATCATATTGTCAAAGTTATTTTTTCTCTTGATATTAACATGGCATTATACTTGTAGGTGAAAGGTCAAAGGTTTGGGTTCAAAGCTTAAAATAAAAGAAAAAATTTGGGTCTCAAATTTGTAATATTACGAAATGCATACCTGCTCCAAAACATGTACGTGCTCTAAAAATGAATGGGTATATGGTTTAATTAGAAATGAGTTCCCATTCCATATAAGTAGGAGTTTAGGATTGAACATCCATTCCTATGTGCATACCTTCATTGGTGTAGCATACAAAATTGTCACCCTTGATAATTTTACACTAGGTTTTCCTCCCCCCTATGTTCTTGAACATAATTATGAATTAATTTCCCATTTTATAAACACTCTTGGAAAATAAAACTTGGGAAATAAAATTATGAATTTTGATATTTTTCCCCAAACACTTTTAGACCCATAAAAAGGTGGATCTAGTCTACGGTGCACTACACCCTAGAAAAATTGATTTGGCCACAAATTTGAATATGTTGGTGTTGGTAATTTATTATTTGAATTTCCAATTTTAATTGTTATCCATCAAAATTTTATTTTCATGAAATTAGAATAATTGCATATAAATACAAGGTATTTTCATCCTTTTAATCATAAGCACTTCAATTGAGCAAATTGAAGATCCTAAAATCAGTTAAGGATAGTCAAGATCAAAATTAGCAACATTATTTCACCAATTTCATCAATAAATTTCCATCTAGTAATTCCTTCTAAATCTTCTACATACCTTCTCAAAATTTATTTTTATTTTATATATCCTTTTGAAGGATTTAGTTAACTAAATTTTATGCACGTGCATGCATATTCAAGTTTAATCAATTTAATTATATGTTTGTTGTAAAGCTAATAGGTTGATAATGACTTGATTAATTTTTTCCTTTGAATTAAGTGTACATTATTTTTATGTCCATTACCTAGCTATGCATCCTACAAGGGTGACATGTCACTATTTGATTATCTCAAGATACACACGTTTGAGTGATTCCTAGACTAAATGTTACTAATGTGTCACTTATATTTATTTATTTCATGTCAAATTTTAAATGTTTATATTTTTTATATAATCTTGATATATAGGATGAATGAAATTTGGTTTTGTCCCTCACATATTATAAAAGTACAATTACTTTAAATTATATAGGTTTGTAAAATAAAAAAATAAATAAAATTATACTATTTTAAATTCTATCAAATTCTAAGTTCACCTTATAGGTGCACATATTTCACATCAAGATGAATATACCCAAATTAATTTTCTTAGCTCATCTAAACACTTGGCTACACAAGACCAACCACACATGGATCATATTCCAATTTCTTATCATTACATGTACTTTGTATAGTGCCAACACTTGATAATTAAGTTGAAGTAATTTTGAAAATACATCTTTATATTAAAACTCGAGGCAAAACCTATTTTAAATATTCTCTATTGTTATAAAAATGCAACAAGTATATCTAGTTGGGGTTGACATCTATAATTCACCTCAATCATTTTTTAATTCGAATATTATTTTTATATATGATTAAAAAATAATTTGAAACATGATAATCTATTACTAACAATAAATAAAATATATCATTATGTTTTATCTTATCCAACCAAATCATCGACATATATATGATATAATATAAGAAATAGGTGACTATCAAGAAGATGTTGGGTGTTTAAATCAAGATCATACCTAGGCATCCTTATAGTAAAGTAAAAAATATGACTATATGAGCATCTACGTAAAAAATTTCTCTCAAATGAACTTAGTAGGGTTACATATTCCATTGTTAGAGTTATCAGATTGATGCTCTCTATTTTTCCATGGCTATCGGATATTTGTGTTCAAGATAATTTGATGCAAGTGGAAGCATGTGACTATTTTTTCATCATTTATGAAATTTTTAGAGGATAAATGGGAGGTAGGTTGAAATACTTGATACAATAATAATTAAACAATATTTATTTTTTTATTCTTAAGTTGAATAAATACATTGTTTATATTCTATCTCTATTCCTCTCAATTAATATTTAAATTTTATGAGTTTAGATCTTGAAAGTTTAATGAATTGTTCTAATATAAGAAAATTTAATTTATGTTTCAACATGATATCTTCTACACCTCACGGGTAGGAATGTATCATTCATATGCATACACATAAAACATGGTGGTGTCATCCATTAATTCTTACTACTCATTCCCATTTAAATATTGGTATATCCTTATGTATGATTTGTGTTAAGTGGACTATCACTATCACATGGGTTGTTATATTACACTCCTAAGGTGGTCACACAAAATTTGGGGATCCTTTTTACAATGATACTCTTTTAATTCTCATTTCATGAAATGATGGGATACCATTTAGTTTCTAATACCTGCATCATGTCATATAGCTATCCAATGAATTTTCTAGATATTAATGAGTAGTATAATTATCAAAATAATTCTTAACAATGGAGGATCCAAAAATTATTTGTAACTAATGCTTAATCAATTTATTTAATGTTTCTTACATATTATTACCAAATTTATCAATTGATAAATTATTCACTTAAATTTTTCCATTAATCTTCTATAGATTATTGTCTTCATTTAATGTTATTAGATTCTTGACGATATTATTATTACCTAGAAAGGTATAGAGTAAGAATGTACTTTGTGTAACTACATAATTTTTCTAAATATCAACTTTAATAAATGTAATGATATCTAATCCATTATGACTATGTATCTAGTTTATTAAGATTGAATTCAAGTTAACTTGAATATCCAAAAACTAATAGATATTTGATAAGCCTTGGTGGTCAAAAACTACATAGCTACAAAATACTATTCTATTTTGGACAACAACATAGTGATATGTCCCTATAGCTTATTTTATGTGCCCTTAGATCTTAATTGACTAGCATCAATACTTTTAACCATTGGTAGAGGTTGTGTGAGTTTTTAACAACGCAACCTCCCCTTCTCCACATGTTAGCTCTTGTTTAAGTGGTATTTTAGGCATCTATGAGGAGATGGGTTCCATAATTGTGGTATCAAAGCATAACTATAGCTCTAGGAAGAAAGATAGTTGCTTGATACAAGAGTTTAAGGAAGCCTTGTGAGTGTGACTATGGGTGTTTCCATACAAATAGGGATATTGTAGCCAAGAAGATTGTATTAGGAAGGAAAATGAAAGGAAGGAGACTTAGAGAAGTAGGATGCCACAAAGGAGAAGGATGGTAGAGGTTATAGTTGTAGAAGAAATAGGTAGAATAAATGAGGTATTGGAGACTCTAAGGAGAGTGAAAAAATAAAGGTTGAAATAAAACGTGGAATGAGAAGAGGCAAGAACATGAAGGCATTGATAGTGAAGATGATGATGAAGGAGTAGATATGGCTCAATAGGAAGGTGAAAATATATATGGAGATATGGATGCAGGAGAAAGAAAGCTTATAAGAAATATTTCTAACATTGGGAAAGGAAGAAGTGTGGAACTATTAAGCTTCTTAGGAAGTTTAGAACTAGATGAAATAATTTATTCAATAACAGATATGCATGAATACTTTGGGTATGATGAAGTAGAGGACCCCAAAAGAGTGAAAGTCACTCAAACAAGATTGAAAGGGAATGCGATAATGGTCAAAAGAGGTGCAGGATGGGAGAAGAAGAAATGGAATAGACAAGATCACTCAATGGGATCAAATGGTAAGCAAGATGAAGGTTAAATTTCTACCTGTTGATTATCAACTTGAACTTCTTAAGAAATTACATAATTTTAGACAAAGATCGAGTTAAGTGTGAAGGGCTATATAGAGAATGTTTATAAAATTTCCATAATATCAAGCCATAATGAATTAGAACATGAAAATATGGCTAGATATGTTAATGGATTAGGGCTAAATATTAAATATGAGCTAAGTATGATAAGGCTATCAACTATGCAAGAAGCATACCAATATTCTCTAAAGTTATAGGAGAAATTGGAAAGAAAGCATGGAACAACCAAAGGTAGAGGTGGATTCACTTGTAGATTTTTAGGTCATAGATTTTAAGAATACCCACAATGTAGACCAAAAGGATCAAGGAGAACAAGGGCTACAAATACAAACATATCCAAAGGAGATACTGAATCTACATGGTCTACTAGTCAAAAAAATGAACCTAAGAGAGGAGAAGCACTTATGATGAATAGGATTTTCTTAAAACCGACCACAAGAGAATATGAATCTATCCAGAGAAATATTCTGTTTAGAAAAATATGTACATCAGGTAGAAATTATTGCAAGGTTATCATAGATTATGGAAACACTTATAAATTAGTTTCAGATGAAATGGTGAATAAATTAGGGTTAAAATTGATAGCTCACCCTATCTCTTATAGGGTATCATGGTTACACAAAGGGAATCAAGTCTTGGTTGATTAGCAATGCCTAGTGAATTTTCAGATAGGCACTTATGAAGATGAGGTATGGTGTGATGCCTATGGGCATATGTCATTTACTCTTAGGGAGGACATGGTATTTTGATAGGAAGGAAATATGTAATAGAAGAGAAAACACTTACACTTTGGAGAAAAATGGAAGAACGAATTGTCTTCTTCAATAGGTAACTAAGGAAAAAGAGATGGAAAGTGGTCAAAGAACATTGCTAGTGGTAGGAATTTTTTTTTAAAGGGGTTAAGGGGGAAAAATTATGTTTTTAAGTAGTTCCAAAGGAGCTACAAGTAGATGTGACAACTAAAAATAGTGAAACATCTTTAGAAGTAAAGGAGCTAATGAAGAATTTGAGGAAATTTTGTCTAAGGAATTGCAAAAAGAACTACCACCTATGAGAGCATCACTCATTAGATTGATTTTATTTCAAGAGAAATTTTACCCATCAAGGCTACCTATAGGTTGAAACATGCAGAAAATGAAGAGGTGAACAAGAAAATGCAAAAAAAATTAGAGAGAGAACCAAATGGGTGATCCCACAATTCTGGTTTACAATTTTTGGCCAAACTCGACACTGAACTAATTTTTTTAACTAAATTGTCACTTTCAAGCACCTATAGTGGCTAAACCGTGAGAAATTTGAAGATTATGCAAACTAGTGATTTGTGAAATTTTGTCTATAGATTCTAAGTAATTTTTTTCAATTTTTTTGGAATCAAATTGCACTTATTTTTCCATCTCCTTCAAAAACTAGTTTTTTCAGTAAACATCATTTTTAAGGAGTGACGCTCACCCTATAACACAAATTTTTTCCATGAAGGATAAAATTATATTTTTTTCAAATTTAGATTTGTAACTACAATATCTAGTGCTTCCAATTAGTTTCATAGTATTTTATTGAATATTTTTTCCATAATCAAGTTTCAAAGTCAAACCAATTATAATTCAAACATAGGTGGACTGTATAACATAATTTTTTTTGTATGTATCAAAATTCAATTTTTCTTTTGTTGGATCAAAGACTTTAATATTTGGTGCACTCATATTTTTTAGTGTTTTTTTATAATCTTCTTTTTTTTCACATGTGCAAAATAGAGATCTTGATTTTCGGTGAAAATCCTACATTCGCAAGAAATAAAAAATAAATATATAAAAAAAAAAAAATTATTTAAAATTATAATTTTTGGGAAGCTTATAATAAGGATTACATACTTACAAAAAAAAAAATTTAAATGAATTCATTTGATCCCCGAATAGGTAAATCAAAGGTGGGTTTTTATTAACATTTTGATAGGTGTAAGGGTAAGTGCATGGATCTGTGACACAATTTTGGCTCTTAAGATGCCACTTTTTTTTTAAATTAGAAAAATATGATTTGCATGAGAAAATAAAGATAGTTATGCTCAAAATTTCAAGATGCAACAAGAACAAAAGTTGAAGTTCTCCGAGTCTAGTTTCTAAGCTACTAATTTATTTTGAAATTAATGAAGATTAAGGGTCTCAAAAAGGGGAGGGCCCAAAACAAGTCCTTTTTTTATAAAAAAAAAAGAAGCATAGCGCCTGAGGTCTCTCCCCTTTTTGATATTTTTTTTAAAAAATTTTAGAAATCCCAACGGGGAGAAATTAGCTAACAGTGCCATGTATTTTATCCGTGTTGTTTCGGATAATTTTTTTAATGAATATATAATATTTTATGAGTTTTCAAAGTGGACACATCCTAAAAAGCTGAAATTTGAGTGTGCTCCCCCCTAAATTTTTTGAAAACTAATCGAAAATTGATTTTTTTTTGCATCATGTGTAGAATGGAGTCTAGTTTCAAAAAATGTAATTTTTTTCACGTTTCGATGAACAAGTAAAAATCTATCCTAAAACTACCACATGTTAGTTTTTGACCAAAATCAAAGGAATTTACAATAGAATCCATGGATAAAAACCTTAACTAAATCAAAATGATTTTTTTTTATATATTTAGATAACTAAGAGAGAGGTTAACACTACCACAGTTTTTTTAATAAACTTTCATTGAAAGATGTGCAAATGAGACAAGGAGCACGAACGGAAATATGAGGAAATTTGGAAAATCCTATCAATTAACATGTCCAAAGCAGGTCATTTGGTGAGCGCCAAATTTGGTGCTCACCAAATGGCACATCACATTTGGTGACAGCCAAATTTGGCACTTTCCAAATGGCACATCAGATTTGGCGAGTGCCAAATTTGATGTGTCATTTGGCGAGCACCAAATTTGGCACTCGCCAAATGACCTACTTTGAACAAAACCTAAATTTCCCCTCTTTGTTCGACAACTTTGATAATGCTTAGAGTGCATAGTTTATGATCGTAGAGGGATAGTTGAGCTTTTACATTTCATACACTCTCTAACTTACCCTAACTGGATAACTCTTTATCCCTTTGAAGGCTCTCTCTCTCTTAGGTCTCACTCCCTCCCATGTGACCTAGACTACTCTCTCTCAGTCCAATGCCCTCTCTTAGGTCTCTTTCCCTCCCACCTAGGTACCTAAATAAATCTATCTCACTCCAACCTCTTTTCTCACTCTCCCTCTCTCTCCCCCTTTGGTTTTTTTATCTCTCTCACTCCATCTCCCTC
>VDFB02000017.1:226395070-226479547 GCA_007258455.2 Sequoia sempervirens
GTTTAGGGTTGAGAGAGATAGGGGGGGTTGAGAGGTTTAGGGTTTTAAGGTTTAGGGTTGAGAGAGAGAGAGACAGGGGTTGATAGTATTAGGGTTTTAGGGTTTACGGTTTATGATTTAAGGGTTGAGGGTATAGGTTTTAAGGTTTAGGGTTTTAGGGTTTTAGGGTAGAGGGTAGAGGGTAGAGGGTATAGGATATAGGGTTGAGGGTTTTAGGGTTGAGGCTTTAAGGGTTTACAATTTATAGTTTAAGGGTAGAGGGTAGACAAATCTATTTCACTCCAACCCCTCTCCCATTGTGAGGTCTTTCCCCCCACCCTAACTGGATAACTCTCTATCCCTCTCAAGTCTCTATCACTCTCAGGTATCAGTCCCTACCACACTACTAGGACTAATCTCTCTCACTCATATCCCCTTTCCATCTATCTCAAGTTTCACTCCTTTCCTATTGATATTGTGAAAGCATTTCAAAGCACCAAATTTGGCGCTTTCGAAATTTGGTGAGCGCTAAATGTGTTTTTTAGCTTGAAATGGTAAAATAGGGGTTGACCCCATGATTTAGGCTGAAATGCTTCTGCTTTTGTTTGGTTCAGTGCTTTATCCAATTGAGAATTTCCTTCTTTATACAATTGTCTCCCTATTGTACCAATCTATGCTTGATCCATCACCTGTTTGCCACCAATTTACATGCCATACAATGTAGATGAAGACATTTTGAAGTTTCTACATCATTTTACATTATCTTAGGTAATATATTCATTTTGGTAATATTGAAATGTTTATATTTAGTATGTTCATTTATTTTTGACAATAATCTAAATTCCTTTAATGATTTTATTAATCATAACAATTGGACATAGAATTCAACATTGAATTAGATGGGAGTTGCATAAAAAAGTTTAATTTTTATGACTTTGAAGAAAAAAATGAAAACCATAACATAATTTAGATTAATTCATGTTTAAAATTATATAAATGACATCAACTTAACATAAATTTTCTTATGTGTTCTATTTTCATTGCTTATAGTAGTTCATTTATAACATGCTTAGATAAATGAATTCAACTTAACACAAGTTTTTTGTTTTGTTTTGACAATTTATAGACTATTAATTTGATGATTTTATTAATCTTCATTTTTACACATAGAATTGAACATCAAATTCATTATTACTGATGGTTGTGGGAAAACTTTTATTTTCAACTAATTTGGAAAACCTAAGAGTTTTCATCAATGTTAATGTGCAAGTTTAATTTGGAGAACCTAAGAGCTTTACAAAGGGGCCCTATTGGAAAATCATCCTCAATCCAAAAAATAAATGGGGCAGCAACAACTAGTCAACAAAACCTCCAATTTCACCATTTATTTGTAGTGACTCACTTTCAAAGACATCTAAACAAGAAACCCTCATTTTAGGCAATTTACATGAGGGTTTATTGAAAAAATATATCCCAGATCTTTTCTAGCCTAGCCACCACTTCAAACACCCTTAACTATGTCTACATATGCTTATAATTTCATTCAGTAGCCTCTATCATCAATATTTCACCAAACCCTAGTTCAAAACCTCCATTTTCAAGCAAAATTTGCACAAAAACCTTCGGGACAACAACAAACAAAAGTGTTCAAACATCTTCCTTGCTCCAAAAAAAAATTTACACACCTAAATAATGTCTTACTAATCCATTCCGTCAAGTTACAAAATAAAACAGTGGGTGGAATGGCTTAAAATATCATTTTCATACACTTAAAACCCTTAAAAGAGGGTATAGACACCAATCCTCTGTAATTTCATTAATGTCATTTTTACAACCTTTCCTTTCCTATCTTCCAAAAACTCACCTATTCTTCCTTGTAGGTTTTCAACAAAGGTTTTTTGACCTCAAAAAACCATTAGGTTTCTTTGGAACAACTTTTCCAAAACAAAGCACCTACGCTATCATAGACCACAAATTAGGTCACTTTTACAAAGGGGCCCTATTGGAAACTCATCCTCAATCAAAAAAATCAATGGGGAAGCAAAAAATAGTCAACAAAACCTCCAATTTCACCATTTATTTGTAGTGACACACTTTTGAAGACATCTAAACAAGAAACCCTCATTTTAGGAAATTTACATGGGGGTTTATTGAAAAACCATATCCCAGACCTCTTCTAGCCTAGCCACTACTTCAAACACCCTTAATTATGTCTTCATATGCTTATAAGTTCATTCACTAGCCTCTATCATCAATATTTCACCAAACCCTAGTTCAAAACATCCATTTTGAAGCAAAATTTGCACAAAAACCTTCGGGACAACAACACAAAAAGAATTCAAACATATTGTCTGCTCCAAAAAACCATGAACACATCCAAATCATGCCCTATTGAGCCATTCCACCAAGTTACAAAACAAAAAAATGGGTGGAATGGCTTAAAATATCATTTTTAGACACTCAAAACCCTTAAAACAGGGCATATAGACTGGTCCTCTGTAATTTGTCTCTAAACTGCATAAAAACAATTGAAATCAATCCAAACCAAGTATAAAATTGTGTTAGGCCTTCTTCCCACAAGATTCACTCCATGAAAGATGAAATATTTTTGGTACGCAACCGTACAGATCAAAGAAACTTCAATTTTTTTGGAAAGTACACAAAAAACAGGGGTTGTTTCAATTACTTCTCCTCTCAAAATTACATGCCAACCTCTCTTTGAATTTTTTTTTCTATGTACCATTTTACCCTCCTTGATAAATTTTTGACATGATTTGCAACTTTTACATTTGTTTCCCAAAATGACTCAAATAACCACAAAATGCAATGTAATCAACGGTATGGATATGTTTGAAAAAATGCATTACAAGTTATTTTCTTGTGGTATGGAAGTAGATTTATGTATGATTTTTTTTTTAGCATATAGACATGTTTGATAATTCCAAAGAGCTCACTGCCTTCTTTCATTAAATGCTTTGGTGTGTTCAATAAAATGAAATGTAATCAACATTATCAATATGTTTCATAAAATGCATTACTTACTTTTGTTCTATGTTACTCAGACACTATGATACTTATAAACTTCTCATCTAAGCCTATGGGATCATGTTGTGCTCCTCTACAATAACCTCTCTCAGTTTTTGCTATCTCAGAGGATTTTTCCTGTGATGGCGAGATTTCGCTTGAGGAAAAAGTTATCGAATGCAAGTAGTGTAAAGTTGCAAAGTGGCACAAATTTTGTTTTGCAACTCGTGTGACCAATTAACTATTCCAACACATTTGAGTTTGTATGTTTACACTAGGCATGGTCCTCTTTCACACCCAAACACGTTGAATCACTTCGAGCTATGTTAACCCGACTGCATCCCTTAATAGTCTAAAGTGCAAAATGGCTGCAAACTTCAACATGTTGTTACTTGGACACTGTGACTCTTATAAAATTCTTGTCTAATCCCATGCGATTGTGTTGTTCCCCACTACAATAACCTCTCTCAATTTTTTCTTGGAAGGAAAATAAGCATGTCTAAGTCAAGAGCAAGTCTTCCCAATCTTGGCAAGGCACAAGCAAAGTCGGCCATGCCCATGGTCAAGGAAAATGTCCAAGATGATGCAAAGTTTTCTTGGGAAAGAAAAGATATGTCCAAACTATTTTCAAGTCCGCCCTTGGCTTGAATAATGCTTTTCCAAGAAAAAAGTAAATTCCACCCAACTCAAAGAATACATGGCAAACACAATGTAAAGTTGGCCTAGCTCAAAGTGCATACATGGAAAAGATAACTTAAATCTACCCCAAGCTGAAAATAGGGGATGGAAAACATATTATTAAGTCCGCCTTAGGCCAAGAAAGAAAATTTCAAGCACTTGATGAAGATTTCCTTGCACAATGGCATGCACATGAAGAAGTCTACCCAAGGTTGAAGTGATGATTTCAAGAATGAAGCTAAGTCCACCAAGAAGTGGCAAGACACAAGTAAAGTCCTCCCAACCTTGGAAAAGCACAAGTAGAGTCCGCCTAGCCAAGAGGAGGAAAGAAAACTAAAAAATTGGCTAAGTATTGATACCTTTGGGAGAAAAACTCAGAAAATTGTCTAAGTGTTGATACCTTGGAGAATAAAATTTCAAAATTTGGTTAAGTTTCAAGGAAATTCCATAAGCGATGAGCAACTCTGCCAAACATGGCCAACCAATCATGAAGTTTTCCAAGGATAAAATGAAGATGTCTTGCCAAGTACAAAGTCCACCCAAGAATGGCCTGCTGATCATGAAGTCTGCCCAATTAGAAAGGAAAGTGGCTGGCCAATGAGGAAGTCCACCCAAGCATAATAGAAAAATGGCATGACATGTGCCAAAGTCCTCCAAGGTTAGAAACAAACATGGTAAAAATTTTCAAGAGGAAGCAAAAAATGGCTAAGTGTGGAATTTTCTTACAACAAAAGAATCAAATTTTGACTAGGTGTTGCAAAGAAAATAGGAACAATGAAGAGGAATAAAGAGGAAACGTAAATAGGAAATGAACAAAATCCTTGTCCAAGGATGGAGACTTCCCTACTTAAGACAAGCCAAAATTAAAATTGAAGGAAAATCCATGGGAAAAGTTCATTCGAGCATAGAGATGGCCAAAACCTTGGCTAAGCATTGAATGGTCCACATGAAGGTGTTACAAAATGAAATTGAATAGCCAAAATTTGGCTAAGTATAGGAAATACTTCATAGAGAAAGTTCTGATTTCCTCCATTATGGAAAAAGCACATGGGAGTTCTCCAAATTCAAGGCACTTGAAGGAATTTCAAAGCAATCAGGAAAGAAAATTTTAATAACTAAGTCTAGACATCTGCTCCAAGGGGAGACTTCCAAACCTCAAATGCAAGAACAAAGGACACAATCATTAGCAAATAAAGATATTCTAAGGAAAGAACATGGAAAAGAAAAAGTGATCAAGGGGGACATCCAACATGTTGAGATGGTGCCTCGTCATCTTCCAATCAATCAAATTGTTCAAAGCCAGCATGTCTAGGTTCAATGAACCTGACAATCCATAACGCAACATATTATTATTGTTGGTTTATATTTAGTAGAAGGAAAAGTGTCCCCAAATGTAATTTTCTCATTGGTCGAGAGGTAGTTAGTTGTGACAAACCCTAATTAGGGTTTTATTTTGTAATCTCAGTCATTGATTCAAAATAAATCTTGGCCATTGAATTGTATTTGAGGAGCCTAAAAATTGAGCTCACCCCTCATTTGTAAAACATGGGAGCATCCATCACATATTACCAGTTCACTACCTTGTCTATGCTTTTGCTTACTATTATTCTTTGATAGATTTTTTCCTAGCATCCATCACTTGTCCGAAAGCACTTGTTGTAGGCTCTTATCCATAGTAGCAAGATAGTGAACTGTTTGATAAAATTCTTTAGTAGACATGTATGAAAAATGTGGTTGCATAGACAAGGTAGTAAACTATTTGAAAATTTTCCTCAAAGAAATGTGGTCTCATGGTGATGGAATACCATGACAATCTAGGGAATTTGCTTGTCATGGAATTCTATCACCATGAGACCACATTTCATTGAGGCATTTTTTCAAATAGTTCACTACCTTGTCTATGCTATTGCTTACTCTTACACTTTGATGGATTTTTTCAAAGCATCCATATAGCTTGTTTGAAAGAACCTATTTTATACTTTTAGCCATAGCAGTAAGGAAGTGAAATGATTGATAAAATTATTTGGTAGACATGTATGAAAAATGTGGTAGCATAGAAAAGGTAGTGAACTATTTGAAAAAAAAAACTCAAAGAAATGTGTTCTCTTGGTGATGGAATGCCATGACAAGCACATTGAGACCACATTTCTTTGAGGTAGTTTTTTGAATAGTTCACTACCTTGTCTATGATATTGCTTCTTATTATGCTTTGATATATTTTTTTTGAGCATCCATAGCTTGTTTGGAAGCACCTATTTTAGGCTTTTAGCCATAGAAGCAAGGCAGTGAACTATTTGATAAAATGATTTGGTAAACATGTACGAAAAATGTGGTAGCATAGACAAGGAAATGAATTGTTTGAAAAAATGCCTCAAAGAAATGTGGTCTCATGGTGATGGAATGGTATGAAAATCCATAGAAATTGGCATGTCATGGCATTCCATTACCATGAGACCACATTTCTTTCAGGCATTTTTTTCAAGCAGTTCACTGCCTTGTCTATAGTATTGCTTGCTATTATGCTTTTGATATATTTTTTCCAAGCATCCATAGCTTGTTCAAAAGAAATTGTTTTATGCTTTTAGCCATAGAAAAAGGTAGTTAAATGTTTGAAAAAATATTTTGGTAGACATGTATGAAAAATGTGGTAACATAGACAAGGAAGTGAACTATTTGATAAAATACGTCAAAGAAATTTGGCCTCATAGAATGCCATGATAAGAAAATAAAATTGGTAGTTGCTCCTACTTATTAGTTATACAATGTGAAGCAATTGCATAACTGCTTAGGTTGACTTTGTAAAAACTATATTGTAATTGAAATTTCATCATCTATCAGCATCTAGTTATTAGTTATGCAGTGTGAAGTAATCCTTTGACTTTGAAAGAAGTGCAATAAAATGTAATCAACAATATGAATATAAACTACCAAAAATTATTTTTTACAATTCATTAGTTAAAATATTTATTTTATTTTTTCTCTATATCTCTATATGCTATGGAAATACCTTTCAATTTCAAAATAGATTTTATCTCTTGTTCTACATTTTTTTACGTTTTTTTCAAATATGATTTTTTCTCGACTTTTAAAAAACTCTTATACTTTTGGTTTGTCAAAATTTTCCCCAAAATATTTTTTCTGCTATGCGTTGGAAGCATGAAGCATGCACATGAATATACGCAATATACGTGAAGTATACATGTGAATAAGTGAAGCATACATGTGAATAAGTGAGGCACAAGTAATTCAATCATTTCAAAGGATACAAACCACTAGGAATGGAGCTTATTTACACAATACAATTTAGATGGAGCTTATTGAGCAATCGACAATAATTAATTAAGCATTTGATTTAAACAAAATCCATGCCTACAACATTCAAGCATACAATTTACACAATACGCATGATAACATCATTCAATAATGACAATAGAAAAATAAGATATTTTTAATCAAAAAGACGTAAGGCTATACAATGATATATATTGATAAAAGTATATACAATATATCCAAAAAAGCCATATAGGCTTAGTACAAAGGAGCCATATTATGTACATAAAATTTCACGTATATATCGATAGTACAAAACATATGTTCCTAAATGACACATAGGCATACAAAAAATGACCCTAATACAATCATTTCCCTCTAAAGGAAGGAAATAGATCTTGTGTTGCCTTCAAAATTCAGCTAGATGGAGCGACTATTGGTTCTCTAGTCTTTCGAACACACTCAATAGTCCTCCTCTCTTCACTCTGGACCTTCAACTGATACAATAAAATGTAAAGATGTTAATACACATAAATTGAATTGTGAAATGACATATAACAAAATATAATCACTTACCACATATGGATAATCATTGTTCACATTTACATCTTTACCAAGTCCATGATTTGGAGTGACAACCGCTTGGAGCAATCATCAAGATAGAAATTAAGCTACAAAAAAGTATCATGAAAATTTTCTATAATAGAGCATAAAAGAGAAAATATAATGTCAAATTGACTAATCTGTTGCATACCTCTCTCAATGGATCAGAACTGGCTATTGTTGTAGCAACTCCATGGTCCATTGTGCCATCGACATCACTAGGGTTGTTTGATGTCAACATCTGCAAATGGTAAATGAAAGAGTAAATGGTAGGGTGAACTATTAAATGTTAATGGGATGGGATTAGGAAGGAATAAAGGAAAAAAATGTGAATTAGGAGAAGATAATGTGACAGGATCAAGGAATATAGATGCAATGTTTGTGTTTCTCATCATTTTTTTAGATTTGTATATGTAAAATTATTAAAACTAGCTAACATTGTTTGACAACACCATTATTGAATAAATGACACCTAAGTGTAAGTTGTTTGAGGAAATGAATTATGAGGCATTGTGGAGGTCGAAGGTCCACCAAGAAACTATTTGAAATCCAAAGCATGTTATGAGACAAACATTCAAATATAACATTCAACTGTTCAAATGCAATAATAATATCTTTAATACTAGTTGCATACCTGTGGAATCAACGTCGAGAACAAATAAGGGTCTATAGGAATGGGGCACATCTCATGAACACTCCGACCCTGAAATTTCATCATATCAAAGTTATACTAATTTACTTATTCTTAAATTTTGAAATATAATTTAATAAACAACATTAAATGAACTTGTTGAATTTTACCTAAGTGTCAATTCCAAATGTATCATTCAACAAATCATCTGTGAAATCCATCACCTCTACAACTGATGTAGTTTGTGTAGTTGCATCCTGAGCTCTCTAATAATCATGTGCAAATTGCACCACAAGCACCATAATGGCAGGGTGGAGCTCGAGGCCTACAGATCTCCTCCACGCCAAGATCTACTAGAGGCCTCACACACTGTAAAATGGTCTGGGTGAGTGAGCCAACTGACTTTAGCGTGTCTGCCTCTACACTATCCTTAACAATGGAAGGAATGATGACATGCTCCACCATGGGTCTGGCCAAGGGTCTCGGTGCCAATTGTGGATTACATTGTGCAATAGGTCTATCATGTGTAGAGCCTTCACCTCTACCCTGAAAGTTGAAGATTTCAAACTAATTTGGCATCTTATTGAGGATAAACTCACAATAGAGTTTCCTCAAAAATTATTGTGGTACCTCATGGTTATTGCATGGAGGTTGGTCAAATACCATCCACCACCACTCCCAATTTATTTTTTTAATTAACTCATGGTGGCACCAATGGATGGGGAACCTCCTACATGTATGATACAAAGGTGTGTTGGTTTCCAGGTCTATAAATAGGGCACACAAGTCAGCTTTGGTAATTTCTTATTTTTTAACATCCACATATGACAAACCACTAGCATAATATTGTCTCATCTCATCCCTCTTATTTGACCAAACATTTATTTTCTCACTCATTTATCCTACATGAGATAAAATTGACTTCAATGATTCAACAATCCCTCTCCTATAAGGGTGGGTTTCTACATGCTCAGTTAATCTTCCAATTAATTGTTCAATGTCTCTTTTATTGTTTTCAATTTGATTTAGAATATTTTATTTTGTTGCTTGAGGATGCCTATGAATTGATGGAGGGGTTTCAGGTTGTTCTTGATAGGAGGCTCTTCCTGAGGGGGTGACTATGAATTCTCAACGTTTGGAGGTGGAGATTCATTCCCTGAGAATTAGAACAAAATTTTATTATAAAAACCTATTTCAATCTGCATTCTAAATCAAATTTGAAATAAATAGAATAAAAATACATACCTCTTCACAATATTCGATGTCTTTGACGTGTTGGTGAAATCCTTGTGAAAAATAGCAAGGTAAGGATGCAAATAATGGATGATATTTGGTGAGCGTGAGTTGCAAACCTCAAATCCTCCAAGCCAAGCCATGGGTTGAAGTGGAATGAGGGTTTCAAATTCATTTTTTTTTCTTTTATTCAAATTTTCCATTCGACACACACCAAATGAATTCAATTCATTTGGTGTGCTTCAAATTTGGTGTGCACCAAATGGCGAATTTCAGCCCTTTTTTGCAAATTTTTCCAATTTCGCACCTAAATTGTGTCACAGATTGGTGCACTTACTCATAAAGGAGACTCTATTTACGTATGGGTTAAAGCTGGTGGGGTTCTATGCAATAGGATTTGATCTAGGGTAGTTTGATCAAACCATCTTCAATTAGAATGCTTTAAATGAAAATTTTTAAGGCTTAAATCATTATATTTTCTAAAAATATGTGATTTCAGAAAAAAATTAGAATCTCCCAAAAATTGTAAACCAGCTTTGTGGGATCACCCAATTTTATTAGCACCAAAGAAGGATGGTGAATAGAGATTATGCATAGACTCAAGATCAATCAACAAAATAACAATTAGGTATATTTTCCCTTACCAAGAATGGATGATCTCATGGAATATTTGGGGAAGGCTAGTTATTTTACAAAAAAAATTTAAACAATGGGTATCACCAAATTAGAATAAGACAGGGTGATGGGTGGAAAAATTCTCTTAATACCAAGGATGGGTTGTATGAGTGGTTAGTGATGCTCTTTGGATTAAAAAATGTACCCAACATGTTTATGAGATTGATGAATGAAGTGTTAAAACCATTTAAAGGATTTTTTTGATAGTTTATCTTGATGACATTCTAATTTTAGTAGCAGCAAGGAAGATAATTGTTTGTACATTAGAAAATTCCTACAAAGGCTCAAGGAGGAAAGGTTATTAGTGAATTTAAAAAAGCATAGTTTTATGAAGGAGAAATTAGTTCATTTGAGATATATTATCTCACTACAAGGGTTACAGATGGATCCAAGAAAGATTTGTGCTATAATTGAATGGACAATACCTAGAAATGTACATAAGGTTCAAATTTTCAATGGTTTAGCTAGTTTCTATTATAAAATTATTTTAAATTTTAGTAGGATATTTACATTCATAACCAAAACCATAAAGGGAGACAAGAAGGAGTTTCACTCCAGATAGAAACAAAAAATTAAAGTTTTTAGATTTTGAAGGTCATTGAGAAACTGATGTTAGCATTGCCCGATTTTGAAAAATTATTTCAATTGGGTTGTGATCCCAGTTAGACAACCATAGGAGTGGTTCAAAGTGAAGAGGGCATACTTATGGCATATTCTATTGAAGAGCTGAATGATTCCAAGAAGAGGTACTATGTTTATAATCAAAAAATTTATGCCATTACAAAAGCTTTAAAGAAGTGGCATCATTATTTTCTTCTAAAAGAGTTTAATCTTTATACATATCATCATTCTTTACAAATCATTTATAATAAAACTAAGCTTAACCAATGACACATTTTCATAAATATGAAATAGATTAAGTAACCAATATCTTCTACTAGAGAGATAAACTATAAAACGATAAATAAAATAACAAAATTATAGACCCAAGATTAAAAGATATGTGCAAATTTCAAGATGACACAATTGCATTAGGAGACCAAAGAAAATATCGAGAATAATAACTACATGCATCAAAGTATATGTATGTCAAAGTATGCAAGAGAATGCTAGAATATATGAAAAAAAAAGCTAGGTAGTGAGTTTGTGTAGAAATAAGGAGATGATGGAGGTGGAAAATTCAACCGATAGGAATTAACCACCAAAAGTGGATGATGCCACAAAAAGTGGAAAGTGTTCCACCCTTTTAAGGAAGCAGACACCAAATCACTTATCTCCTAGTTTTAAACTCACTTTATTATCCTAATAAACTTAATAAAAGTGTAGGAAAAATGTAGGACTAAGGGGAAATAAATTAACACACTATGAAAATAAAAACCTACACAAACACCCCCCTTAAGAAAATCTTAGGAGGATGGAAAAAATGATGAGTCCTAGAAAATGATGCTATGTTAGGTACCCATGTACATAAAAATCTACCACAAAGAGGAAGAAGCCACCTCCCATAAAAAGGAAGTATGCTCTCCCATAATAGAGAGAAAAATGAAGGGGAAGGATAAAGAAACCACCCCAAAGATATCCAATGGTATATGTCCGAAATTGGATGTATAAGATGGTCCATGATCATTGAACAACATTCCTCCTCTAATGAAGAAACAAAACCAAAAGCATATGCAATCTATCTCCCCACTCCTGAAAGGAATGTGTAGGAAGAAAAATCAAGATATATGGAGTCTCTACACTTGGCTCAAGTGTCCCCATGTCAATGTTGAAATATGTCATAATCAAATCATGTATTCTATGACACACTATTGAAAATCATAAATTATAATCTTCTAGAGAATGATTTAGAACACCATCCAAAGACTCAATTATCTCCTCTGAAGATGCCTCCTCTAAATGTTGATCTAAAGTATCCACACTCATGTCAAGCTATAAGGAATGATCATGTAGAGAATTAAGTAGACAGTCATAATATTCCCTCACAAAAACAAAAGAAGAATTAACTCTATCAAATAGAATATAAATGCAATCAATAAAATCTCACAAATCTACAATATATGTCTCCATAAAAAAATTGAAATACTTTTCATGAGATCATCCCACAAAGCTAAATCTGAAAGATAATGTATATCCAACTGCAAATAATCATTGGAAGCTTTTGAAGAAGCAACAATAGATGGAGGATAAAGAATGCAAGGTTTGAGAATTGGATCACTTGCAAGTATACCCAAGTTTAAGTAACCAAAATTATCCTCAAAATTAAAGTCCACAATAGAAGTGTGATCATCATCCAAAGGATGGAATCCATCATCAAGAACAAAATTTGAAAAGGAATACAATCAAGATGCATGATCAACTACACTAGTAGCAATAATATATTTTCTCTAAAAATCTCTGATAAGAACTGAATCGGGAGTGAATTCCATAGTCTTCCCTACTTCACTATGAGTAACTTCGTAGATGAAAAGAAGATTATTGGATGAATGAGGTTTTCACAATACATAATTGAAAGTACCATCCTCTATATAAACATATAACTTCCCAATTAAATTTATGTATGTATTGTTACCCATAAAAATAGGTGGCACAAAAAAAGGCTCAAAAGAAAAGAACATGGACTATGAAGAAGTCATATGGTGAGAAGCTCCAAAATTTATAAGTCATCTATGTGATCCAATACTCATAGAAGCACAAAGATATTTTCCTTTATCTTTGTCTAATGTATAAGTATAACTAGCATGGCCTTTTTTTTTTCTTAGTGGATTCTTGGTTTGATGAAGATGGAGTTTCAATGACCCATTTATTGCTCTTCTCAAGAAGATGTGTGAGCTGATCAACCTATTTCTTCATACATTTATGTTCATCATGACTAAGTTTCTTAGAATACGCACATTTAATGTTATCCTTCTTAGATTTATCTTGATTTGAAGGTCACTTTTATCAATATTAGAAGATGTATCTGGAGCATTCTCTCCTTGATTATTTTGTTTCTTATTTTATTTGCCATTATCTTTTTGATCTTTAGTGCTTTGACTTACAACCAAGGCATGAGACTTAGAAGATTTGATAGTTCCCCTTTCAACAAAATTTTCCTATTCTTTTATAATTTTATTAGAAAACACGTCAAGTTAAGGCATTGTTTAGGAAGTTGCTAAGGAAGTTTTAGTGGCATAGAATGTACAAATAAAGACTGAATAGTTTGGACCAAGCTTAGAGAGAATACATAAGATCATTTTTTTGTCATATTTCTCAACTCCACACTATTTCAATTATAATATTATGGCCTTTAGTTTGGTGAAGAAGTCTTGTATTGTATCCAAAATTGGAGTTAAACCTATTAGTTCATTATCCAATTGATGACCTCTTAATTCATCTTGTTCACAAAAGAGTTTTCGAATGTTTTCTATACATCATTTGTTGTAGACAAAGATTCAACATGAAAGACTAAATCTAGAGATATAGACATACACAAGGTTCCAAATGCTTCATCAGAGTTATTAAACCATTTTGGATTTTCTGAATTAATTCTTGGTTGAGATTCTAGTCCCATTGTTACCCTATACAATCCATACTTTTTAAAGTAGAGTGACATTTTACTTTTCCATTCAAAATAGTTGTAGGTTCTTAGCATATGAACTATTTTTTGATCCATTTTAAGTAGAAAAGAAGATTTCTTATGAGTACATGAAAAGAGATTGAAAACTACAAAAGAGACACTAAGAGACACCCTCCTTTTAACTAGTTTCAAAAACCACCCCCAAAGATAGTACAATTTTGAAACTTTATAATTAGTGTGTTTACAAAGCCTTTTACCATATACAATTCTCAGTAGGCCCATAGTAGCTAGAACTACAACTCTTGATACAAAATTAAAATGACACAAAAGATGGAAAAATTAGCTTTCTAGATGTGTAGGACTCTTCAATACCTTTCCATTTCCTATTTATTTGTAAAAAAAAAAGAAACAAGGTGAAAGTTATGGCTTGCTTAAGAAAAAAAAAACCCCCAACATGAAATATCTAAAAATTAAGGAAAAAATTAGTTTAAAAACCTCTATGGATTGAAAGTGCTTGTCTCCAACTTTTTGGCGATATCATGTTCTCAAAAAATGAACATTGTGGCAAAAAATTATGCAAGTTTGGAAAAAAAGGCCTAATTTGGCCTATAAGAGGACCCTGTTGGCCCCATAGTGACCCTCAAGCAGTAGATTAGCAGCTAGAGGGAAAATAGTTCAGTGGTAATTTGAAGTTTACTACTGGAGGTCAGAGCATAACTATCACAATTTATATTAGTTTGTCACTGTTAAAATATATTGCTTGTGCTTATAACTTAAATTGTATTTAAAAGTTCTTTGCGGTATTTTCAAGTTCGTGGGCAGTTAATTATGCTAGCAGCCCTTTGGCTTTAGGGCTATAAGCCTCTGCACTAGGCACTAAGTGCCTTAGCACTACGCGCTTAAGGCACTGGTGTTCAGTGCCTTATTACCAAGTGCTTCAGGAACTAGTATTGAGTACCTTAGAACCAAGTGCTTAAGGCACCAATGCTAAGTGCTTATGCGCTCAGTGCATAAAATAATTTTATTTTATTTTATTTTTGATTTTTTTTGAATTTTCAGACTATATAACTACAATTGGGGGGTCTATGACCCTAGAATTTTTTTTTCCTTTACAGCTCCCAACACCATATATGGCTAAATTTTATGTCAAAATTAATCTCTTCAGTCTCTTGAACACAATGGAAAGGTCATTTTTGGTTGAAAAATACTCCTACAAAAGCTTGTTTTGAAAATCTAAGATTCAAACCCTTGTTTTCTCATGTGTCATATGGTGGCCAAATTGAGTGAAAAAGAAGCTAAATTTTACTTTATGAAGCCTCTTGGATGTAATGAGAAAGTTAAAAATACTTCCATTATAGCCAAAATATGTATAATCACTATATCTCACCAAAAACACACATACAAATATAGGATTAATAGATATTCATAATTCCTTTTTTATTCTCTAGATCATTTGAAATGCAAGAGAAGAGCATATGAGAATTTACAAGTTCATACAAAAAACTCCAATCTCTTGTTTATTTTAATACAAATACTCAAAAATATCAAAATCTAAGATTTTATATTATGTTAAAAATCTGAAATAGATTGAATAACTAAGTTCTTCTATTAGAGAGATAAGCTATAAACTATAAATGAAATAGCACAATTACAAACTTGAGATTACAAGAGATATGGAAATTTCAAGATGAAAAGTGAATAGGTTAATTTTGTGCTCTCTCTTTCACCTCTAGGGTTTTGTAACCTAAAAGGAAAGGGGAAATTTTTTTATACTATTCACTCAAGAACAGGTATGTGCAGAATCATCCTGGAAAAAACAGGCCCTTAAGTAGCAAAAAATTTAGAAAAATCAGAGTTAGGCAACTTGACATAAAAATTTGAATAAGTTATCTATATTATTTCAAAAATATGTAAGAATAGAATCTATAGAAAATTGAATGTAGTTTCTAAACTACTAGGTTTGTTTAAAAAAAAAAAATATATTCAGTGAAAATTTGAAATTTCAATGTAGTACTTCAATTTCAGGGGAAAAATAAGAAGTAGGTGTTTATTTGACCACCCTAACCACAATAAAATGATAATATTTTTTAATAATATTTTATATATAAGTAGAGGACTCATGTCCTGATGTGATGCATATTTTTTGTAATTTCTTTCCAAGTAAATAATTAATTATGAATTTTTTATTACAACTTAAAAAATAAAATAAAAACTCGTATGTCTAACCACCTTAACTTGGTCAAAACTTCATGAAATTCATTTATTCTTTTTTTAATCCTATAGTATGAGAAGCATAGAATGTGACACATGTTTTGGATTCAAAAACAGTGATACCGTTTGAAATCTATAGATGTTTTTCAATCAACCTATCCAGGGACTTTAATTCGTAATTCAAATAGAAAATGAATAATAATTACTTATTAAATTAAAATTAAAACATAATTTTATATTGGTGGAAACCTGAGAATCTCCTTTAAAAACCCTTTTCGTTTCAACAATTTTGGGTAAAAAAAAAGTCATCAACCACATACCCATCATATTGCCACTTTTTGGCCCATCATGATCCTGCACATACCCGAACAAGCCCATGAGATTTCAATGCAAAGGAGATTGAAATATGAAAAAGGTGAAGGTTCTAGTGAAATGATAAAAGCTAATTAGTATTCACCACCAAGTGTAAACTTGGAAAATACAATTCATTTAAAAACACGGTGCGATATGCAAACAAATGTTAAATGACCTAAACAATGCTCTTGAAATGTGAATAAAATAGAACTAAAAAGAAATAATACAAATGATGTGCACCTGGAAACCTTGAAGAGAATGGAAGTGACTTTGAAATTTTGGAAATCTATACTTTTTATGCTACTAGGACTCATTTTCCAGCCCGGGTGAGTTGGTCCTAGAAAGTGGTTTTTGCATGGGAGTTTGTTATGGGAAAAAGGCTACTGAAATCTACAAAAAGATCTGAAAAACAACAATAGTGGGAATTATTTTCCACTATTGGTGAATCAGTCCCGTTTCACTTTTCTAAAAATTGAAGGTTCTGATATGCACTCTAACACCTGCCCTTTCCTTCCAATTTGAGATTTGGGTCTAAATCTGTGAAAAACACCTTCAAAACAAAATTCAACTGGATTTTATAATGGGGGTTTTACCTTGGTGAAACCCCTAGATTGGTAATTAAACCGTGGTAGAAATAAGAAAATATGCATGAAACCCTAGCCTTAAGTGTATCTAAGACTAGAAAACCTGAAAAATGATTCAATCCTATAACAATGTGTAAGAATATGATGCAATAATGGAAATGCAAGATGAATGACTTACTTGTGATGATCTCCAACTAATGTAAGTGAGATCTAATGATTCTTATACCTTCCTTAGGATGAATGTAGAGTGAAAATGGAAGATGTAATCACTTAGGAAACAAGTCTTTAGAATTGTCTTGATGGCTAGTTGCATCTCCCCAAACTAGAATCCATCATGATTCACCATAGGCATCCATGATCAACCCTTGAAAATGGTAGATCTTGATAGAAAGTGAGCTTGAAGACCTACAAAATACTCTAATTATGCTCCAGTGCTTCAACATTCCTTGCTTATGGAATTGGAATGCTCTTGTGAAAAATTGCTTGAAGATTCTTGATGTTTAATGCTTGCTCAAAGTGCTTGGAGATATGCTTGCTTCTATTGAAATAAAATGACTTAGAAGCTTAGTTTTATAGGAATTGACACTTAATTAACCGTTATTTTTATCTGAAAGGCTGACATTTACAAAAAAATATGATTTGAATTAATGAATTCCCACTCAAATTTGAAAAATACCTCAAATGGGACTCATTCGCCATACTTGGAAAATGGGCCCCACCTAAGGGGGCTCATTCACCCAAGGTAGCGAATGAGTCCCTCATATTTTTGAGGTGATTTTTTGGATTTTTTGGGGATTTTGATGTTTTTATGTGATTTTAAATGATTTTTGAGTGAAATGAGCCTTGAGATCCAAAATAATGGGTCCTAGGGGCTTATAAAAGGTAATTTTCAAAGGGGTGATAATGAAAATGGTGCCAAAATGGGTCCAATTTAAGTGTGAAATTGCCTCTTTCTTCAATAGTGCACAATTTTTGACACTACATTTAGCCCCCACTTTAGCACCCACATGACTCTACATGCATATGTAAGCTAAAGGAATCTAGTGATGATCTTTGTTTCATAAAGGTATACACATACAAGTTCAATTGTGATACAGTAGAATGAAGCCCCCATTGTATTCAACTGCAAAACCACAATGTTAGGAATTGCATCCTACAACATGAATCCGTTATTTGTCAAAAATAGTTTTATCAAACCTCTAACTACAAGTCACATTCAATCGTAGATGTATGCCTCCCCTTGATTTTGCTTGCTTTACAGAGGTGGAATCAAGGTAGCAATATATCTGCGTCGAATGGGGTAAGTCATACCATAGGGAATTTCCAAGTACCATGCCACATGATGATAGATAATTGATGATGTTAGGAGTGAAATCATGATTCCAATGCAATGAATGGAATTGAAAATGGAGTTCACTAGCACCTGTTATGTTTGTTTTAGTGAAATGCACTTGTTATCCCAAATGTAGTAAAAATCCTAGTTTAACTTACATAAAAGAAAAAATTGAAGTAAATTGTAACTTACTTTATCATTTTACCCTTTTTAGATTGAGAATGATTGAATAATAGTGAAATATGCCAAGCAGATGAGAGTACACGCTTGCATGACTAGACATGTTGCAGGACCAGGTGGTAGACAATGAGCATTGTCATGAGGTGAGTTGATTCTTCTGCCTTCGATTTGTCCTTATGAAGTAATTTGATATTTTTTATGCATTTTTAGGTAAATTTAGGATCTTGGAATTTTTTGCAAAGTGCCCCCTTTCTTTGTGAAGTGTCCCATTGTTTCGCAAAGTGTCCCTTTTGCTTGTGAAGTGTACTACATTTTCGCAAATTGTCTCATTTCTTCACGAAGTGTCCCAAAAGTGTCCTACAATGTGTAGGGCCTTTAGGAAAGCATACTAGAATCACTTTAGTACACTTAGATTATTATTGATGTAAAGATTGAAGAGATTAGATTTCTTATAAGACATGTTTTTCTTTTTTCTTTTAAGTACCCACTGATTCACATTAGTGTCTGGGTGGTAGGCAGATTATCCTACTTAGAGATCTAGTCCCCACTCTTTTAGTGGAGGTCATAGAGCTACTTTAGACTATTGGAGTATAATGGGATTACCTGATACCCATCATGAGGTACCATGATGCTATGTCGATGGCACTAGTAGAGCACTGGGATGTCGATACATGTACTTTCCATCTGCCGACTAGTGAGATGACAATCACACTAGAGGAAGTTCACCGTATACTCTAAGTTCCTATCTAGGGTGAGCATGTATTCTTTTGAGTTGTGTGAACATTCCATGAGATGAAATATGACATGAAGTATTGTCTTTGTAGTCCATTACATGATGAGAGAATGAGAGCACAAATTGAGTTTCCTATGTTGTTATATTCATGAGCCTTACTCGTCAAATAGATCATGATGTTGATAGTTGCATTAGTAATCATCCTAGATAGCCGGGGAAGACACCTAGATGGAGGATTGGTACACTTGATACGAGGGATGGTAGAGCACTAGACAGTATATGCCTGGGGGCGTTGTATCCTAGCACACCTATATTATGATCTTGGGTAGTTTATTTTTTGGGAGGTGGATACTATGGTAAATTGTACACTTATATAGGTTTGGTGTCTTGAGCATATCACTTGTACCAAACCTACTGTCTTCCCATGTCCTATAGCCTTGGGTATCCTCAGGCCTTTAGCTATCCTCTATGATGGTTCTGACAGTATGGAGATTTACAATTTTGGAGAGTGCGGTTACTTCGACTGGAGGAGGAGATCCTTTGGAGACCTTATTAGCTTGTGCTTCAATGGCCATATCACACTTGGAAGATGAGTAGGTTATAGCTAGATAGATTTTTGATTGGTAGACATGATTACATAGTATGTCCCTTTTACTACGATTGAGTCATGTGTCAATTCGGGCAGATGTAGATAGCTCCTAGGGCACAAACCTTCTTCAGAAGACTAGTGTGGAGTGCTCAAAGAGCTCGTGATACCATACATCTCACTATAGATGATGTTGTATTTAGTGAGTCTGAGTAATCAGATCACGACGTGCCTTTGATCTCTGACGTAGATGATGTCGGTGTCACATATGGCTATGAGGAGTGGTGGATAGTATCATGGCCAACTCTCGTGTTTCCTATGTAGGAGCCAATAGGTGATGTAGGACCACTCTCAGATGAGGGATATGAGGCAGAAGATAGGGATGAGGAGACATTCTATAGGGCTATAGATATATTTACAAATGTCATAAACAAGGAGTACGATGAGGATACAGATCCTAAGTATGACAGCCAAGACAAAGGAGATGACGAGGATGACGAGAAGGACCAAGACGGGGTTGATGAGGAGGATAAGGAGGAGGAGCGGCCCATGAGTGAGGGTGAGGAGGCAGTAGATGAGGATCTAGTGGAACAAGATTTGGGAGAGCTCTCTCCCATTCGTATGACTAGATCACGAGCAATAACTACAACAGGCACCAATACCCATAGTGATGGAGAGGCTAGCACATCCTCCATGCCCCTTGCACACGACGAGGCTGATTTCAAATGGCTAGCTAGGGATATAGGTTATGCTTTTTTATTCACTAGTATGCTTTATGCTTGTGCTTAAACTTTATATATATATCATGATGTATATTGATTATTCATTGTTTCTATCTTGTAGGATCTGTGAGAGATTTTTGGGATCTCTATCAATAGGTGGCTATAGAGATAGTTCCCCCATCAATTCACGAGGAGGCCACAGACTCATACTTTCTTCCCCATCCATTGTGGATTAGAACCTAGAGTTGTTCAGGCCATACATGAGACTATGGGTAGCGTATGAGAGTTTGATGAGGTGTGTCCACTGAGCTGATGCTACCCCTAAGGCATAGTCATCCTAGACCCCAACAGAGTTCAAGAGAGTGGAGGAGGAGGTAGTTAGGCTACAGGAAGAGAGCTATTAGATAGAAAGAGCACATCGGGAGGCCCTTATATAGATACGAAGTTTAGAGTTTTCTCTTGGTACACTTAGTGGATCATGATCATGATCGCACACCACCATCTCTCGACAAACTTCTACCAGATAGATGCGACCACCAAATACCGAGGGATGTAGTAGCCGCAGGCCTCAGTAGTGTTGTATATTTGATGACATGTACATAAAACTTTTATATATATATATATATATATGTAGATATATATATATATATATATATATATATATATATATATATATATATATATATATATATATGTATATATATATATATATATATATATATATATATATATATATATATATATATATATCTATATGTATATATATATCTATACATACATATATATATTATATATGTATGTATAAATATATATGTATACATACATATATATATATTATATATATATATATATATATATATGATAATTTTATGTTTTCTTATTTATTTGAATGTTAAATGACAATGTGATTAATTAAATAACCGTTGTAGACCATTAATGAATGTGATTAATTAAATAACCATTGTAGACCATTAATGAATGCTTCTATCATTTAACATGCATTATGTGATCTAACTAAAACATATTACAATTTCTCTTAGATTCAACATTTGGATTAAGTATGTTATGCTAAATTAAATGCACCAATGATATAATTGAAGAGCATTAAATGCATATAAGGATCTAACCTAACATAACACAAAAAATAAGATTGAATAGAATGAAAGCTAAAGTAATTATTTAAAAATGAATTAAATAACCACCTTAGTGTTCAAGACACACAAGTGAATCTTTTTCAAGAACGAAGGAGTGTGAAAAATCCTAGAATGGAATCCAGTAACTCTAGCAACACTTCTTATCATTCATACTATTTAAGAGGGTTAGATATAATACTAGTGCAAATGTGTGACATTGATATGGTCTTTGAGAGGTGTGTCATCCATTTCTGTTAATGTGTATGCACTAGACCCATAGGTTTCATTAATTACGTAGGGTCCTAACCAACTAGGACTGAATTTCCCTTTTTTTGTTGGGTCAACATTGGCATTTCATTGATTTTCATAAAAGACTAAGTCACCTTTACTAAATATGCAAGGGATGAAATGATCACTATAATTATGTTGTAATTGCTTAGCATAAGCTTTAAGGTGCTCAAGAGCGTTAATGCGTTCTTCATCAAGCATCTCAAGCTAATGTAATCATTGTTGTTTGTAAGTGTCATCATCAATGAGTCCTTGAAGAGAAATCCATAATGTGGGGATTTCTAAATCCAAGGGCATAAACACCTTGGTACCATAGACAAGGTTATAAGGAGTTTTTCCAGTGGATGTTCTAATGCTAGTACAATAAGCCCATAATGTGTACATTAGTTGTGTATGCCAATCCTAGCTATTCTTATTTACTATTTTTTTGAGGATTTGTTTGAGGGTTTAATTAGTTGCTTCAGCTTTTCCATTAGATTGTAGGTAGTAGGGTGTTGAAAATTGATGTTAGATATTGAAGGTATCAAGGAATTTCATCACATCATTATTTTTTAATGGTGTTTCATTATCTGAAATGATCACAGAAGTCCAAAGTGAGAAATAATGTGTTCCAATATGAAATGACATATGACATCAACAATTGTGGATTGAAGAGGAATAACTTCTAACCATTTTTAAAAACAATATGTTGTGATTATAAATGTATGTCAAGCAGATGAAGGTGGTGATATTTTTCCAATGAAATACAATCCCTAAATTGAGAATGGCCAAATAGGGATTTGGGTGCGGAGCTTAGAAGTAGGAGCATGAATCAAATTTATATGTTATTGAAATTTGTGACATCTCTTAACATATAGAAAGCAATATTTTTCCATATGTATCTAGTAGTATCCCATGAGAATGAGTTTTTGCACTAAATAATTTCCTCCAAAATGACCTCCACAGGCACTTGCATGTGCCTCTTGAAGTGCTATGGGGATTTCAGATTCATTAAGACATTGAAGCAAAGTGTCATTAAATTATTGTTTATATAACACATCAGCAAGGATGATGTACTTGGTTGCTAGTTTTCACAACTGACATCAGGTGTTTTTGGTTGTGGGCTCGAGAATAGTACCATCTTTCAAATAGTTGAACATTGTATCATACCATTCACTCAAGTCGTGCTTGGTTGTTTCGAATACTTCTTTAAGTTTGTCATCATTGGATGGTTTCATGATTGGATGGACAGTAAATGTGAAAACATTCAAAGGATCTTTAGGTGAGATAAGAGAGGCCACACTCGCCATTGCATGCACATGTCGATTATCTTTTTGTGGGACATTTTCAATGGCGAATGACTCAAAATTTTCTAACAAGTTCATCATGAGGTCTTTATATTTTTCTAACCTATCATGCTTTGTTTGATATTTTCCATTTATTTGTTTGATTACTAATTGTGAATCACCAAATATCTTAATGTCTTTTGCACCCAAGATTAAAGTGGCACATAGCCCAACAATCAATGCTTCATACTCAATAGTTTTGTTTGTACATAGGAAGTTTAATCAATATGACAAGGGAATAAGATTTCCTGTAAGCTAGAGGAGTATAACACTAGCACCAGAGCCTGTTCTACACTTAGATCCATCAAAGTATAACTCCCATGTACTATATTCAATTTTCAACACATTATAATTGGGAAAAGAGTCATTATTAGGTAATGCTAAAGGGGAATGAGTGCCAGCCAATTGGTCGATGAAGGCATGACCCTTAATTAATTTTTGTGAAACAAATTTCAAGTAAAACTCAGTCAACAACATCACCCACATAGCTAGACATCCTAATAAATTTGTTTTATTGAAAATTTGTTTAAGAAGGTCAAATTTGGTCATTACTTGTATTTCTGCATTCAATAAATAATTTTGCAACTTGCTAGTAGCAAATACAAGGGCCAAGCATTGATTTTTGATTGTTGCACGTATCATTTCTCATAAGCTATCATAGTTTGGCTGATGTAATAGACCAGATGCTCTTTACCATTTTCATCTTGTTGAGCCAACAATGTTGTGAGAGCATGGGCTGATGCGGCTATGTAAAGTACGAACGATTTTTTTTGTATAGTGGGTTGTAAAATAGGTGGAGTTACAAGGTATTATTTCAAGCTCTTGAAAGTCTATTTACAATCGTCATTCCAATTGAAGTGGACATCCGTTTTAAGGAGATGTGTAAATGGTAATGTTTGATCAACCAAAGATGCAACAAAACAACGGATGACTTGAATTCATCTTTGTAACGTGCACAACTAAGAAATATTTTTCGGAGGTAGCATGCTGACAATAGCATCAATCTTCTTTTAATCCACCTCAATGCCTCTGTGAGATATGATAAACCCTAAAATTTTCCCACTATCTACACCAAAGACACATTTTTTTGGATTGAATATCATGTTTTATTTTAACATCCACTCAAAGATTTTTCGAAGGATATGCACATTGTCTTGTCTTTTTAATTATTTGGAGAGAATGTCATCAAGATAATCTTCTAAAATTTTATGTATGCAATCATGAAATATTAGTGTCATAGCTCATTGATATGTTGCACCTTCATTCTTTAATCTAAAAGGCATCATAACCCAACAAAATGTTCCCCAAATAGTTGTAAATGTCATTTTGTACTAATCTTGAGGGTTGATGAAAATTTGATTATATACATAAAATCCATCCATGAATGACAATAAAGCATGTCCAAAAGTTGAATCCACTATCATGTCTATATTAGGAAGGGGAAATTCATATTTCAAAGAGGCTTTATTTAGATCATGAAAATATGTACACATCCTAGTACGATTGTCATGTTTTGAAATTGCAATAATATTTGAGATCCATGGAGAATAATATATAGGTCTTATAAAACCAACTTGAAGGAGTTTTTCAAGTTCACCCTTAACAAGAAAATCTATTTTAGGATTCATCTTTCATATCTTTTGTCGAACAGGCTTGGAATTTTCAACAAGGACAATGCTATGTGTCACTATCTTTGGATCAATTCCTGGCATGTTTGAATATTTCCAAGCAAAGAGTTCGGGAAAGTCATGGAACAAGGTTGCAATATCCTCTTGTTCTTCATCATCAAGGAACTTCCCTATCTTAATGACTTTTTCTTTATCAGTTATATCCATTGGTGTATCAATTGTGTCTCCTACAAGAAATGCATTCGACTTTGAAGATTTAGGGTTATATTTTTCTACACTTGTTTCATTCTCATTACTTTCAACGTCTGCATCTCTTTGCTTGGTGTTGGTCATAATGCATGTAACCTTTGTCTTGGGAGGAGTAGATGGTGTATCATAAACTCCTAACATTTGTTTCAAGGCTTCATTATCATCAAAGTTCTCCCACGATGGTTGTAAATCCATGTCAAGCAATTCAGGATGTTTCATAGTGAGTTTGATCTTTGGCTTGCACATGATAGTATGGATGTTTAACAATGGTTTCTTCATTGCTTGTGTAATTTTAGAAGGAAAATATCCCAAACTAGTTTTCATCTCTTGTGTATTAGGTTCTATAGGGACACAAATTCCTTGTTCTTTCTTTCCACATCCTCTACCACTATAACCTAATTTTTTCATAAGTTCATAACCTCTCCCATAAATTTTTTCCATTTCTTTTGGGTTTGGTGGTTGTTGGTAATATATCTCATCAAAGTTTGTTGTATAACTTGTATCATCTTCAAGAGTAGACAAGTTAGTTGTTTGTGAGTGTTCTTCTAAGTTCTGAGTTGACATGACCATTGGTTATTTTTGGTTGTCATCTTCTTTCCTTGTGATTGTGTATTCTCCCATAAATGAGGGTGTGAATTCCAAAGAACCCTAATCATCATCTAACAAAATTGACATTGTTTCCATTTCTTGCTTGTATTCATGTAAAGGTTCTATGTTGGATGTTGGAATTAATATGCTTAGAGGACTTGTTGTCCCTTTTCAACTTGTAAACAACTTCCAGGCTTAGGGTCCATTTCAACTTGGTATACCTTGTTGTCATAGACATACTTCATAATACAATTAAGAGTCGAAGGCACCACATGCATCTCATGAATCCATGGTATTACCAAAATAAGATTGTGTGAAAGGTCATGAGGCATGACATGAAAAGGAGTTTTTAAGGTGACCTATCTAATTGTAATAGGTAAATTAATCACATAAAGTAGTTGTATTCATAAGTTGATGAATCCTCGAATTGATAAAGAGCTAGGTTGCATTGTTGATTTTTCTACTCGCAACTTATTTAAAATTTTCATAGTGCAAACATTAAGGGTTTAACCATTATCAACCATGGTCCTTTTGATGTCTATTCTATTAAATTGAGCTATTATCATAAAGGCCTCATTTTTATGCCACAATGCCAAAGGGGGTAACTCATGTTGGTGAAATGTTATGCCTACGTTAACTTTATTTCATGCCCTATATAAGAGCTGCCACATCATTTACATTCATTCTAGGAGTAACCAATACTTGTTGTAAGGCTGTTTGAAGCATACTATGATAGTTTGGTGAATTATGAATTAAATCCCATTGGGATATCTTTGTATGACTATTCTTAAGTTTCTTAACGAGATTATAATCCTTTCAACTATGTGAAGTTAAACGAGGGGCACTAGGAAAAATTGGATTATGCAATTGTAAGGGTGTTGGGGATGGTTGTTGTCGTTGTGGATTATTTATAGTGTCGTATGTATGAGCAATGGTATTATGACTCAGTTGCTGCAATAAATTAGTCTTAGGTGGATAAAGGGTAAACTTAGGTTTGTTTTAGGTTGTGGTTTATGCGAAGGTGGGTAAAGGATGAGTTGAGGTTGAATCACATTAACTTATTCTGTTTTTAGTTTCTAATGATAAGCCTCAGTGGATGGTCTTTGTGAGATGAAGTTCTCAATGGCTTCATCTAACATACCAAAGTCATCTCTACTAAAAGTTTTGAGGGTTAGGTTAACTTCGAGCTTGGTTTATGTTTTTCCTAGAAAGCCCTAGTGGATGATCTTAGTGAGAGGAAGTCCTCAAGGGCTTCATCTAATATGTCTAAGTCATCACTACTAGAAGCCTGTGATGATATGATTTTTCTAAAGTTAAGAATTTTTTGAATTGTTTCTTTTGATATTTTCATTTTTTTTTCATTTTCTAGTGAATCTGATCTAAGTGAACTAGGAACTAATGTTGAAAATAAAAATTGCAAAAATATAATGCTATCCATAATTGCCATGAATGTTATTTCTAATGTTTTCAATGTAAGATAAAGTAACTGCATTGAAATAGAAAAGTAGCAAAGATAAATTGAAGCTTAAGAACTAGGAAATTAATTATGTAAATAGCAATGCAAATTTTGCACTAGGATTGATTCACCCAAGTTGGCGAATGACTCCCATTAGGGATTTTTTAAAGTATTTTCAGATTTTTTTAGTTGATTTTTATGTTTTATGTGTTGTATGGCCTAGATCTAGGATGAAAATGCAATTTTTTAATGATTTTGTATGAAAATATATGCAAAAATGCAAGCTAAATGAGCTTTTCACTAATGCAAAATTTGATATTCTCGAATACAAATTAAACAATGCAAAACTGAATGAAATGTTAGTGCAAGCTAAATATAGGATGTAAATGCACTCCAAATTAGAAATATAATGTTCTATATGTAGGTTCACCAAAATGAATAGGTGAATTTTGTGCTCTTTCTTTCACCTCTAGGGTTTTGTAGCCTAAAAGGAAAGGGGACAAAACAGTTTACTATTCACTCAAAAAAAAACCTTGAGATTTCAATGCAAAGGAGATTGAAAGATGACAAAGGGGAAGGTTCTAGGGAAATGATAAGAGCTAATGAGGGTTCACCACCAAGTGTAATCTTGGAAAATACAATGTATTTGAAAATAAAGTGTGATATGCAAAGAAATGTTAAATGACCTAAACAATGCTCTAGAAATTTGAATAAAATAGAACAAAAAAGAAAGATGCAAACGATGTGCACCTAGAAACCTTGAAGAGACTGGGAGTGACTCTAAAATTTTGGAAATCTGCACTTTTTATGCTACTAGGACTCATTCGCCAACCTGGGCGAACCAATCCCAAAACCTGGTTTTTGCATGGGAGTCCATTTCGAGAAAAAGGGTATTGGAATCTGCAAATAGTTTGACATACAAAATAGTGGGACTCATTCACTACTATTGGTAAATCATTCTCATTTCACTTTTCTAAAAACTAAAGGTTTTAATTAGCACTCTAACACCTGCCCTTTCCTTCTAATCTAAGTTCCAGGTCTGAATCTGTGAAAAACACCTACAAAATAGAATTCAAATGGATTTAATAATGGGGGGTTCTCCTTGGTAAAACCCTTATTTTGGTAATTAAACCTTGGTAGAAATAAGAAAATGTGTATGAAACCCTAGCCTTAAGTGTATCTAAGATTAGAAAACCTGAAAAATGATGCAACCCTATACTAATGTGTAAGAATATGATATAATAATGGAAATTCAAGATGAATGACTCTCTTGTGATGATCTCTAATCACCCCAAGTGAACTCTAATTATTCTTATTCCTTCCTTAGGCTGAATGTAGAGTGAAAATGGAAGATGGAATCACTTAGGAAATAAGTCTTTAGAATTGGATTAATGGCTAGTTGCATCTCCCCAACCTATAATCCATCATGATTCACCATAGGCATCCATGATCAACCCTTGGCAATATGATGTAGATCATTGGATCCAACTCAATCTACTATAGGAATATTTCACAACAATGGGTTTCACAGTTCTCAGTTTTCAAGGCAATAATTTTTCAAGGCTACTTTCTCTCAAAAAGAAACTTGTGGTTTCTCAAGTCCACAACCCTAAAAGAGGTTACATACACTCTTCCTCCACTTCAAAGACTCCAACTCACTCAACGAACTCCCTCCAAGAACCTGTAAACACCAATTAATGGTCACTCCCTTTAAATTATCTTCAACATGCAACAATGGTACTTTCTAACTACAAACCCAAACTTTGATCTTAAAGACAAAAAAATAAACTCAACACTTGGGACAACTTCAACAAGGCTAACAAAACATGAAAAAACCCCTCATAAACCCCAAGAGCATAGATCTCCTGTGTTGGTTATCATTCCTTCACAACCTGATTACAATGCTTGTAGGTCTCCTAAACTGAATGTTATGGCTTTAATCTTAGGAAGAGGAACTGAAACCTATAACCAATTACACATTTATATACTCTCTTTTCTAGTTTAAAACATATTCCAAAATGGGTTATGGGTCTTTTGTAAGATAAGGCTCAAATCTTGTTGTCTCGATATAGAATTAGGCGTAATTAGGCTTGGGTTACACAAGGGTTTATTGCTTCTACCACTTCCAAGCTCAATTTCTCTCAAAAAAACCTTCAAACACCCCTTATTGAGTCTACACATGCTCATCATACCCTAATAAGTCAATTTTCACAACTATTTTCTCAAACCCCAGGTTTTATGTTCCTTGGTTGCTCACAAAACACTATTTTACAGACTTGGGCATCATTATAATTTGTCCAAACCCTTATCCTCGGACCTTGTAACTTGGATATCTATTAGAATATATGTATATCCATTTTTACACCAATTTTTAGGTGTTTTCAATGGTGAGAGTTAGAGTAATACAATTTTGAATGCTGACTCTAACCCTAAATCAGGGTTTTAACCCACCTAATACAATTTGCCTCTAACTATCACATAACTGAGTGGATTTTTATGAAACCAAAAAGGTTAGGAAGTGGATTCGTAGTAATTTCATTCCAAATCAATTTCATTCCTTCAGAAAGACGTACACACATGTGTTAATGCAAGAAACAACAAAGAATGATGAAAATTGATAGAAATAGAGTATTTTATTGAGTTTTTCACACCTACATCATCCCCCTCCCTTCCTCAAAAGTTTTTGAGGCTTCATAATGATTTTATAAACCAAAACCAATGAATCAAATTGAATTTCTAACTAATTGACTCTTTTCATTCCATCATTTTTCCTTTTTTGCATTTTTACAATATAGCCATTAAAACAATTTGGCAACTTTTACATAATTTAGCAATATTAACCCTATGGTATCTAAATGACTCAAATTACATAAAGAATGGTCTATTAGACCTTATTATAATGTGGACATATCAAAATTGAATAAAAAATAATAATTTCCCCATGGAGGCATGAAGGTGGTATGGTGCTCCTACACAAAATTCCCATCCAAAAGAAATTCCAAGCCCTCTTGGATTGAGGGTAATGATTGGTATTTATCTTTAAATGATTCTCCTTACATGCGCTACTCCTTGAAATGAATCACCATTACATTCATCTTCACTTTTTGCTTTAGTTGGTCTATGCCAACTTGTCTCCACTTTGTCTTGTCTCTTTGAATTTTCTCCTTCATGCTCTAATCTGTTGCAATCTCTATCTCAACTCTTTGTCCTTCTTCTTCCATCCACTTCATCTTGACCAATTTTTTGTTCATCATCAAAAGTGTTATCACAAAAAGCAAGTGATATATTGTCTCTACAATACTAGCATGCATCTTCAACTCATTTTTTTTCTTCATGAGGGATTCATCATTTCCCTCCAAAATCTGATCCTTCACCTTTGCTGCAATGTCATCTTCATGTTTGGGGATGGCTGCAACCTCTATCTTCCTTTCTTTCTCTTCATTTTCTTCCTCTTGCTTGGGTTTCTCATCCTCTATCAAAGATTCTATCATCTACATTTATGATTCTAATGCCTTCATGTGTTTTGTTTTGTATATCATCCTTTGAATAGGCGATACAACTCTTCTATTCTTAATTGTCAAATTCCAACTTGTTGCTTGCATACACAACTGTTTGATCTCATCCTCAAATTTTTCTCTCATCACTCTGAATTCCTCTAATGCTTGCCTCAATTCTCTAACATTTTGATCCATCTTCATTTTCTTTGTATTTTCCTCTTCTCTCTTCCTCTCTTCTTGTTTCTTCTTCCTTTGTGAATCCTTAGTGTGCAAACATCTCAAAAAATCCATCTTATTTTCAAGCAAGTCCCTTTATCCTTGCTACTAGTTTGTCTTTGTCTCACTTAGATCTCTTCTCTTTTCCTCTACCTAGTCTTTTGGCAACCGAGCTCTCTCTTCAACCTGCATAAACACAAACACACAAACACCTAAATCTATCACCCAAACCTTTTGAGCTCTGATACCAATTGATGTAGAGCATGTGATCCAACTCAATCTACTATAGGCATATTTCACAACTATGGGTTTCACACTTCTCAATTTTCAAGGCAACTTACTTTCACAAGGAAACTTGTGGTTTCTCAAGTCAACAACAATAAACAACATTACATACACTTGTCCTCCACTTCAAAGACTCCAACTCACTCAACCAACTCCCTCCAAGAACCTGCATACACCAATTAATGGTCACTCCCTTTCAGACTATCTTCAACATGCAACAATGACACTTCTTAACTACAAACCCAAACTTTGATCTTAAAGACAAAAACACCAAACTAAACACTTGGGAAAAATTCAATAGGGTTAACATAGCATGAAAAAACCCCTCAGAAACCCAAAGAGCACAGATCTCCTATGTTGGTTATCATTCCTTCACAACTTGATTACAATTCTTGTAGGTCTCCTAAATTGGTTGTCAAGGATATACTCTCAGGAAAGACATTGAAACCTAGAAACAATCACACATTTAGATACTCCTTTTTCTAGCTTAAAAAATATTCCAAAATAGGTTATGGGTCTTTTGTAACATAAGGCTCAAATCTTGTTGTCTCAATACAGAATTAGGCCTAATTATGCTTTGGTTACACAAGGGTTTATTGGTTCTACTGGACTTCCAGACTCAATTTATCTCAAATAAAACTCCAAAAACCCCTTATTGAGTCTTCAAATGCTCATCAAACCCTCATAAGTCCCTTTTCGTAAGTATTTTCTCAAACCCTAGGTTCTATGTTCCTTGGTTGCTCACAAAACACTATTTTATAGACTAGGGAATCATTATAATTTTCCCAAACCCTTATCCTCAGGCCCTGTAACTTGGATATCTATTAGAATACATGTATATCCATCTTTACACGTATTTTTAGGTGTTATCAATGGTGATAATTGGAGTAATACAATTTTGAATGCTAAGTGTGACCCTAAATCAAAGTTTCAACTTGCCTAGGACAATTTGCCTCTAACTATCACAAAACAAAGTGGGTTTTTATGAAACCAAAAAGGTTAGGAAGGGGATTCATATTAATTTCTTTCCAAATCAATTTCATGCCTTGGGAAGGCCCCACACACACGTGCTAATGAAATAAACAAACAAATAATATTGGAAATTGATAGAAACAAAGTATTTTATTGAACTTTTCACACCTGCATCATCCACCTCCCTTCCTCAAAATTTGTGAGTCTTCATAATGCTTTTATAACCCAAAACCAATGACTCAATATGACTTTATAACTACTTGACTCTTGACATTCCACCATTTTGCAATTTTTGCATTTTTACAATATTGCCATTACAACAATTTGGCAACTTTTACGTCATTTAGCAATATTAACCCTATGGACTCTAAATGACTAAAATTACATAAAAAATGGTGCATTAAACCTTATTATAATGTAGAAATATCAAAATTGAATCAATAAACAATAATTTCCTCATGGAGGCATGAAGGTGTTATGGTGCTCCTGTAGCACAATGCTAGATCTTGATAGAAAGTGAGCTTGAAGACCTGCACAATACTCGAATGTTGCTATAATGCTTCAACTTGCTTGCTTTTGGAATTGGAATGCTCTTGTGAAAGATTACTTGAAGGTTCTCGATTCTTAATGATTTCTCAAAGTTCTTAGAGATATGCTTGGTTCTATTGGATAAAAATGACTTAGAATCTTGCTTTTATAGGCATTGACATCTAATTGACCATTATTTTGATCTCAAAGGCCAACATTTACTAAAAATATGATTTGAATTGATTAATTTCTGCTCAAATTTGAAAAATACCTCAAATGGGACTCATTCGCCACACTTGGCGATTGGGTCCCACCTAAGGGGATTCATTCACTCAAGGTGGTGAATGGGTCTCACCTAAGGGGACCGATTCACCCAAGGTGGCGAATGAGTCCCACCGTAGATTTTTGACATGGGTTTTTAGAGTTTTAAGGGATTTGAATGTTTTATGTGATTTTATATGATTTTGAGTGAAATGAGCCTCAAGATCCAAAATAATGGGTCCTAGGGGCCTATAAAAGGTAATTTTTGAAGGGGAGTTAATGTAAATGGTGCGAAAATGGGTCCAAATTAAGTGTGAAATTGCCTCTTTCCTCAAGAGTGCACTATTTTCAACGCTACAAAATGATTGTATTAGGAGCTAAAAGAAAATCTATAGAATAATGATTGCATGCATCAAAGTACATGTATGCCAAAGTATGCAAGAGAATTCTAGAATATATGAAAATACAAACTAGGTAGTGAGTTTATATAGAACTAAGTAGATGTGTATGTGCAGGATCATGATGGGACAAAAAGTGGCGATATGATGGGTATGTGTAGGGTATGTGGCTGAAATAATTTTTAACCCAAAATTGATGAAATGAAAAGGATTTTTAAATTAGATTATCAGCTTTCCACCAATATAAATTATTTTTTACTTTGAATTTAATAAATAATTATTATTCTTTTTCTATTTGAATTACGAGTAAAGTCTTGATTGATAGGCTGATTGAAAAACATCTATAGCTTTCAAATGGTATCACATTTTTTGAATCTGAAACATGCATTACATTCTATGCTTTGTCTACTATAGGATTAAATAAAATTGAATTTCATGAAGTTTTGACCAAGTTAAGGTGGTTAGACATACGATTTTTTATACTTTTTAAAAGTTGTAATAAAAAATTCATAATTAATTATTTACTTGGAAAAAAATTACAAAAAATATGCATCACATTGGAACATAATTCCTCTTCTTATATCTAGAATCTTATAAAAAAATATTATCATTTTATTGTGGTTAGGGTGGTCAGACAAACACCAACTTCTTATATTTTCCTTGAAATTTAAGTACTACTACATTGAAATTTCAATTTTTCACCAAATAGATTTTTTGTTTTTAAATTAACCAACAAAAGTGGAGGATGCCACCAAAGGTTGAAAGTGTTCCACCCTTTAAATAAGTGGAAACCACATCACTTATATCCTTTTATAATCTCACTCTATGATCCTCAGCAAGCTTAATAAAATTGTAGGAAAAACATAGGACTAAGGAGACGTGAATTAACCCACTAGGAAAATAAAATCCTACACCAACACACATGAAGTGGGTAGAATTCATAGATGGATATAATTTTATCCTCAAGAATAGGATTGTATGTTCAAAGTAATAGATGGATTAAGTAGAAGAGCATCATTAATGACTAAAATTAGAGCTAAAGTAGTTGGGTTTGATGCTATGGAAGAGTTATAAAAAGATGATGCAAACTTTATAGATGTATGGAAAAAACGTATGGAACCTACTATTGTGGATAGGAAACCATGGATGGACTAATTTATACAATATGGAATGTTTTTCAAAGGTAAACAACTTTCCATACCTACATGATCAATGTGCTAAAATTTGATAAGAGAAAAATATAGTAGTGGTTTAGCTAGAAATTTTGGAGATGATAAAATGATGGAACAACTTAGTGAAAGATATTTTTGGAAAAGGATGAGAAAATAATTTGTGCAAGAATGTAAATTTTTCAATATTCCAACTGAAGCAGCCAAAATATAGGCCTATATTAGCCTTACCCATACCAAATAAACCATTGGCTAACCTATGTATGGATTTTGTTCTTGGACTGCTAAGAACTCAATGAAGTAAGGATTATATTTTGGTAGTTGTTGATCGAATTTTGAAAATTATTCACTTTATATTGTGTAAGAAGAAAAATTATTCATAACATGTAGAAAATTTATTCTTCATGGAGGTTGTTAGTTTACATGGCTTATGGAAAAGTATAGCTTCCAACTGTGACCCTAAGTTTTTTGGAAATTTTTGGAGGATAATTTGGAAGAAATTAGGTAATGATTTAAAGTTTACCTTTACAAATCATCCTCAAATGGATGGAAAAATTGAAGTTGTTAATAAAAACTTAGGAAATTTACTGAGATGTTTAGTTGGTGATAAGTCTAAACAATGGGATTTTGTATTACCTCAAGTTGAGTTTGCATAAAATGACTCAATCAACAAAAGTACATGTAAGAATCCATTTCAAATTTTATATGGATACAGAAGTAGGGGTATTAAATAAATAAGGGAGATTAGAAATACTAAAGGATACAAAAGACGTGCTAAAGGAGAAGAATTTGTGAGACATATGCAAGATTTACACCAACAAGTAAGAGAAAAAATTAGTTGGAGCAACTAGTAGTATAAAGGGAAAGAAAATTTAATGAGGAGAGGAAAGAAATTTGAAGTGGGAGATATGTTATTGGCACATTTACAAAAGGAAATATTTCTCAACAATACCTACAACAAGCTCAAGTGGAAGAAGATTGGACCATGCAAAATTTTCAAGAATTTTTCACCAAATTCTTATGAATTTGAGCTACCTACAGGTTTGGAAATTTCTCCATTTATCAATGTTTCATATTTATATACTTATTATGAGGGTGAAACATGACAAAAATAAGGAAAGTAAAAAAAATTTACAGAGAAATGGACACAACTACCTAAGGATAGATAAGAGAAAATTTAATGTATTTTCGATTCTAGAGCGGTTCAAAAGAAAAGGGGTAAAAATTACTATGAGTATTTAGTAAAATGGAAGGATAGTCCAATGGAGGATGCCACATGATTAAACAACACATAGTTGGAATCATTTTAGTTAATACATGATGATAGAGTTCTTAACTACAAGAATAGGACCACTAACCCACAACAATGCAATATTTTACTTAGTGGGCGGGGGTTCACAAATTTTTCTTGCTCAGTACTTTGATGAAGGAGCATTGTGTTTCAAACCAAAAAAATTATTCCACCATCACCATATATAGAGTTTAAATTTAAATTTTGATTTTATTTTGTTCAGGGTAGTAATTATCTACATTTAAGATCATAAATGAGCAACAACAAAGAAAAGGTGGTGCTATCACAGATGGAGGTTCTAGAAAAGACTATCCAACCATGTAGCTTAGAGTCAACTCAGTCAAAATAACATAAAATATTGATAAAAAAATATGAACTTTCATTGATTCAACAACTGGAAATCTTGCATGGATTGAATATGCGAAATAATTAGGCCTCATAGGCATGTCGCATGGGAATTACAACATTACAAATGGCTAAAAGACCTTATTCCAAAAACTAATCATATTTTCTTGTGATCTATATATCTAACTACTGAATATTAATTTAGAATGATTTACAAATGATCTTAAATATTATTTTCTAGCTCCAATAATGTTTTGCATTGAGCTCAAGGGTTTACAAACCCAATGAATGATCAAACCGTGTGTAGGATAGCCTTAAACATGAAAGATAATCCTTCACAAGAAGAAACATATTGTGGATCTTCAAAAAAGATTCTCTTGGACCCACATCAATTTTATGTTCCATTAAGCTCTACACACTCCAGAATAGGTCTACACAATGAATTTTGAATCACGTTAGCCCCAAATGCTCTTACAATGAACTAACAATGAGATTCTTAAGTGATAAATTTCTGCAAACAAATGCAAATATCTCAAAATTGGGATATGAGGTAGATGACCACATGTAGATGCTATATCCTACTCCATGAGCTAAGAAATGAAAATGTGGTGAAATGCAAAGTGAAATATTGAAAGTTCTACATATTGAAATACAATCAAATAAATGTTTTTGGTTGATACAAGATTTCTTTACAAGGGATACTCCTACATCAGACACCTAGGTTTGGAAAAAAAGTGAGTACCTCACTTTCATGGGGATAGAGGTAAATCAAAGTGGTTCACCTCAGCCTAAAAATCCATGATGAATCCTCCACTAGTTTTCTTTTGGACTTTACTAGGCACTCCTTGTACTATTTGTTCCTAGTGCTCCTTCTAGTTCTAGTATCCAATTTTTTCTCAATGTCCTCTAGTGGTTGATGTGGTAACTACTCCTTCAAATCAATTTCACTACTAGTGCCACTTGATTTTCCTTCATGATACTCATAGATGTCTGCAATATTGAAAATAGGTTGTGTACCAAGTGTCTCATGTAACTCCACTTCATATGCATTTCTAGAATCAAACTCAATGAGAATTTTACAGGGTCCAAACTTCATCATCTTTATCTTATTGTATGTCCCTACTAGAAACCATTCCTTCCTATGATATACCATCACTTCATATCCAGTAACAAACTCTTTATGTCTCCTTTTCTAATCATCCTTCTCCTTGTACTTACTATTCATTTCCTCCAAGTGTTTTCAAACTTGACTATGCAATGTTTCCATGAATCCTGAATTTTTTTTTATGCTTCTATAGTCCTCTTATACTCCATGTTGATATCTCTTAATTAAAAAACTCTTCTCAGATGTATTCCTATCACTCTCAAATGGTTTCTTTCTTGTAATTTTGCTTACTAAATTATTGTATGCAAATTTTTCATGTAGTGCAGAAATATATCCCAATTTCTTGCCTTCTCTCAAAGAAATTTTTTTAATAGGTCACCAAAACATCTATTCACTACCTCTATTTTTCCATTGGTTTGTTGGTGATATATTGAGTTTAACTTCATATCTATCTTCATCTTCTTTCACAATGTCCACCAAAACTATCCAATGAACTTGGTATCCCTACCTAAAACTATACTCTTATACAATCCATTCAATCTCACAATTTCCTTGAAAAATATGTTAGAAACATGCACACGATCATTATTCTTCTTTCAATGGATAAAATGTGCAATTTTAGAAAATCTGTCCACTCCTACCATTATAGAATCATGTCCTCTATGTGTTATGGGTAATCCCAATATGAAATCCATGCTTATATCTTCCCAAGTTCTCTCTAGTACTATCAAAGGTTTGTACAATCTATTATTTTGACTACTCCCTTTTACTACTTGAAAAATTCTACAACTTTGAACATACTTCCTAACATCCTTATATATTTGTATTATTGAAAAATGTCATCAGGGATATTTTCTCACTTGTTTGGGCCCTCCTTGTGAAACTAGGCTTAATGTTACCTTGATTTTGTGTTGTAATGTGGTTGAAACATTCACATTAGGTCTTGGGACCTAGTTAACTAATGGATTTAAATGGTACCTTGCTAAAGTGTTGTGAAGCGTAGTAACTCACTTTCACACTTTTCTAAGGTTGTATTAATTAATTGAACCTAATGAATTTCTTTTTAATCAAAACATATATTAATAATGCCTTATTTGGAGTGTTCTAAATTGTTGTAACATACTTTCACACTTTTTCTATAATTTTCATTAATAATTTGGATTTATTATGCTTTAATTGGCCTTATTTTACATCCAAAAGCCTCATTTATTGCATCTTCTCAAGGATAATCCTGACAACAATCACTAGCCAATAATAATTTAGGTGTTTTAAGTTTGAATGGCCCAAATTTAGTGATATGGGACTCACTCACCACCTTGGGTAAATGGGTCCCACCTAGATCTTTTGGCCCTGAACCTAGTTTTACACATTTCTAGGCATTTTTAAAAATGGTCCTAAAAATTAAGCTTAGTGGAACTCATTCACCACCTTGGGCGAATGAGTCCCGTGTGTCCCAAAATTAAAATTAATTCAAATTTTTGGTGGGATTTTATTCTCTTAGATATGATGTTGAAGCTTGTAGTGTTGTAATTTTTGGAATTCTTGCATAATTGAGTATAAATACAAGGTTCTTTCACTCATATTTTCAACTAGAAATCTAACAAGAAATCAAGAGTTCACAAGAGAATTCAAGCATTCACAAGAGCATTTAAGGGAAGATTATCAAGCATTTTTAGAGTGGAATTCAGGCATCAATCATCATGTCAAGGATTCATGCATTATGTTTCTTATTGTGCTAATAATTGTGATGTAGGGTTTATGATTCAAGCAAGTGTTTCATTCAAGATCTACATCTATTATATAGCAATCTCAATTATATTTGCAACACATTATTGCTAGGGTTTGGTGAGTTGTTGATGAGCTTAAAATATGTTCATAAGTTTGGATATTATGATGAACTTTTATTATCTTTACTTTTCTTATTTGTGGTTGTTTAAAGTCTGTTGAAACCTTTTATGAGGATATCCTGTAGCAAAATACTTTCATATTCCTGTAGCTTGTTGTGTTGACTTGATTACATTTATTGCCCTATTGACTCCCTAAATGACTGGTATATCGCATACAATTTTTGAATGATGAAATAGATTTAAATGTGTCATTAATGAATGGATATTGTGTATGTGCCATACGCCTTTTCTTTCGCACCTGTTACCTTTTGTTTTGCAGGTTGTTGAAGAATGATCGAGTCAAGCGCAGTCGATCTCGGCCTTGCAGTAAAGTCCATTTCCTGCACGACTTCGAGGAAGCTCCGATGAAGACTCTTTGACCGAAACCATTGGGAAAGATTTTTAATGACAGTCAATCTGGAAAGAGTGGAGCGGTAGATTCTCTCCGGATCGGGTTGAATGCATAAATTCATTTATGAAGTTTGTTCCTTGATTCTGGGATACACTTTACTTCCACATCTTTCTTTGATAGGGTTAGTTAGTTAGTTGCTCTTCTAATTTTAAAATAATGTACTCCTCCTGTGCGAGTGAGGAGGAGACGATAGTGAGAGTAAGATAGAAACAGAGTAGCAGATATCATGTAAGAGTCAATATGATAATGAAAAGCAGAATTTGTTTGACAAGGGACAGAGTTTGTTGTTAGTTTCCATTTCAACAAAACAATGTATATCATTATGTTTTCATGAATAAAGTTTGATGAAGTTCTCAGTTCAGCACCTGCGTAATCAGTAGATGCTTGCTAAGGGGGCCCACTTAGTAAGTATCTGTAGCTAGTTAGTTAGTTGTTCTTTCCTGTTGATCTTTAGTTAGCTTTCATCTTTGAAGATTTCATACAAACTCAGTCTTATATTTCTCCTGCAACATAGAGAGTCCGTCCCTGTGATTGTTCCTGCAGCATAAGGCCAGTTCACGGTTTGTGTTTCAGTCGTAGTTGTTATGGTTTCTGTTTTAATCAAATCATAGTTGAGTTAAATAATTTTGCATTACCTTCCTGTGGCGTAGATATAATTCCTTTCCAGTATTTATTTTCTGCTAAGATTTCACCGAAACTAGTTCTTAGTGCATATATTTTGCCGTGCCATTTAAAGTATACATCCCCTGGTTTGACAAGTAAATGAACGTCCACAGAGAGATGTTAGTCACCTGTCAGAATGTCCAATTCCCAGGAAAGGTTCTACTATGATTTTTATATCCTTTTGTGGGCGCGACCATTTTTGGCGCCGTTGTCGGGGATGGCGTCCAGCTAGGAATTTGTCAGAAGTCATTTTTAGCTCTAGTTTAGTTTGTTAGTAAAAAAATTTCAAAATCTTTCAAGCCACTATTCATATCGTATTGCATGCATAGAAGAAGAAGAGATGCACTGGGAAGGTTCCTCCCTAAAAACTTGTTTATTGAACTACCATTTGACCCAGCTGACAACGAACCTGAGGAAAATCCATTCGCTCTGTTATTCCAGCAACCAAACATGGCAAATAATCCACCAAATAATCCACCTCCTGCATTTAAGTTTCCCATTATTCCTTAGAGAGATACTGGCAATCTTAAAAACATTCCCTCTTCCTTGCTTCCAAAGTTTTATGGCCTGGTTACGGAGGACCCAGAAACTTTTCTGTTTGAATTTGATGTCCTCTGTCGTAGTTATGACTACAACACAAATGCTCATAAATTGAAGTTATTTCCTTCCACCTTGAAGGAAGGAGCTCTCAGATGGTTCATGAGTCTGGGAAGAGGCGTCATTGATAGTTGGGCCACCATGCAGATGAAATTCCTTGAAAAGTATAAGGAATATTGTAAGAGTGCCAGCAAAGGTGATGACATATTCCGAATTCAGCAGGAGGATGAAAGTCTAGAAGATTATATTTCCAGATTTTTGTTTTCACTAAAGAGGAACTCAAATCGTACTCTCAACGAGGACTCTTAGAAACTACTCTTTCTAAGAGGAATCAGTGATGCCTGTATAGACACCCTGGACCTGATGGGAGGAGGTGATATAACCCAACTGCCTTGGGATGATATAAAGAAAATATGTCTTAGCTATTCTCGAGCAATAGTTAAAAAAGGTCGAGGTCATCATGCTATAGTGGGGAAGTCTTCTTCTGGTGGAGTTTCTCGGATGGAGATAACAAATTTGATGTCTGACTTCAAACAGGACATCATTAATAATATGGCTACACAACTGGACACCATGCAAGCTCAGAAGAAACATGAGGAAGCTGAGGTAGTTTTGGCCGAGTTCTTTCCATACTATAGATAAAAGAAGTATGACTGTAGATGCAAGATGGTGGCTAATGTTGAAGCTAAGCAACTACCTACTGACTTCAAGCCAGTAGAAGGTGATGATGATCAAGTTTTCTTTGTTGCACAAAGGAGACCATGGGCCCAAAGATAAGGTATGCCTCAAGATCCTTTAACTTTTGGTAATCCTTATTCTGGCTATAATAACCAATGGCAACATGCATATGGACCACAACCACCCTAGAATCCACCTCAACCAAGTTGGCCTAATTATCAGACTTCGCAATGGCAATCTCCTCAAGGAGGTTGGCAGCAGCCACAAGGGCAATGGATCCCACCTTCAGGAAATTGGCAGTAAAATCCTCAATAGAGGGGCCCTCCGCAATGGCAAAACTAGTCCTCTGGATTCCTGCAGCTTCCACAGCCGCAACCATAGGCCCTTATGCCACCTTCTGCAACAACTGCCACAAATCCTTGCCCTCCAAAGCAGATTCATATGCCTGCCTAGCCATTGCCAAATCCCAATAATAAGCAACAGTAGCAGCCACAACAGCTTGCATATCTTGCCAAAGCCAACCAATATCAAACTTATGCCTTAAACATTAATGACATCCATTTGAGGTCTGGAACTACTTTACCAGCTCCAAAATCGCCTCTAATTACTGAAATACTAGATTCTCCCCTTGAAGAATCTACTGCACCTGCTGATCCTACTGAGCATATGCCTATACCTGATATGGTTTCTAGGGAGCCTGCTTTGCAAAGTCAAGACAAACCACCTTTTCCTCAGAGGTTGCAAAGTACTGAATCTAAATCCATGGAAGAACCCACTTTTGACATTCTGGATCAGCTCAAGAATGTACAGATTCAAATCCCCTTATTTCAGGCTATTAAAGATGTTCCCATTTTTGGAAAAGCTATTAAAGAGGCCTGTTTAAAGAAGCCTGGACGAAAGAGATAGGATCCTCAAACAATTCATGTCTTAGGGAAATTGGCTAATATAATGTTGGGAAATGTAGTCATTCCAAAGTATATTGATCCTAGAAGTCCTGTAGTGTAGATACATATAAATGGCCAGATTGTAAAAAATGTTTTGATTGATTTAGGTACTGCCATTAATGTCATGACAAAGCATACTATGGAGTCCTTGAACATTTCAAACATTAGGTCTATGCCCACAGTTCTGCAGCTTGCAGATAGCTCCACAGTTAAACCTAATGGGATGGTGGAAGATGTAATTGTCACTCTTGAATCTTGGGAGTATCCTGCTGATTTCACAATATTATCAGTTAAGACAATTTTAGGGGGGTATCCAGTTATCCTTGGTAGACCATGGTTAGCAACTGCTGATGCTTTTATAGGATTTCGTTCTGGAGATATGACCATTTCTGATGGACAGTCCACAAAAAAATTGGCTTTGTATCCACCTGCTAGACCTCAACCAGATTCATCCCAACTTGTTTGGCCAGATGTGGGGGAAGAAACTGAAGAAGCCAATTCTTTGGCTCAATTAATGATGCTTCAAAATAATCCATTCTCACAACTTCAGAATGAGGATGCTTTGCTTTTCCAAATTCTGCAATTTAACTCTGATACAGGTAGTTCATTCGATCCAAATGGTAGTCATCTATAATGTTTCCTGCAGCAGCCAAATTTTGAAAGATCATTGCCTAAACTTCCAGTGATTTTTCATAATTTGCTTCCACAAGAGGTACAAAAATCACCTATAGATTCCATGAGTAATATCTCGAAGCAGATAGAATTGTCTCCAGGTCATTGCTTGAATGTTCATAGCAAGTTGTCACAATCTCAACAAGATGACTTATTAAAAATGCTACAAGAACAACATAAAGCTTTTGCATGGGAATATGGGGACATGCAAGGCATAGATCCTCAAGTTTATACTCATAGGATATATATCAAAGAAGATTTCTCACCAGTTAGACAACCTCAAAGAAGAATAAATCCAACACTTAGAGAAATAGTTAAAGGTGAGCTTCAAAAGTTGCTTGATGCTAGTTTTATTTATCCAATCTCTGATAGTCAACGCGTTTCTCCACTTGTTATTGTCCCCAAGAAAGGTGGAAAATGGAGAGTGTGTGTAGATTACAGAGAATTGAACAATGCCACTAAAAAAGATCACTTTCCACTACCTTTTGTAGATCAAGTACTAGACTCACTGTCTAGCAAAAGATATTTTTCCTTTTTGGATGGTTACAGTGGATACAATCAGATAAAAATTGCCCCTGAAGATCAAGATAAGACCACTTTTACCTATCCATGGGGAACATTTTCTTATTCAATCTTTCCTTTTGGTCTATGCAATGCGCCAGCAACATTTCAGAAAGCAATAATTAGTATCTTTGTTGATATATCTCACGAATGTATGGAGATTTATATGGATGATTTCACTACCTATGGAGTCACATTTGAAGAAGCACTAGTGAATTTAGAAAAGGTATTGAAAAGGTGCAGAGAGCAAAATTTGTCTCTAAACAGTGAAAAGTGTCTTCTAATGATGGAAGAAGGTATTGTTCTAGGTCATCATATTTCAAAAAATGGAATTCAGGTTGACCCTACTAAAATTGAAGTAATTCAGAATTTACAAACTCCTACAAAACAAAAAGATGTCAGAAGTTTCCTTGGCCATGCAGGGTATTATAGAAGGTTTATAAAATATTTCAGTAAAGTTGCCAGTCCACTTTATGCCTTGTTAACAAAGGATTCTCAATTTGAGTGGACAGAGGCCTGTGAAAAATCTTTCCTGCAACTAAAGGACTTGCTTACTAAAGCCCCTGTTCTTCAAGGTCCCAAATGGAATTTACCTTTCCACATACATGTTGATGCCTCTGATTTTGGTCTAGGAGCATTTTTAAGTCAAGAAGAAAATTCAATTGAGCATACTATCTACTTTATCAGCAAGAACCTTCAAGGTCCTGAGCTTAACTATACTATTACAGAAAAGGAATTTCTTGCACTAGTGTATGCTTTGAATAAATTTAGGCATTATATCACAGGTTATCAGATATTTTTCCATACTGACCATGCAACAATCAAGTATCTGATGAAAAAACCTGCCATCTCTGGTAGGTTGGCACGATGGCTCCTGTTGTTACAAGAATTTGACATTACAATAATTGACAAACCAGGAAGAGCTAATGTTGTAGCTAACTTTTTATCAAGACTTCAATTAGCTGCACCTGTTGAACATGAGGTCATTGATGATAGGTTTCCAGATGAACACTTGTTCTCCATTGTTGCACATACACCATGGTATGTAGACATTGCCAATTATCTAGCAGCAAACAGAATACCAGCTCATTTTTCTCCAAAAGAAAAGAAATTGTTAATAGAGAAAAGTTTTAACTTTTCATGGATCGCAAATTGTTTGTTTTATACTGGACCTGATCAAGTGATGTGAAGATGTGTAAGAAAAGATGAGACTTATGATAACTTGCATGCTTTCCACGATGAACCATGTGGGGGAAATTTTGCAGCAAAAAGAACGTCAATGAAGATTCTTACAACATGATACTATTGGCCAACATTACACAAGGATTTTGCGGCCTATACAAGGAAATGTGACAAATGCCAGCGTATGGGAAGACCAACTAAGTCAGATGAAATGCCACTATATCCACAGGTCATAGTCACCCCTTTTGATAAATGGGGGATGGATTTTGTGGGACCAATTGATCCACCATCAAATGGAAAGTCATATATTCTAGTTTGCACGGACTATGTAACAAAATGGGTCGAGGTAAAAGCTATGACTCGTGCTCGGGATAACAAAGTTGCTGAATTTCTGTATGAACAAATTTTCACTAGATTTGGAGTTCCCAGAGAGCTTGTAACTAATCAAGGAGCTCAATTTACATCGAATCTGATCACTGCACTAATGAATGACTATCAGATCAAACATAGGAAGTCTAGCCCCTATCATCCTCAAGCCAATGGTCAGGCGGAGGTAACAAATAGGGAAATTGAGGTGATCCTCACAAAGATAGTGCAAATCCATAAAAAAGATTGGAGTAATAGACTTCCTGAAGCAATTTGGGTCTACAGAACTACATGGAAAACAACAACTGGGTTTACACCTTTTGAGCTGCTTTATGGGAAAACAGCCATCTTGCCCATAGAATTCGAACACAACTTTGAGGACAGCTCTTGAGCTCAATATGGAAATATCTGAAGCATAGAAGGACCGTCTCCTACAGCTAAATGCTTTGGAAAAGATGGGAAAAGCCGCCCTACAGCATACAGAAGCAATCCAACAGCAAAGGAAGAAATGGCATGATCAACACATCAAAACAAGGAAATTTTCTGCTGGTGATTGGGCTCTGCTATATGATTCCAGATATCAAGAAAACCAGGGTAAGCTCACAACACGCTGGCTTGGCCCGTATGAAGTTGAAAATGTGTTCAACAATGGAGTTGTACAGCTGGTGACAATTGATCCAGTCCGTTTCAAATTGCTAGTTAATGGCCATCAACTCCGGTTATACCATAAACTAGTCTCAAAGGAAGAATTCATGCAGCAGTTCATTCAGGTTCCTCCCACTACTCTTCCTACAACTGAAGGCTTTAGCCTTTCTCCTGCAGCTTCACCGTAATTTTGAAAATGCATGCTCATAATAAAGGTTTTCTTTTAAAAGGAAACCCATTTTCTCCATTTTCATTTATTGCCCCCATATCACTTCTTTATCTTCCATCCATCCATCTCATCCATCCATTCCATCCATTCATCTCGTCCATCCACTTCACCCATCCACTTCATCCACACATCACCCTTAATTAAGTTGTCATTCCCAACTGTCAACTCATGCGGATGTCGTCATCTTTCTTCACACATACGTGCAATTATCAAAGGTACGCCATATCTTTTATTATCGCATATTTGATTTGTTTTATTCTATTCATTTACTGCTATGCATCTATCGGTCATTATTACCCGATCTCTGCCTATTTTTTTAGTATATGTGAGGACACATGTCATACTCTCAGTAGGGGGCGGCATAATCCACCTTTTAAAACTTGTCTTTTCACCACTGCCATAACTACACAAATAACCTTTCTTTAATACTTTTCTGGTACTTTCCAAATGTGATCACATGTCCTTCTTTATTGCATGTTTTTCTTGTAAATTACGATTAAGACTGCTTGTTCAAAAAGCTCATTTTCAGAAAAGAAGGAAATGTGACGGCACGATAGAAGAAAAATAAGAGCAAAAAGGGAAACAGACAATTTGAATTTTCAGTAAGGAATTGAGTTCAGCTAGGGGAAAATTGTAAACATGGGTGGTCAGTTGGTGCGACATGAGCCTATAGCTCATGAGTTATTATTGCAAAATCTGCAAACAGTTCATGCATTCAGCCTCTGTGGATGGTTAAACTATTTCTTGAGCTTAAATTCTTTTGATGAGGAGGCTGCTGGAGAATTTTTGAGAACCCTTTCTGAAGGGGAAGCTATTGTATGGGGTCTAATGGTTGTTGCAACTGAAGATAGAATTGCTGAAGTAACCGGGCTTCCAGCCGTTAGAGAAAACTTTTCTTCAGATGCTACAGCTGCTAGGGCTGAATTTTCAATGCCCATTGATGGACCTTTAGAAGTCTCCAAGCAAGGATGCAAGCGGGTATCGTTTCCTCCTCCTTATTCATAATACGCTGCGTACATAATCAGGTATTTGACCTATGAAGGCCATTTCTCCTACCTGCATTCTCATCATTTCAAATTATTAAGCCATATGAGGCATGGGTTAGTTGTAAATGTTCCAAATTTTCTGTTAAAATTTCTAGAACAAAGTGCCCATGGAACCCAACAGGGGAAAGATAATTTTGTTGCTCACCATGGCCTTATCAAATTATTGATTGAGCACTCTTTAAGAGATGTCTCACCTCTTTCCTGGCAACAATTCATTGCTCAAAAGAGCTTGCAAATTCCACAACCCCCTAGGGTACTTAACCCACGACCTCAGAAAAAGAAGGAAATTGCGTCTACCAGTAGAACAGGGTAGGGGTCATCTACTCCTGTAGCACCTGGTCCTGCAGCTTTCACACATGAATCCTCTACTAGGGTACAAACTAGGTCTGCCACTAGGAGAGAGAAGGGTAAAACAAAGGTAGAAGGGTCCCCAGAATCTGACCCTCGTTCTCAGAAAAGGCAATGTCCTCCTGCAGCATCATCCCCTACAGCCGTCTCTCCGACAGCAACACCTGTTGCTATCACTAGTTCACCATCATCCTCTGGTAGGGTAGAGCCCTCTGAGCAGACAAGAAAGAGGAAGGATACTAGAATGCCTCCTGCAACCGCATCAGTGCCAAGAAGAGTTTCCATAAGGAAACAATCTAAGACCTCCCCTGTTTCACCTCAACCAGAGGTTATTGTAATTTCAGAAGGGTCTGTTGAGTCTGAATTTAATGTTTCTCAGAATGTGTCCGAAAGTGCCACTCAAAGTTCATTCGTTCCTGAAGAGGAACAAGTTGAAACAAAGGAAATGGAGCATAATGAGAAAGGGTTACCAAATATGGATGACTTGGCTACCGCTGCTATGCAGTTTTCGAAGGAAGCACAAACTTCTCCTCTGCAGCAACAAGAATTTATCTTGCAGCAAGAGTAGGAACTAACTGAACAATTGAATGTGCCTAGTGAAGTTACATTTCACCCTGCAACTTGTAAAGCCATTGTTCTTTATAAGAAAACATTTTTAATTGAGTTTATGGAATATGTCAAAGCTAACTGGGAAATAGTTACATTACAAACCCTAACTTTCTGACACATAGCCCAGACTGACATGCAGCAAAGTCTATGGGAAGTAGAAAGGAAGAAATTGAAAAAGGAAATTGAAAGTCAGAAACAAGAAATTGCTGAGTTCAAAACAAAAATAGATGAAATGTTAAAAGTAACTGGTCAGATTATGGAATGCAGACCACCACCCAGAGTTTATGCTCTGTGCCTTAAAGAACAGTTCTTATGGTTCCAACTGATGAGAATTTCCAGAAACCAAGATCCTATACTTCATACTGCCAAAGAATTTTACGAAGCATACCAGGAAGCCCCAAATTGGTTAAGAAATTCTCTGTGTGAATTCTATTTACATGGCTTTTTAATTCCATTTGAAACTGAATGGAATCCTCTTCTGTATATTGGCGATATTCATTTGAGAGCATTTATGTCATGGGCAGCAAATGAGGCGAATTATGGCAGGCAGTGGGAAACATATGAGGAAGCTAAGAAAACTGAGCCTGTTCCATTACGCTCTCAAAGTTCAAACCCTCATGCAATGTTGAAAGACTGGTTTGCTTTGACATATGGCATTAATAATGTTACAGCCAGAGAGAAAATATTTGATATCAGGAAACAAGTATATGATGAATTTCAGGCACAACAATATTCATTTTGGAGACTAGCATATACCAGAAGTGAGAAAAGATGGGAAAGATTAACTGTTGGATTAAGAAGATCTGAACCTCATAGTCCCTTAAATTTTACAGCAGCTCTTAAAAGATCAAGCAGATATACGCAATTGGGACTTCAAAAGAGATTTGAATTGTGGTTGCCATTGACATTTAGACCTCATCTGCTAATGTGGCCCCTCTATCCTCACCAGGCTACAAATCTTAATGATGATTTAGAAAACCGAAGGTATGAAAGGTGTCAGGATTTCAGAGGATTTTATTATAGGTTTGGAAATCCATCTCAGAGTCATGCAGCAACCACTGACTTCAGAGAAACCACCAGGAAAGTTAATGCTGGAGGACCAGCATTGGGCTAAGTAGGGGGCATAATGATGAGCTTAAAATATGTTCATAAGTTTGGATATTATGATGAACTTTTAATATCTTTACTTTTGTTATTTGTGGCTATTTAAACTCTGTTGAAACCTTTTATGAGGATATCTTGTAGCAAAATACTTTCATATTCCTGCAGCTTATTGTGTTGACTTGATTACATTTAGTGCCCCGTTGACTCCCTAAATGATTGGTATATCACATACAGTTTTTGAATGATGAAATAGATTTAAATGTGTGATTAATGAACGGATATTGTGTATGTGCCATACGCCTTTTTTTTCCCACCTGTTACCTTTTGTTTCGCAGGTTGTTGAAGAATGATCGAGTCAAGCGCAGTCGATCTCGGCCTTGCAGTAAAGTCCATTTCCTGCATGACTTCGAGGAAGCTCTGACCAAGACTCTTTGACCGAAACCGTTGGGAAAGATTTTTAATGACAATCAATCTGGAAAGAGTGGAACGCTATATTCTCTCTAGATCGGGTTGAATGCATAAATTCATTTATGAAGTTTGCTCCTTGATTCTGGGATACACTTTACTTCCACATCTTTCTTTGATAGGCTTAGTTAGTTAGTTGCTCTTCTAATTTTAAAATAATGTACTCCTCCTACGCGAGTGAGGAGGAGATGATAGTTAGAGTAAGATAGAAATAGAGTAGCAGATATCATGTAAGATTCAGTATGATAATGAAAAGCAGAATCTGTTTGACAAGGGACAGAGTTTGTTGTTAGTTTCCATTTCAACAAAATAATGTATATAATTATGTTTTCATGAATAAAGTTTGATGAAGTTATGAGTTCAGCACCTACGTAATCAGTAGATGCTTGCTAAGAGGGCCCACTTAGTAAGTATTTGTAGCTAGTTAGTTAGTTGTTCTTTCCTGTTGATCTTTAGTTAGCTTTCATCTTTTAAGATTTCATACAAACTCAGTCTTATATTGCTCCTGCAGCATAGAGAGTCCATCCCTGTGACTGTTCCTGCAGCATAAGGCCAGTTCACGGTTTTTTTTTCAGTCGTAGTTGTTATGGTTTCTGTTTTAATCAAATCATAGTTGAGTTAAATAATTTTACACTACCTTCCTGTGGCGTAGATAGAATTCCTTTCCAGTATTTGTTTTTTGCTAAGATTTGACCGAAACTAGTTCTTAGTGCATATATTTTTCTGCGCCATTTAAAGTATACGTCTCCTGGTTTGACAAGTAAATGAATGTCCACAAAGAGATGTTAGTCACCTGTCAGAATGTCCAATTCCCAGGAAAGGTTCTACTGTGATTTTCATATCCTTTTGTGGGCGTGACCAGTTGTAACAATGTTATTTGTTCATTCATAATTCTCCATTCCTAGTTTCTTTCATTTCAAGGTTTAATTACCAACAAGGGGTTTGACCAAGGCACACCACTATCCACTAACCAAAATTTTTTTCCCTCTCCTTTGTTTGTGATTTGTAGGTCTAGATTACATATTTATGAAGGAGAAATATTGGAGGGAGGTTTCAAATCATTCAAACTTTTCATCAAGCCTTGGAGAACATTGGAGATCACGTATAGGTTACAAATCAGGGTTTTAGATCCAAAAAACACTTGGGAAGAATAGAGTAGAAAGAGAAGAGAATGATCAACCTTTGAAGCTTAAAAAAATCCCAACTAGACTAATTTTCTACTTTTGGCAAATGAGTCCCATTTCATATCAAATCTCAAAATTTTGTAGATTTAGATACCCATTCGGCCAATTCATGTTCTTGCACAGTTTCCTAGATTCTAGACTAATTCTCCCAGCTTGGAAAATGGGTCCTAGTTAGTAATTAAGTTTGAATTCCTAATGTTTTGGACCTCCATCAAGCCATCTCAAGATTTCTAGGTGCACACATTCTGTTTTGTAGCTTTTTGTACTATTTCATTCACTTTTCTAGGTCATTTAGTCTTAGTTTGCATTCAATTAGGGTTTCACATTTCATATTGCATTTCATTATCTTTTCCAAGTCTAAACTTGATGGTGAACCCCTTATTAGATCATATTCAGGCCCTAGAACAACCCTCTTGCAAGATCTATTTCTCTTTTGTATTGAGATCTCAAGGGTTTGTTCTTGAGTGAAAGCGAAAATTGTCCTCCTAGGTCCTAAACCCCCTAGGTGGAACTTAGCAAAAAAAATTTACACCTTTCATTTTGGTGAACATGCATTTAGAATACCTTCTATTCTTATTTGGAGTGCATTATCATCCTAGATTTGGCTTGCATTAACATTGCATTAGGGTTTTCATTAGTTAATTTGTATTCTAGGGTTTCAAATTTTGCATTAGTGAAAGCTCATAGAGCTTGCACTTTTGCATCTAATTTCAAGGAAGATCATTCAAAATTTTCATTTGCATCTTAGATACAAGTCATAAAACATAAAAAGCATGAAATTCAATTAAGAAAATTTTAAAAATTTGGAAAAAATCCTTACTAGGACTCAGTCGCCACCTTGGGTGAATGAATCCCTTTGTATATTTTGCATTGCATTTTCTAGCATTCAAAATACTATTTCTAAGTTTCTTTTTTTTTATATTGCCTTTCTATTTCAGTTTACAATTTCTCTATTTCATCCAATACATTGCATCTAGTCTTAATTAGTTCATCTTGTGCATTCATCAAATTCAAAATTACATATAGAACATTTCATTTTACATTGTTGCATAGTTTAGAATCTGAAATATGCATCATGGATATGTGCTTTAGCAAGCTCTAGATGTCCTTAAAGTCCTTAGTGGATGTGTCAAGTTGTGCTTTTGGAAATAATCCTAATGACATTGACCTTACTCATGCTCACTCAACTCCTAATGCATGTTCTCCTTGTGATGTTGACATCATTGCAGAAGATGATGACAACATGAATAAGTTCCTCAATGATTTTATTAATAACCTTGAAGCTAATGCATCATTTTATCCATCCATGAAACAACAAAACCCCCCTACAATACCGCCTCTTGAGATTTTTGGTTACTTACATATTGAAACACGAGTTAAACCTAAGTTCTCGAAAATAGGTGAACCTAGTTCCTCTAAATCTTGATAAAACAAGGATGTGATACAAGTGAACATGAGATTTGTCAATTCCTAGAGCAAATACCAACCGATGAAAACACAAAGGGGTTAGGATATCAAGATCCCTCTCACAACATAAGTCCTCCTAAAGAATATCTAAGGATTCATAGTAATGGTATAGTAATCATAGATTCTCATCCTGATATTGATGTCCTTCTCCCTAAAGATCAACCAATGATTATGTAGCATAGATTTTTGGTGCGCACTTGCTTTCTATCGCTTCTAGTGTTTTTCACCTAGAAGGAGAAAGATGGGCCAAAGACGCTTATGTTACATTCAAAGTCAATGCAATATGGATAGAATAAGAATGAAATATTCCTAGATATAATGCTTGAATGTAAGAAATGAATGAGATTGATTGACGAATGTGTAGAAACTAAAGGAAAAAAACCTGTTTGAAAACACATTGTGTAATACAAAATCACCTAAAAACGAATGGAAAACTACAATAGAAATGAATCAAATTGAAAGTGTGCACCTAGAACCTTGAAGAAGACTGGAAATTTCTTCTAAGATGTTGTTGACATTAATGTTTAGGCCTGGAGGGACTCATTAGCCATTCTAGGCATATTAGTCCTAGTTCTGCCAAACTATACCGGAACCCGTTTTTGACAAAAGGGTATCTAAAACTATAAAAATTCAAAAATTGACCTTGGTATGGGATTCATTCACCACCCATGGTGAATGAGTCCACTTTTTAATTTCTATATTTGCAAAGGTGGATTCTGAAGCTTTCGATTTGCATTTTGATGCCCTATCGGTGTCTTCTTTCGAAACTCTAATTTACGAGTCTGAAGATGAGATTTTGTTGATATTTTGACTTGTTGAATGAGAAGACCTGAGAAACCTGGAAACTTGATCTTCAATGATTTCCAACCTCCCAAGAGACCTAAATATGCATACACACAAGAAGAGAAGAATAAATGGTGAATGTTAGGGCATGGGGGTTTGCCTTGGTCAGACCCCTTTTAGGTAATTAAACCAAAATGATGAAAAAAAGGAATAAAACATGCAATAAAAAAATTGATTACCTTTCCATGATGTTGATCTTGAATTTCCACAATAATGGAGGAAGATTTAGCCCTTGAATGTCCTTAGAAGCTTTCTTGATGACTTGTAATGCAAAACCCTAAGTTGCTTGACTTGTGATGGAAGATTGGTGGATTAATATGTGAATTAAGTTAATGGATGTAAAAATGAGTTAAGAGAGGTGTTTTTGTAGGAAATTCACCTTATTTTCTAGTTAATTGGATCCCTAAGGCCGACATGGAGAAAAATAAAACTTAAAACCTAATTTTTCCTGCTCAAAACCCTGAAAATGGCTCAAATGGGACTCATTCACCACTAATGGTGAATGGGTCCCACCTAGATGGAACTAATTCACCACTAATGGTGAATGGGTCCCACAAGGGCCATTTTTTCTGGCGGGAATGCCGAGAAGTAAGAAAATTAGGCTTATATGATGACTATGTCAGTTGTTTGATCAAATTATGTGGTGCAGGAGCACCTGGCAAAGTTGGAGCACATGACAAGGTTTAAGCTTTATTGTAGTTTTTGGTTGAAGTTTAATTTTGTTGTGTTATGTAAAGTCTTGTGGACCATCTTAATTGTGGTTGAGGACCTTTGCTTCTTAGGTTAGAAGTTGAATAAGTTTTGGAATCCATCTTGTGGTTGTTTTCTAAGCTTTTGACCAAGGTTGTTAAACACACTATGTTTTTCAACACTCAACTTTTGGTCATTCTTGAGCTCGAAAAAGGAAACCTAATTATTTCCAAGCATTTTAAAAGGGAGCTCTCAACCTGTTTGAAAGGTTGGAAGATTTTGGAACGTTTGTAGCTTCTTGAGAATAACAACAACAGTGATTTTGGAATGATTTTTCTGGTTTTCCTGTTCTTACTTCTGGAACAGTAGTTAGATGAATTGAACAAGGAATTTTGTTGCTTTGAGTAGCATGCAGAGAATTATTTTGAAGCATTCTTGTGGCACATTATATTGTTAGCTCATCGTTGCTTTCCATTCTTGTAAATTCTCTATTTTCTCCTTATTGTTGTTTTGACTGGAACTGTGTAAAAATGGAATTCTAGGTTGCATTCCCTCTGTACCAGGAAGTATGGACTTGTTGGGAATGTGGTTAGGCTCCATATCTATACATATCTTAGTGGTACAAGTCATTAGGAGTTCTAGAATCATGATCGAAGTCTTTCCCTAGGTGAGTTTGTTGATACCCGGCTTGAGAAGACAGTGAAACACACAGTCCTAACGTGGCAGGGGTGATGAATCTTTAATAAAATAATGTCTACAGTGGTTGTAGGAGCCTTCATAAAGGTTTTCAAGAAGGAAAATTTCTTGTCTGATCTTTTGGAGGCTGGGAAAAGCAAAACAAACCAAGAAAAAGGTCTAAAAAAACCCTAATTTCTTGCAAAAACTGAGTTTTGCCAGTGTACGGACAGAGGGGGTCCAAAACCCCAAAAATCTTAAAGAACTTGGAAAAAGAGCCAGGGTGTCAGAAGGAAGTTTGGCACAATCTCGTAAAGGAGAGGAGTTCTAAACAGGTTGCTTGAGCAAGGAGACCTAATGGGGGCTCTAGGCTAGTAGCCCTTCCCAAACCCTAGACTAGGGTTTTGTGAAAGCAATAGAGAAGTGGTGAATGGAGGTTGAACAAGAACCTTTCCTAGATAGTTTGAAGTCATGTAAGCCTATGTGCACCCCTGCAAACAAGTTAGGAAGCATTGGAAGTTAACTAGTCTTTAAAAGGATTAAGGGCTAGGGAGAGTGAGAGAGGAAGAGCACCAAGTTTTGCTTAGTAGTGCACTTGAAAATGATAGCAGGGTTGGCCAAAAGTACCAGGGGTGCCTAGTCAACATTGGGGACCTATAGGTAGTGTGGTGCAGAGAATTACAAAAAGGGGTTATCAAAGGTGAGACCTGGAGCATTGAGTTAGTGATTGATTCAATCCAACCCTGTCCCTATCATATTGGTATCAGAGCAAGTAAAAGATTTGGGAAAGCGGCTTATATGTCAGAAGTTGAGTTAAGTGAAACTCCCGCCATGGTGATAAATGCACAATTATTCAAGAGGGTTGAAGAACAGGAAGACGACAACAAGTCCTTAAAAGAAAGAATAGAGCAACTTGAGAAAGCATTGAACCATGGAAGGTTGGAAGGAATGGTACCAAAGGAAGAAGAGGTTGCAGAGGAAGACAAGGTCCCTGAACTTGACCCTGTTTTGGAGGAGGAGCCTTTCTTGAAGGCATTGAAATCCTTGAGTGGAAAAGGACTTGAGGGCATACCACTGTTCAGTGGAAAGATGGATCCTGATTTGGTCATGGATTGGATAGAAGGCCTGCATGGAGAATCACTTTGAATGTGATGGAGTAGCTGAAGCACAGAAGGTGAAGGTTGCTAAATCAATGTTGAGAGGATCAGCCTTGACATGGTGGAATTTTATTCAAACTAAAAGGGAGAAAGAAGGAAAACAACCCATATCAACTTGGAAAGGAATGGTTGCTAAGGTAAAGGAAGCCTATATTCCAGATGATTATGAGATCCATCTTCACAAGAAGAGGAAAAGTCTAAGGCAGAAAGACCAGGATGTAAACACCTACACTAAAGAGTTTCAAAAGCTTTGCCTGAGATCTAATGTGACAGAGGATGAGAGCCTCAAAGTGGCTAGATACTTGAATGGTTTGAAGTGGAACATCCAAGAAGAGATGGTTCTTTTGAGTCCTAAAATAGTACATCAATGCTATTAGTTGGCCATAAAGATTGAGGAAAGGAACAAAAGAAAGCATGATCAGTCTTCTAAGGGTAGAGGCAAAGGCAGAGATCAAAGAGGACATTGTGGTGGTTACCAAGGTAGAGGTAATGATCAAAGGAACGAAGGAGAATCAAAACTTACTAAGCATGGAGGTGAAACATCTTCAAGAGGAGGATTTAACAGAGGAAGAGGAGCAGGTAGGAGTAATTCTTACTTTGCAAACATGAAGTGTTATCATTGTAACCAACTAGGTCACCCTGCTTATAGGTGCCCAGAGAAAGCATCCTCTTCTAGCAATGAAAAGAGAGTGGCCTATGCACAAGAGGACACCATGAGTCCTAAAGCATCTGAGATTAGTCATATAGAGTCAGAGGTAGGAGAGAATCTGATGTTTAACAGAGTTCTGATAAGGTAGCCAGTCAAAGAGGAACCTAAGCAAAGAAGAGATATTTTCAGAGTAAGGTGTAAGATACTTGGAAAAGTGTGCAAAGTCATTGTAGATTCTGGTTCAACAGACAATATAATCTCAGAGGAGGAAGTAACAAAGATAAAATTGGAGAAGGTACCTCACAATAACCCCTACAAGGTCACATGGTTGAATAAAGGGCAGAGTGTTTTAGTTAATGAACAGGTAACAGTGGAATTTTCAATTGGAGGCTATAAAGACAAGTTAGTTTGTGATGTGTTACCCATGGATGCATGCCATCTATTCCTGGGAAGACCATGGTAGTATGATAGAAGTGCCATTTATGATGGGAAAGAGAACACCATCTCATTCAAGAAGGATGGAAGAACCTTCAAGTTGCAGTCATTGACAGAGGAAGATGAGGGACATTCAAAGGTACCTAACATCATGTTGAGCAGTGGCAAGGAGTTCCTTAAGGACCTACACCAAGAGAATGAAGGATATGTGATAATGATGCAATCCAAAGAGGAAGAAAAGGTTGAAAGGATAGTCCTACCAGAAGCAGTCCAAAAATTGCTAGATAGATACAAGAGTATAGTCAGTGATGGTACACTTGCAACTCTACCACCAAAGAGAGAAATAAGTCATCAAATTGAATTCATACCTGGAGCCTCATTTCCTAACAAAGCAGCATACAAGCTCACTCCTGAGCAGAACCTAGAGGTGGCTAGGCAAGTTGAAGAATTGTTGAATCAAGGTCTGATTCAAAAGAGCATCAGCCCATGTGCAGTCCTGGTGGTCGTAGCAACTAAGAAAGGAGGTAAGTGGAGACTCTGTATTGATTCTAGAGCAATTAATAGGATCACCATTAGGTATAGGTTCCCAATACCTAGAATTGAATATTTAATGGATTTCCTTGGAGGAGCACAGTATTTCACTAAGTTGGACCTCAAGAGTGGCTACCATTAGATTAGAATTAAGGAAGGAGATGAATGGAAGAAAACTTTTAAGACAAATGATGGCCTATATGAGTGGAAAGTGATGCCATTTGGCCTCTCAAATTCCCCTAGCACGTTCATGAGACTAATGAATGAGGTGCTTAAGGATTTCACAGGGATCTTTGTAGTAGTCTATCTTGATGACATACTGATTTTCAGTAAGACAGCAGAAGAACACCTCAAGCATGTGGAGATGGTTCTTAAAAGGTTGCAAGAAGAGTAGTTGGCAATTAACCTTGAGAAGTGTGAGTTCTTCAAACAAGAACTTGTGTATCTAGGCTTTGTAGTATCCCAAGGAACATTGAAGATGGATCCAAGCAAGGTGGAAGCCATCCTAAACTGGCCTACACCAACTACAGCAACAGAGGTAAGGAGCTTCCATGGTTTGGTTTAGTTTTATAGGAAATTCATAAGGAATTTTAGTGGTATATGTGCACCAATCCTGGATACTATTAAAGGTGGTCTAAAAACAAAGTTTAAATGGACTCAAGAGGCTGATAAAGGGTTTAAAAAACTAAAACAAGAAGTGGCAACTCAACCAATTTTGTTATTTCCTAGTTTTGACAAGTTGTTCACAGTTTAGTGTGATGCAAGTGGAGTAGTAGTAGGAGGAGTACTTAGTCAAGAAGGTAGGCTTGTAGCCTTCTTTAGTGAAAATCTCAATGAAGCCAAGCAAAAATACTCTACCTATGATCTAGAATTATAAGCTTTAGTGCAGTCCCTTAGGAAGTGGAGGCATTATTTGTTACCCAAAGAGTTTTTGGTCTTCACTGATAACCAGGCACTCAGTTACATCAACACCCAAGAGAAGCTAAGTAATAGGCATTTGAAATGGATGTAATTCATCCAAGCCTTCACATTCACTATTAAGCACAAGAAAGGAAAAATGAATAAGGTGGCAAATGCATTAAGCAGAAGAATGTTGATAGTGCAGGAAATACAGCTGAAAAGCATTGGATTAGAGAGTTTCAAAGACCTCTATGGTGAAGATGAAGACTTCTCAGAAGCTTACAAGGTATGCTCTGATTTTGAGAATCATTTTCATAGTCAATATGCTGAGTATACATTGCAAAATGGACTGTTATTTAAGGGTAATCAGTTATGTGTTCCAAGAGGATCAATGAGGGAAATTTTGATTCAAGAAAAGCATAATGGCAGTCTTAGTGGGCATTTTGGTATTAATAAAACTTTAGAGCTAGTTCAAAGGTTCTATTACTGGCCTAAGTTAGCAAGAGATGTTAGAAAATATGTGGAATAGTGTGTTGTGTGCATGAAAGCTAAGGGAGGAGCTAGTAATGCTAGTTTGTATCAACCTATGCCTATTCCTAATAGACCATGGGAGTGTGTGAGCATGGATTTTGTGGTAGGTCTTCCTAAGACCAAGACTGGTTTTGACAGTGTTTATGTAGTAGTGGACAAATTTAGCAAGATGAGTCACTTCATTCCTTGCAAAACTACTCATGATGCAAGCTACATAGCTCATCTTTTCTTCAAGGAGGTTGTTAGGATCCATGGCTTGCCTCTAAGCATTGTTTCTGATAGAGATGTGAAGTTCATGAGTCACTTTTGGAAGACTCTATGGAGCAGATTGGGTACAAATCTATCTTTTGGATCAGCTTACCATCCTCAAACCGATGGTCAAACAGAGGTGGTTAATAGAGTGCTAGGTAATCTTCTGAGATGCTTGACTAAAGAATATGGACAGACATGGGATATGGTGGTTTCCCAAGCTGAATATGCCTATAATGACAATGTAAATAGAACTACAGGGAAAATTCCTTTTGAGGTTGTGTATGGGATGCACCCAAGAGGTATTTGTGAACTTAGAGACCTTGGATCAATGGAGAACAGGAGTGGACATGTAGAAGACTTCACTCAGACCATGAAGGAGATTCATGAGCAGGTCAAGCAGACAGTTACAACATCAACCCAAAAGTTGAAGGATAATGTTGATTTGTCAAGGAAGGATGTGCAATTTGCAGTTGGGGACTATGTTATGGTCCACCTCAACAAATATAGATTGCAGAAGGGAATGGAAACCAAGTTATAGATGAAAAGAGTGGGTCCATGCAAGGTGTTGGCCAAATATGGCAAGAATGCATATAAGGTGGAATTACCATTAGACTTGGGCATCTCTCCAGTTTTCAATGTTGTTGATTTGATCAAGTACAAGGGATCAGTCAATGATGAGGATCAAAACAACAAGGAAATCTTCAAGGACATCAGTAATGTGACCCTTCCTCAACAAGACAAGCTTCAGGCAGAGAAGATCTTGCAGTCAAGAGTGCAAAAAGATACAAGACATAAGTTGTACATGCAGCACCTTATCAAGTGGAAGAACAAACTAGAATTAGAAGCCACTTGGATATAGGAAGACCAGTTCAAGAAAATTTTCATTGACCTAACATTGGTCCCTCCTTCCTCTCCTTAGTTGTTTGGGCAGAAAGGGGGAGAATGGTGCAGGAGCACCTGGCAAGGTTTAAGCTTTATTGTAGTTTTTGGTTGAAGTTTAATTTTGTTGTGTTATGTAAGGTCTTGTGGACCATCTTAATTGTGGTTTAGGACCTTTGCTTCTTAGGTTAGAAGTTGAATAAGTTTTGGAATCCATCTTGTGGTTGTTTTCTAAGCTTTTGACCAAGGTTGTTAAACACACTATGTTTTTCAACACTCAACTTTTGGTCATTCTTGAGCTCGAAAAAGGAAACCTAACTATTTCCAAGAATTTTAAAAGGGATCTCTAGACCTTTTTGAAAGGTTGGAATATTTTGGAACGTTTGTAGCTTCTTGAGAATAACAACAGTGATTTTGGAGTGATTTTTCTGGTTTCCCTGTTCTTACTTCTGGAACAATAGTTAGATGAATTGAACAAGGCATTTTGTTGGTTTTAGTAGCATGTAGAGAAGCATTTTGAAGCATTCTTGAGGCACATTAGGTTGTTAGTTCATCGTTTCTTTCCATTCTTGTAAATTCTTTGTTTTCTCCTTATTGCTATTTTGATTGGAACTATGTAAAAATGGAATTCTAGGCTGCATTCCCTCCATACCAGGAAGTATGGACTTGTTGGGAATGTGGTCAGGCTCCATCTTTGTACATATCTTAGTGGTAGAAGTCATTAGGAGTTCTGGAATCATGATCAAAGTCTTTCCCTAGGCGAGTTTGTTGATACCCGACTTGGGAAGACAGTGAAACACACAGTCCTAACGTGGCAGGGGTGATGAATCTTTAATAAAATAATGTGTGTAGTGGTTGCAGGAGCCTTCATAAAGGTTTTCAAGAAGGAATAGTTCTTGTCTAATCTTTTGGAGGTTGGGAAAACTAAAACAGACCAAGAAATGGTCTAAAAAAACCCTAGTTTCTTGCAAAAACTGAGTTTTTCCAGTGTACGGACAGAGGGGGTCCAAAACCCCAAAAATATTAAAGAACTTGGAAAAAGAGCCAGGGTGTCAGAAGGAAGTTTGGCACAATCTCATAAAGGAGAGGAGTTCTAAACAGGTTGCTTGAGCAAGGAGACCTAATGGGGGCTCTAGGCTAGTAGCCCTTCCCAAACCCTAGACTAGGGTTTTGTGAAAGCGATAAAGAAGTGGTGAATGGAGGTTGAACAAGAACCTTTCCTGGATATTTTGAAGTCATGTAAGCCTATGCACACGCCTGCAAACAAGTTAGGAAGCATTGGAGGTTAACTAGTCTTTAAAAGGATTAAGGGCTAGGGAGAGTGAGAGAGGAAGAGCACCATGTTTGGCTTGGTAGTGCATTTGAAAATGATAGCAGGGTTGGCCAAAAGTACCAGGGGTGCCTAGTCAACATTGGGGACCTATAGGTAGTGTGGTGCAGAGAGTGACACCAAGGGGTTATCAAAGGTGAGACTCAGAGCATTGAGTCAATGATTGATTCAATCCAACCCTATCCCTATCATTATGCCTCAAGATGCACAATATGAGCTAATAGGGGCCTATTAGTGATGATGTAAATGTTAAAGAGGGCTTGGCACACAAAATTAAATGTGAAATTATAATTTAATACACTTTACAACACTAAAATGAGGTCCATATAGCTTAGGAAGGCACAACAACCAATGTGAATGTGGAAGACACATTACAACACTAGTTTATCATTAAATTTTTCTTGCAAGACTTCTAAATTGATGTAATAATGTTATAAAACAAATTTATAATGTTGAATTAGGAAGAAATGGGTTCATTAAGTCTAGAAAAGCACGAAAGTCCTTTACAATGATTTACAACACCTTTACAAGATATCATTAAAAGTATGTTATTCAATTTGCAAGGGTCCAAGACCTAGTGTGGATGCATACAATGCCTCACAACACTAGATTAAGACCCTAGTAAGTCCATTTTATCATGAATTAATCCCATTTCAAGGAAAGGGTCCTTTTTTCTACTACACATTTAGCCCCCACATTAGTGAGAGGATGAACTTGATTTAAACTCACATTAAAGTAGACATTCAAGAGAGATCCAAGTGTACAGATGCAGATGACAAATAATAAGAAAGATCAAGGAGGTTACGCAAGCCCCCAGGTGATAGGAGATATAAAATACTTTCATTTAAGGCTTTTTATGTTTAAAAAGACTTGTTATTGTTAATTGGCATGACTGGCAGTAGACAATAGATTAACATATTTGCTTATTTTACTTTATGTTTAACTAAATTAGCGAATATTTTTGAAGTAATAGCTCATGTTAAATGTGTTTCTTTATGATAACATTGGATGAGATAATTATACTGCATTAATATTTATTACCATGATTATTGTCCTTTTTATAAGCATTTTTAACAGGGTATCTTAAAGGTTGATGAGATGGTTAAAACACTCTATTTAATCATGAGGAATAACTACACAATAGATAGGATCTATTGGATGATGAGTCACTGAAAGTCTAAATCGACTTCTTCATAGTCAGTTGAGGAACTTTTACTTCCAACGCCAATCTAGCGTAGTTTTTGCATAGTCCTCCTTAGTCCACATTAGTTCTATTTTTAGTTTCATTTTGTAATTTGTAGTTAGTTTTCTTAAGTTTTGGAATTTAACACCATGTTAGATGCTAATAAGTATATTTTATAAATATCCATATTTCAGTCTTAGTTAGGTGTTAGATAATTTGCAATCAGAATTTCTGTAATCACAAGAAATACTTTGTTCTACGTTCTACTTTTGATCAATAAGAAGGGAAGCAAGAAGTTAATCAATTCACTGTGTTAAAGGATCTTAGCTGAGGGAGAGTAGGGCCCGCTCAACCTTTGGAACAATCTTATGGTATTTTTTTTAAGTGTTGTTATTTTTTGGTTCATTAATATTAAATCTCTAGTAGAAACTAATTTTGAATTGTTCAATCATTGAAATCATCTTCTACCTTGGTAAATGTTAAAATCGGATAATTACTTTTGTTTACAATTATGTTTCAAAGTTTCAGTTTATTATGGTTAAGATCGAATTGTTAGAATGGTTATATTTATTTATTAGAAATGTTGAATTGAACCACTAGAATCGTTAGTAGGTTTCTTAGATAAATTAGATTTAGATGTTGTTCGAATCGATTAAACTTGATGTTTGTTTGTTGAGTTTCATTAAAGCAATGGTAGAAATTTATGGAAAGATGGAGTTGAATTATTTTTAGAATCTCTTCATGGAGATTAGTCTTTAAATTCTTTTTAGAATAATCGTCATTTTCCTGCAATTCATTCCTGCTCTTAAATTAGCATTTACTTTCCAACAATTAAGTTATGGATTTCTTTTAAAGAAAAATAGTATTAATTTTAATTATGTGTTTAGATTAGGAATTAAAGTAATCATTAATTGTCTCCATGAATTGGTCTAAATCGAAGTCAATAAAGTCATAATTAAGTCAAGAATATTTTAAATTAGAAGCTAAAATATATTTAAATCTTAGGAATAAGTCACTATAGTTTAGCTCCTAAAAGCTCCTGAAGAGCTCCCATGAGCTCCTGAAAGCTCCTGAAGTAGGAAAAATGATACCTAAAGTTGTTGTTTATAGTGAAAACACCCCAAAAGAATCTTTGACAACTATCCTTAGCGCATATTTCTCTAAGACACACAAATTTTGTGAGTTAAAACATTGAGTAGAAGTATAGTAAATCAAATAACTTAGATTAAGACTATAAAACTGTGAGAATGATAATCACTATCATTCATTACCTTTTCCCCTCAAATTTCATGCAAAAATCCTTGGAACATTTCCATACACTGTTCATGCAGGAAAATTCATCACTAAGTCTATGTTTTTTAGGCTTCCATAGCCTCAACTACTGTGAAGTGCATCTCCCAAACTCCATGTTTGTGTTAGGTTGTAAAATAATGGCATTTTAAAGTCATTAATTTCAAGGGACAGTCTCCATACATTGATTTGATTTGAGAAGGACACATTTGGATGATAGTAACAATAACTTGCAAACTATCAAGACTTGATTACCGTATAACCTGTCAAATTCTAGCGATGAAATGATAGATTAATCATAATGTCACCTTGGGATCACATCACCATGAAAGAACTTCATACATCTTTATGAGTGCAGGTACCACCAAATAGGTATTTTTTAGATCTATCTTCCTTGGGGGAGGGAAATTCAGGAAGAGAAGAGGAAAGTGAGACATGTAGTAGGTCTACAAGAGGGAGATCAACTAGAGGTCAAAAGATTAGAAGAAAATTTTGTAAACACATGGAATTTTTTCTTGCTAAAGCGGGGTCATGTTCTTATTATGATGAGAGCATAGGCAACATCGAGGTGCCCTTGAGATATAAACATCTACGGAAATAATGGGTACGAAGGAACTTCCAACAATAAACACTGATTTTTGTGTCAATGAGAGGATATATCACATAGCACCATCGTCATTACATGGTTTGGGCCTATTTTGCATGGAAAACATAAAGGTTTGTTATGAAAAAGTTACTGAATTGATGGAGTATGTCGAACCCTGTTACAATTACAAATATTGGATGTAATTGGTTCGGTATACACTAAGTATGTGTAGGTATGCACTGTCAACAAATTATATACAACTAAAAGATAAGGATCAAAATATAGGAGTGGCTATGTACATTGATGAAAGGCCAAAAGGGAATATTTTAGGGTTTATAAATAATACATGACCTAGGTCAACAAATAAGCAACCCAATTGCATATTCGAGGCACGCGAGGGAAACCGTGTATTTGTATGTGCAATAAAATCAATAACTGTAGGGGAAGAGTTACTCATAAATTACAATTTGAATCGCATAGATACAAACATAGTTACTATGGGGGTGGTGAATACTACATACCATTTTACCCAACCTCTAATTAATGACTCCAATATACCATTTTATTACTATGTTTTTTTTTATAAGTCTATTGGTTTCATTTTGGTAATGTTTTTTTATATTTAATTTTTTTCATAGTGAGGCATTGATTGTATGGGGAAGGCTCTGACCCAGAGCACAAATCACAATACATCTTCAGGTGCTTATACCCAACAAGTTTACCTCATTATAATTGTACAAATTAGATACAAGGAAAATGTTTTATTATTATGTTTTTTTCATAAGTTTATTGGGTTAATTTCAATAATGTTTTTAATATTCTTGTCACAATTAGTTGATCAAGGAAAGGCACCAATAGTAGAGGAGAGCATCCATAAGGGGGTGTAGTCACTATTATGCAATGATGACATCTCATGTTCCACAAACCCTCTGGATATAATAAGGAAGACCCAAAAAAATGCAATGAAGAAATCTTTCAGTTGTTTTTCATAGTGCCTCAAACATATGAGATAAGAGAAAGGGTTAAAATATTGACCTAGAGAGCATGAAACTTGCAAGTAAGTTTTCATGAGATCTTTAATTATAACATAAGTTCATTCATGGTTTCATATTTTGTACTCTTTTATGTCATGAACTAAAATATGTGTTATTTTTACAGGATTTTTTGCGTCCTCATGATGTTGTTGGCCATGATTAGGGTACTGCAGGTGCTGCCCGAGGAGTTGGGTTTGGTACAAGTGTTGATCTTGATCTTCCTGCACATACATCACATCATCCAACCCCATCATTTATGCCTATATTGTCGACTAAAATGTTAGCAACACATAGCATGCAGACATTGGGTAGTGCACCCTCTGGTAGCGAACACATGCTAAAACATGGGTCAGGACATGTACCTAGGGATGCAAAGGCCACTGGTAGTGGTGATGTTTTAGTAGCATTTCCTGGATCTTCCCATATTACTAGTACGGGAACATTTCCGGTCACATTTGTGGTGACCAAGGATTTCATTTCCATAAACATAGAGAAGGTCCCAAGTACTTTAAAATGTTTTAATTATTATTACATATAATCCAATTTGAAATTTACTTATTGATCACTCTTTTAAGACTAATGATCCCATGATCATTTTGTAGGAAATGGTCTTTTTTATAAACATCTAAATGATATTACATTGGAGATCTTCGGGTCCACCATACGTACACGGTGGAATGCCCAAAATAAAGATTTAAAAGATGAGCTCATTAACCATTTAGTTGTGTTGTTTAGTAATAACACATTCAACTGAACCAAGGTCCTTAAGAAAGCTGGTACCTATCTAAAGTATGTGAGGGACCAATATAGGTCACATTTAGAGAAGAAAAAAAAGTACAAGTGTCCCCCCATGATTCTAGAGAGGGAGTGGAAGGACCTGGTGTCAGATGGAAAGGAGAAGGCTGAAAAGAAAAAAGGAAAGACACCATCAGGCCAAGGAAAGTATGTGATACTATCAAAAATGTAATTATGTACTAATTACTCTTTCTTTTTGCATAATCTAACGTATTTCAAATTTTTCATAGGCTACCCGACACATCGAAGGAAACAAAGGAAAGACTAGAAAAACATGGGAAACACAAACTTGCCTCTGGTGGTTATATGGAATTAGCCACATTAATTGTAAGTATCAATAAATGAAATATTGCATCCAAATAATAAATTGTAAACAGTTTTGGTTTTATCACACCATAGAAGAAAAATTCATGATCTTATGTGAAAATGCAAGGCTCTGAATTTAACAGAGTGCCCATAGAAGAGGACTTGAATATTGCCTTCCAACAAGGCTATGGAGCTGTGGTTGAATGCCTAAGACTCTTGACTAGGAAAACACAAGCTTCCACTACATCTGGCACACAGGTAAATAAACTCAATGAAGTTTATTTAAAATTGAATACTTGTGCAATCTATTCAATATTAATTTCCACCATAAAGTAATTATGTGCCTATTTGTTTTAAATAGGAAAGCAATGATAATACTACACATAACATTGGAATGCAGCTTGGTGAGGGTGGAGCACAACTTGCAGATGGTCATGGTGTGCATCCTGGTACTAGATGTATTCATGTGCTATACAAAACATAGTATGGATTAATACAATTAAACATCTTTAATTGCAATTGGTGTATTAATTAATGTAACCTTTCGTGTTTCAACTTTAGAGCATGTAGAGAATGATCAACATGTTGAGCATGATTAGGCTAGACAAGATCAGGAACATGATGTGGCCCCATGAGGTAAAGAGGACCAATCTAATGTTCTTTTAAGCATATTTAATTGCAATTGGTGTATTAATTAATGTAACCTTTCGTGTTTCAACTCCATATCAGGATTTAAAGGGTGTTCAACATGTTGAGCATGAGGCTATATGACAAGATCAGGAACATGATGTGGCCCCATTAGGTAAAGATTAATTAAATGATGCAAGTTGTTACATCAATGACCTTTCCCATCATTTTTGGCGTCATTGTCAGGTATACTTAAAAAATCTGGCTATTTAGTGTGAATCCTTAGTGTTGATAGGGAAGAGAGATTTGAAATTGTGGATGAGGCAAAATAGAGACCAACTAGGAAGGTTTCTTCCATGAAATGTTGACATTAGAAGAAATCTTGATTTTGATCAAGAGGATATTCAACAATACTAGATTCAAATTCAAGAAATTAATCAAGAAAACCCCATTGAAAATAAAGAGGATAATATAAATCCATTTCTAGGAGAAGAAATAGGTGACCAACTGGTACGTCCCCCAACAAATAGGACCTTTTCAAATCCTATCAATCTTGAAAGACAGCTTGATGAACACCCTATGAAAAATATTTCGCCCTCATTTATTTGAACATTTAGTTAAAAGAATACAAAAGACCCTAGTCAATTCTTGTTTGAATTCAAAATCTTATGCCAAACCTATGATTATTCAACTAATAATCAAAAGTTGAAGTTGTTTCCTTCTACTTTGAAAGAGTCAGCTTCAAGATGGTTTATGGGTTTAGGATCAGGAATGATTAGGACTTGGCAGGAGATGGAGACCAAATTCTTGGACAAATACTAGGATTATTGTCAAGTAAGAGATAGAAAGGAGGAATTGTTTCACATAAAGCAACTAGAAGATGAAAGTCTAGAAGACTATGTTGATAGATTTCAATTTGTGCATCAACGGTGCACTAATGGGCTGGATGATGAAATCAACAAAAAAAAATTCCTGACAGGGATTGAAGATGAGTCTAGAGAATCCTTGAACCTGATGGGAAAGGGAGCCATTAACAAGCTTTCCTTGGATGACATTGCAGAGATCTATAGAAACTACTCTAGAACTAGAGTGGGGACTCAAAACTCCAGAAGGAACAAGGCTCACACCACTGATGTATCAAAAGTAATGGAAGAATTGGCGAACATGAAGACTAATCTGCTACTACATCTTAACATGTAAAGAGAAAAGAGAACCACTGAACCCTTGTCAATTTATTATTCTAAATGTAGGGGAAAACACATTTTGAGGGAATCTCCATTAAATCAAGTTGAAATCTGTAAGATTTGTGAAAAAACACACCTGACCAGTTCCTGCAATCTTTTGGCAGGAATAAAAAGCAATATCAAGAAACCACTAGTGGTTGAAGAAGAGCTCAATTATGTCATCCAAAGACCTCAGAACCAAGGGTATAACACAAATCAAAGACAATATGGTTCACAGTCAAACTGGAATCAAAACCCATGGTAGAACCAAAATCAATGGACCCCCCCATATCAGCCACAACTCCCACCTACATATTGGGGACAACCGAAATGGATAAATCCTGAATGGAACCAATCCTAGTGGCAGGCTAACTAACAACCACAATGGTAAGAAAATCAATCCTCATGGCAAAATAATCAAAACCAATTCCAACCATGGAAAGATCAGGGACAAAAATGACCCTGGGGACAAACACCCTTGACCCTTAATGCCCCTAATGCTTCCAATGATCAAGAGAATCAACCCCAAATGCTAGCTCAACCGGTTCCCAATCCAAAAAATGAATGAACTGATACAAAAAATCCTAATGTAAATGTAGTAGATGTTAATGACATACAACTGCAAAGTTGAAATGTACAAACCACACCAACTAAGAAAATTCTAGAAAGAGAGGAAGAAAATAGAGAAAAAATGTTGGAAGAGAAACAAATTGTCAAACCAGCTCCCTATCCCAAGAGATTGCATGAAGGAAAAACTAATCCTCAAACATCTTCCCCTAACTACATGAATGTAATTGATTCACAACTTCTTAGAGAGTTGAAAAAGATTAACATTGAGATACCTCTGTTATAGGAAATCAAGGATATACTCGAGATCAATTAGTTAGTAAAATCCTTTTGCATGAAGATTCCAGGAAGGAACAAGAAAATGCCTTCAACAATTCAAGTAGGGACTAAACTCACTGATGTGTTATTAGGAAGACTGCTTCCACAAAAATATAATGATCTTGGTAGCCTTGTCATAACACCGAGTATTAATAGAATTGAAATACCAAATTTCCTAATTGACTTAGGATCTGCCATAAATGTCATTGCATCTCATACAGTTGAAAAGCTAGGAATGACAACAATTCAGCCAACAACAACTGTTTTACAGTTGGTTGATCAATCAACTACAAAACCAAAATGTATTATAGAAGAAATCATGGTCACAATTGATACATGGGATTACCCAATCAAATTTTTTGTTCTCAAAGCCAGAAGGAAAGATTCTGGATACCCAATCATATTAGGTAGACCATGGTTGGCTACTGCTACAACCTTAATTAACTATAGATCAAGAAGCATGATAATCAATAATGGAAAAAAACAAAAAGAATTGTCACTTTATCCACCTGCATAACCATCAATTCAAAAAAACACTGAACTTTGGGTAGATGATAATTTAGAATCATAAGGTGATGGTATTGTGGAATTAGCAATGGTAAACATAAGCAAACATATCCAAGAATGTGAAGAACAAGAGATAACTTTAGAAAATGAGAAAGATAATTTTCAAACAACACTACATGAACAACATTGTTGTCCTCTGAATACTCTTGTTTAGAAATCAATAAAAAAAACACAAAGGATATTACACTAGTAGGATATAAACCCCTTAATATCAATTCAACCTTATCCCCAATGCAAGAGGAAAAATTGAAAGAAATTTTAGAAAAACACACCAGAGCATTTGCTTGGGAATATACTAATATGAGAGGTATCCATCCTTCAATTTGTAGTCATCACGTCTACATAGAAGATGTCAGACCAATAAGACAAGGACAAAGGTGAATTAATCATGTTCGTGACATTGTTAAAAAGGAAATTGAGAAGCTGCTTAACATAGGATTCATATACCCAATATTTGATAGTTAGTGGGTCTCTCCACTGGTTATAGTTCCAAAAAAAAATGGTGAGTAGCGAGTCTGCATAGACTATAGAGAATTGAATAAGGCCACAAAAAAAGACCATTTCCCATTGCCATTTATCAACCAAGTACTAGACAACCTAGCAAGCAACAACTACTTCTCATTTCTTGATGGCTTTAGTGGATATAACCAAATCCAAGTAGCCCCTAAAGATCAAGAAAAAACTATCTTTACCTGTCCTTGGGGTACGTATGCATATACAGTCCTACCATTTGGACTATGTAATGCACCTACAACATTTCAAAGAGCAGTACTTGCAATATTTGTAGATTTCACCACTTCATGTGTAGAAATCTATATGGATGACTTTACAGTCCATGCTAAAACATTTGATGAAGCATTACAAAACCTAGAAAATGTTTTACAATGCTACAAAGATCATAGCTTATCACTCAATCGTCAAACCAGTTCCATTATGATGACAAAGGGAATTGTTTTGGGACATCACATCTCAAAAGAGGGGATAAAGGTTGATCTTAAGAAAGTTAAGATCATACAGAACATTGAAATTCCTAAGAACCAAACTGGAGTATGAAGTTTTCTTGGGAATCCAAGGTATTACAGAAGATTTATAGAAGGATTTAGTAAAATTGCATCACCACTATTTACCCTGCTCAAGAAAGAAGAAGAATTTGTATGGACAACGGATTGTCAAAAATCCTTTGAAACAATCAAGATAGCCCTAACAGCTTCACCAATTATCAAAGGACCAGTTTGGGGAGATCCTTTTCACATACATGCAAATGCATCAAATTTTTCCATTGGTGTAGTATTAGGACAACAAGATGAAAATGATGCCATGCATGCAATTTACTATGCTAGCAAAAACTTAAATCCTACTGAAAAAAACTACACAACAACATAAAAAGAATTTTTAGTTGTAGTATATGCAATAAATAAATTCAAACATTATATTACAGGCTATAAAATCTATGTACATATAGACCATGCTGCAATCAGATATATAATTAATAAAGTAGTGGTAGGTGGACACATTATCAGATAGTTACTCTTATTGCAAGAATTTGATGTAACTATCATTGACAAGCCTAGAAAGGACAATGTTGTTGAATTTATTTCTAAAATTGTTTTACAATATAACCAAGAACCAGTGGATGATGCATTTCCAAATGAACACTTATTTTCTATATCAATTCATTCACCATGTTTTGCTGATTTGGAAAATTACCTTGTTACAAGAAAATGTGGAAGTCAATTCAGTCATAAGGAAAAAAAGAGGTTAATGGTCTTCTATTTAAATTATGTCCTGATCATGTTTTATGTAGATGTGTAACAAAATTGGAAGTTTATGATGTAGTGCATGGTTGCCATCATGAACCTGAAAGGGGACACTTTTTAGTTGTAAGAACAGATCAAAAAATATTTGGGGCTGGCTACTTTTGGCCAAAAATGGAAAAGGATGCAACATTATTTTTCAAACACCGTGATGAGTGCCAAAAAATGGGGAGGCCTACAACAACCATGGAGATTCCCCTGCAGCCACAAATAGCTCTTCAACAATTTGAAAATTGGGGCATTGACTTTGTGGGACCGATAGATCCACCTTCAAGAGGGCAGCGAGATTTTTTTAGATCAGGGACCACAATTTGTGTCAGCAATGATGGAAGCATTTTTATAGAGGTACCAAATAACTCACAAAAAATATTCACCTTATCACCCACAGGTGAATGGACAAGTAGAGGTTACAAATGGAGAATTAGAGAATATTCTAAAAAACATAGTTTCTTTGAGGAAAACATATTGGGTAGATAGGCTAGATGAAGCACTTTGGGCCTATAACACCATGTGGAAAACAACGATTGGGTTCTCCCCATATGAACTTGTGTATGGAAAAAAACCAGTCATGCCAATTGAATTTGAGTTGAAAACATTGAAGACAGTAGTAGAAGTTGGGATTGACCTGCCAGAAGTAGAGAAAAGCAAAATTTTTCCATCTAAAAGACTTGATGAAATGAGGAGGCACTTTAGCATACAAAAGTGATTCAAAAGGAAAGGAAGGAATGGCATTATAAACATATTGTGTCCAAACAGTTTAGAGAGGGAGATTAGGCATTATTATTTGACTCTAAATTTCAAGAGTTTAAAGGAAAGTTCCATTCTAGATGGTTCAGACCCTATGAGATACAACAAGTATTCGAGAATGGAGTTGTCCGATTAGTTTCAATTGATGGAGAGAAAAAAGTTATGTTGGTCAATGGTCATCGATTGAAAACTTACCATAAGCTAGCAACAAAGGAGGAATTTCTAGATGAAGTGCAACACATAATTGAACATTTTCTCATGGAAGATATCTCTTCCATGAGAGAAGATCTTTGAACCTTTGAAGAAGGCACAAATAAATAGGGTAAATTGAAAACCAACAAATGGCGGTTTACCTTGAGAAAAATGGAAGTAAATTGAAAACCAGTAACTAGCGGTTTACTTTCAGTTAAAAAAAAATAAAAGAATGAATGATGACTAAAAAGTAGAAATGGTGGTCTATCTAAGTTAACCTCTAAAAACTCCTAAAGGCTCTTGAAGTTCTTGAAGATTTTGAAGACTCCCTTTTTGCTCAATAGCTCCTTAAAAGCTCCTAAAGACTCCTAAAATTCCAAGCTCCTGAGAGCTCTTGAAGACTCCTGATGAACTCCTGAAGGCTCCTGAAGAACTCAAAGGCTTAAAATAAATTAAGGTGGAAATTTAATGTGAATATTGTTTTCAAAGTTATTTTCTAAAGTAGTTTGACTAATTTAAAATAGGTAAATATTTATGAATCTAGACATCTCCACCATAATGTTAACTAATGATGTTAATAAATCCACTTTTAATCATTTCAAAAAGCGACAGATTGTCGGAATAAGGAATGATGTGAAATGGATGATGTCAGTTGAGGACAACAAATATCTTCATGATTTGGTGTTCTTTTCAAAAATCCTGCTGACTACATGATGACATGTGTGATGAATGTTGCCAACTTTGTGAATTGAATTGCAAGTTTCAAGTTGTGGCATGCAAATCCTCCAGAGCAGTAAAGGAAATAAATGCAGGAGATTAATGGCATGTTATGCCATTTTCAAAATTGGTTGCTCCCAAATCAAGAAACAAATCATTCCACATTTTTGATAAGTAATTCAAACTACTAGTTGAAGTTCGGCAGTGAAGTCCGCCATTTTTTACAGAGAAAGATGGGGAAGAAGAAAAATTCTGAACCAGAGAATTTCAATCTTGATTTAGAGACCAGAAGATTGCTAGAAGAAGCTGGGTGGTTAAATTTTGTGATGTAGTATGAAGGCTTCCAACTAGAAATGGTTTGGGAATTTGTGACAAAATTCAATGTGAATGTCACCAAGGTAAGGGGAGAAATAATTGAAGTCACACCAGAGATTATAAGTGAAATTTATAGGATTACAAATGAAAGAAAACCAGTTAACCAAGGTCGAGTTAAGTTTGAGAAATTGGTGGCTGCATTTCACGAGGAGCCGGAAAGAATTCCAGAGATACAAATGCACAAAGGAGACCAGCATGCCATAGCTCATAACAATTTTGAAAAGCCATAGAGGACTGGTGCAACTTGGTTTATGAAGTTCTTTACCTGTGATGGGTAGTATGGTACGATACTGGGTCTAGGAATGCAGCTTTTAATACATTTAAGGTATGGTCATACAAAACCTTTAACTAGGATAAATTTGCTAGCATTCTTATTTTAGAGAATTTCTTCCTTAATTTTGAGAGTGAAAGCTAGGGGGATTCTTCTATGAAATACCAGGGGTTGATACATTTGATAATTAAATACCATTTCTTAAAAAAAGAAACTAGGAAGTAGGATTGGTTATAATTTTTGTCCCCACTTATAGGAAAGCAAAAAGGGAGACCCACAAGGGGACCCTCAGCCAAAAAGACAAAAATGGAGCAAGGAAAATCTTCCAAGAAAAGGGGAAAAAGAAAATTTCCAGAGATATCTAGGGTAACCTGTACTAGGTCAAAAAAGAAGAGACAAGAAGTACATGAGGAAAACCCTAGTCATGCTAAAACAATTGTGTCCACTCTTGAAGAGGCACCTATAAGTCAAACCCCTATTTTTCGGAAGCCCTATTCAATCCCTTGAACATGATGATACTCGTACCCCTATACAATCTCTTGTGAGACCTCAAAGTCCCCCTGAAAATCCAATGCTGACTGTTGAAGACAACCCTATTTTTGAAGTCTACGACTCTGCTGAAGAGTTTGGTGCACAATCTGAAGAGAAAGAGGCCTCTGAAGAAGTTGAACAAGAAGAGACTATGAAATCCCCTATACCTTCCCCACAACATGAGAAGAAGAAAGGGAAAAAACATTTAATTGAAGAAGAAGGACCCCACAAAGCATTGAACACAGAGGAGTTATAGACTGAAGAATTACTGAGAATAATGAAAATGTCCCATTTAGTGGCTAAATTAGAACAAGAAAGAAGAAATGTGCAATTATTTGAAGAAAAAATGAGAAGAAAAGAAGAATAATTGTAACAATTAGTCTGGAAAAATCAAGCAATGGAAAGGAATGTTGAGCAAAATGACACAAGGATTAGAGAATAGTTAAGTAAAACAGAGGATGCCTTGCAACAAGCTAGTGTGCAAGCATTAGTAAGTGCTAAGGAAATTTCAAGATTAAAAGAAGAGTTGTAGTGGAAAGAAGAAGAATTAAGGTAGCAATCCATGTGGTTCTATGTGCAAGAAGCCTCTACTTCCACTGCTCCTCCACGCAGCCTTGCATTACCTTTCGTTATCCCTCATATTCCTCTCACTCCTCCAGTGCAAACCTACTCCAGTTAAGCCTCGATACTATTCTTTGACAGTTTTGAAATATAAGGAAGAAAATAAAGTGTTGAGAGAGTAGATACAAAATTTAGAAAAAAAAGAATGAGACTGAGAGAAGACTTGAGTAGGTGGCAGAAGTTAGTTCTACCATGCTTTCCATGAGAAGACCAGTTGCAACATATTCTTTGTTTCTTAGAGAAAATTTTTTAGAATGGAAAATAAATTAGTTAATTTTGGGAAGGAGTCTGGATTACAATGAAGATCATGATTTCCTTAAAGATTACTTTAATAACCACCCTGACATTCAGAATTTAATGTGTGTGTTTTACCAAAATGGATTTTTAATGGTGGACAATAATGACTCAATGTTGAATATATATGTTGGTGAGCTTTAGATAAGATTATTTGTTTCTTTAATGCAAAATCAGGTGGATTGGTCAAATATCTAATGGATAAGTACAAAGAAGCTCAAAGAAAATATGGGTTACCAATGAGACCTAAAAAGGCCCATGCTGAATTATATATCAAATTTTTAAGATTAGTGGTCAGGTTAAATGATATTAATCCCCTCTATGTCTTAAATTTGTTTGATAGCATTGCAACATTCCAGAATGTTGAAGCAACACTTCTACCATTAGCACTACAGTCCTATGAGGAAAGGTACCAGCTTATTCCAGAATTAGTTAGAAGAAGGGAGCTAATTAGTCTGAATAATATCAATTGGAGTTTAGTCAAATTTAGGCATGTCATCACTCTAATCCAACAACAGAAAGAATTCTGGGTAGGAAGAGATTCAGAATGTCAATGATTATTATGCTAGCACCAAAGCTAAAGGAAAAGACAAATATACCAGCTCCAGTAATTAGGGTGTGGTTTGATAACTTGAGACAAAACTATGGCTATGCACTTAATACCAGATTGTTAGATTAGTATAGGGAAGGTGTATTTGACTATTGCATGTGGATGGAGGCACTAAATAGAGAGAAAGAGAACATGATAGTTCTAGATGATGAACCATGAGGACATGGTGCAAAGAAAGCTGGGGAGAAAATGATGGGAGATATAAAATACTTTTATTTAAGGCTTTTTATGTTTAAAAAGACTTATTATTGTTAATTGAAATGACTGGAGGTAGACAATAGATTAACATATTTTCTTATTTTACTTTATGTTTAACTAAATTAGCAAATATTTTGGAACTAATATCTTATGTTCAATGCGTTGCTTTATGATGACTTTCGATGAGATAATTATGTTGCATTAATATTTATTAACATGATTATTGTCCTTTCTATAAGGGTTTTTAACATGGTATCTTAAAGGTTGATGAGAAGGTTAAAAATCTCTATTTAATCATGAGGAAAGACTACACCATAGATAGGCCCTGTTGGATGATGATTCACTGAAAGTCTGAATTGACTTTTTCATAGTCGGTTGAGGAACTTTTACTTCCAGCGCCAATCTGGCGTAGTTCTGGCATAGTCCTCCTTAGTCCATTTTAGTTCTATTTTTAGTTTCATTTTGTAATTTTTAGTTCATTGCCTTAAGTTTTGGCAGTTAATGCCATGTTAGAAGCTAATAAGGATATTTTATAAATATCCATATTTCGGTCTTAGTTAGAAGTTAGATAATTTGCAATCAAAATTTCTATAATCATAAGCAATACTTTGTTTTGCATTTTAATTTTTATCAATGAGAATGGAAGCAAGAAGTTAATCAATTCACTGTGTTAATGGATCTTGCCTAGGAAGAGCAGGGCTCGCTCAACCTTTGGAACAATCTTATGGTATTTTTGTTAAGTGTTGTTATTTTCTGATTCATTAATATTAAATCTGTAGTAGAAACTAATTTTGAATTGTTAAATCATTGAAATCATCTTCTACCTTGGTAAATGTTAAAATACGATAATTACTTTTGTTTACAATTATGTTTCAAATTTTTAGTTTATTATGGTTAAGATTGAATTGTTAGAATGGTTAGATTTATTTATTAGAAATGTTGAATTGAACCATTAGAATCGTTAGCAAGTTTCTTAGATAAATTAGATTTTTATGTTGTTCGAATCAGTTAAACTTGATGTTTGTTTGTTGAGTTTCATTAAAGGGTAAGTGCACCAAGATGGTTCCCAAAAAGGGGGCTTAAGTGGCCACTTTTTTTTTCTGAAATTAGGAAATGCTGACCTTGGACGTGAAATTGAGGATAGTTACACTCAAAATTTTGAGATGGAACAAAAACAAGGATCGAAGTGCTCTGAGTCTACTTTGTAAACTACTAATTTATTTTGAAAATGGTTGAGATTAAGGGGTTCAAAAGAGGGATGTACACAAATTGGTGCTTTTTTAATCAGAAAAACATAACATAGCAACTCTTGTACGACCTGACCACAGTGGAATTTTTTGTAGTATTTTTAAAATTGCTATGTTCAGAAGTTAGCTAACAACATCTAGTTGATGCACAATTTTTCTAATAATTTTTTAATGAATATTTATTTTTTACTAATTTTCTAAGTGGGCACTTCCTGAAAAGCAGAATTTTGGCCATGTTCCCCCTAAATTTTTTTGAAAATAATTGATTTTTTTAATTTTTTTTTTTTAATTGTAGAATGGAGTCTAGTTTCTAAAAAAGTAATTTATTTGAAATTTTGATGAACGGTTAATTTATAACAAAAAAAACACCAAACACTATTTTTTTGGAAAAAAACAGACATACAAACAAAATAAATTATGGATGAAAGGCTTAACATTGTCAAAAAGTGAAAAAAATTACATCATTGGATAGTTAAGAGAGAACCTAACATTACCCATTTTTTTTATTTTGTCGATATTGAACTAGATGAAATCTTGATGGTGAGCATGAACCCGATTATGTCAAAAATTATAGAATTTGCAAAAAAATGTCTCTAGCCTTGTTGGGAATGCTCTCCAAGCCTTTGGGTTGGTATTCCAAGGAAAATAATCTCAATTTTTTCTTTGTTTTTAATGTGAAATAATGCGAGCGCGTTATAAAAGTGGCCAAAAAATTGGTACCCAACTTCATGCACCCACCCTAAAGAAATGTTAGAAATTTATGGAAAGATGGATTTGAAGTCTGCTCAAAATCTATTCATGGAGATTAGTCTTTATGCTTTTTAGAATAATTGTCATTTTCCTACAATTCATTCTTGCTCTTAAATTAGCGTTTACTTTCCAACAATTAAGTTATGGATTTCTTTTGAAGAAAAATAGAATTAATTTGAATTTCATGTTTAGATTAGGAATTAAAGTAATCATTAATTATCTCCATGAATTGGTCTAAATTGAAGTCAATAAAGTTAGAATTAAGTAAATAGGATTTTAAATTAGAAGCTAAAATAGATTTAAATCTTAGGAATCAGTCGCTACAGTTTAGCTCCTTAAGAGCTCCCAAGAGCTCTTGAAAGCTCTTGAAGTAGGAAAAACGATAGTTGAAGTCATTTTTTATAGTGAAAAACCCCTAAAAGAATCTGTGACAACTATCCTTATCACATATTGCTTCGAGACACACTTGGTGCGATAAAAGAATTAATTAAATGATGCAAGTTGTGACATCAATGACCTTTCCCATCATCAAGATCCAAGATCCTAAGTCAAACCATCAAGATACAAAATAATGCAATGGAAAGAATGAGAAGATGAAAATAAAAAGGATGGATCAAGATTCGACTGTTTGTCCATCTAGTTGTGGACCAGATATATGCTTTCTTGTTTGAGGAAGAGAATGCATACTCACTCTAGGGTGACAGAACACATAACGATCTACCGGGTGAGAAAGCCCAACTATACTCACTCTAGGTCCATGGAACTTCTAGCTATCTATGAGGTGAGAAGGCCAAAATGTACTCAGTCTAGGGCCATAGAACTTCTCACTGTCCACAGGGTGAGAAAGCCCAAAAAGATAATATACATATGCTAGTTGGTATGCACTCACAAACACAAAGGTGGCTATGGGGAAAAGTCATGCCACTAGTTGGGCTTCCCACTCAACCATATCAAATTTATACCAATTGATAACTTTAAGAAGGTGCCACAAGGAAAAATTCTATGAACAAAAAGAAAGGTACCATAGTCATGCAAGTTGTGTTATGCAAGGTGGTAAAAATGAAAAATGTAAAAATGTTAAGTGTAAAATGTGAAAGATGTTCAAAGGAGTCTTGTTAAGTTCATGCAAGGTCAATCACTTAGAGAACATTGTGTCTAATGTCTCCAAGAGAGGACCAATCAAAGAATAGTATATTCACAACTTACGGGATGTAGTGCATCACATCAGGCCACCATGAGGAATGTAATATGCTTAGAAAGATCACATTTATGAAGAACATCACACCCAATGTCATCCAAAAAGTGAAAAATGCATTATATAAATGAAAAGGCTACTCTAAGAATCAATAATGAAAATGAATTATGGTAATGTATGCCCCCCACTTTAAAGCAGTTGCAAGAACCCATATTGTGAGCAATTTCTTTAAAGTAGAAGAGAAAGAAGAAGACAAGAGAGCTTACTCGAAAAGCCCTATGCCAATTCATATGTTTTTGATAAGCTACATCATGACTTGGAAGGGGTAGTATGTCACATGTGATTCAATCTTAAGACATGTCGTCCACATCCCAAGCTTTCTCTTATATGTTCATGAAAGGTTAACGAGTAGTCAAAAGAGACAATGACAAATGACATATGAAGAAAAGGCTATCAAACCCCTTTCCCCCACTTAGTGTAGGACAACTGTGTGTTAGGAATGGATGAAAGGAAGTATCAAGTGAAATAATTAGGTGGTACCACACAAAGAAGAGAACCACAATCCTTTAGATGTTGAATTTTATTGTTGTGCACAGTCTTTGATGAAAGTGGAGATAAGTGTGATATGTTTGATATATTCATGTGTACATTGCATCCATGTGTAGGAGGAAGGTTGTAACTGATGTCATAACAATATTCCAAGTGAGATGAAGGGGGTGTGTGTTTGAGAGAAGGAATGGTTTCTTTACAGGAAAACAAATCCTTTGTATCATTATGTTTCATTGTTGAATGAGGGATGGGGGTTATATTTCCCCTATCACCACCATGAGGTGATCTGGTAGAACTAAGTTGAGTGAATGGAACACAAGGTTGTTTGGGTTGGGATTGGTATATTTCACACCCTCCCTTAAAGGTAGGTGTGAAACTCCAATCACTACTAGAACTTGTGTCTAAAAATGAATCGTTTCTATATGAATCTTTGGAGTATGAGGGTGAGATTGTGGAAATGTTATGGAAATAAGGTGTAGAATATAATGACCCCAAATTATCATGAAAGAGTTTTTTTGTGGGTGAAGAGTTAACATCATGTATAGGTTCAATTTTTGAGCTAGGAATGAAAGGATTAGGGGAGTTGGAAGTGTTGTGATCAGTTGACACATAGCTTCACTCATCTACATCAATTGTGTATATATTGTTGTTGTATTCAAACTTCATGGCATAGTGAAGGGTAGATGGGACTCCTTTCATAGCATGAATCCTTGGTCTCCCTAGGATAAGATTGTATGGAAGGGGTTCTTGCATGATATGAATAGAGGTACGAAACACTATAGGTCCAACCTCAGTAGGTAATGTGATCATCCCAAGTAGTTTCCTATGAACATTGTCAAAGCCATGAATATGAGCATCATTAAGTTGAATGATATTTTTGTGCATGCCAAGTTTATGTAGGAGGTCCATGCTACAAACATTAATTTCCGATCCATTGTTAGTGAGAGTGTTCCTAAATAGAGTTTCATTAATGATCGCCTTTATCATCAAGGGATCATTTTTGTTTTGAATGACAAGTGAGGGTAATTCATGTTTAGGGAATTTGATTTTTGAATGGGTGGCTTGCATGGGCTGAGAAGAGGATGCCACATGATTTAGTTTTATGTAATATTGTATCTCTTCCTTTTTATTTCCAACATTTCATGGAAGAGAAGTTTGACTGTTTGTAAAAGTTGAATGAGCTCCCATACATATATATTAGCAGGAGTCCTTTTAAGGTCTTCAACAATAGGCGATTTTTGAGGAAAAGGTAATGGTGTAGAAGTGTCATGTGGTCCTCTATATTTTTGAGTCACTAAGTTACAACTTAGGGACTGTAAAACATTATTATGAGTAGATTGCATCATGGATTTCAAGACAAGTCTGAATTGTTTGTGTTTTTCACTAATGGAAGGTGACTTAAGAAGCTCACTAATTAGAAGAGATCCTACTTGTGTCATCATAATTAAATGACATTCTAGAATCCTCTTCACCAACATATCATGCCAATCAAGAGAAAAAAATTTAGGTTATGATGAAACAAGTAGGATCTCCCTTAATTAGTGAGCTTCCTAAGTCACCTTCCATTAATTAAAAACAAAAACAATTCAAACTTGTCTTGAAATGGTTATAAGACATAATAATTCAGCCAAAATAACCCTGGACAAAATAACTCGGTCATAATAACTCAGGGAAAAAATAACCTAGGGTCATAATAACCCAAGCCAAAATAACCTATGGTCAGAATAACCCATGTATAAAATATCCCCATAAGAATATAGAGAAAGGATTTTTTTTTTTATAAATTACCTGTATGTTGCTAAATTTTTATTATTATTTAAATTTTCAATTAAAGTATCAAATTATTAGCGATGTGTCTTATATAATCTAAAATTTTATGGTTGTGATAACCATCAACCAATATTTTTAGTCTTTCTTTGAGTTCACAGTTATTTTTCCTACTTGGTTGCCAAGTGTATCCAACCATATATTTCCCTATTCTATTCTCTTGGAGACTCTATTCTTTTTTTACTGCTTTGACGAATTTCTAGACTGAGCTTTGTGATGCTTCAAGAAATTCACTAAATCCTTTATGCCATCCCTGAATAGTATTATTGGTTATGGGAATATCATCTTGAGTAGCTAAATAGCAATTCCACATTGTGATTGGAAACTTGGGTGATCGTCTATTGCCTCTTCTGGTTAGTCTGCCAATCCATGTGTCTTCAAAATAATCAATTATGGGTTGTACGGTCTCCTCATGTTTTGTATAATTAGGATATTGTTGAAGTGTTTCAAATGCATCAATTATGTCTATCGGAGGCACGAAATCTAATGTAGCAAGTCTCTTTATCTCATATGCAAATACTTCATCGACACTGTAACGTGTTTGTATAATAATTATTTACCATTTTATAGGTTATTTAAGCATATTAAAGGTGTTTTAAGCCTATTTTAGGGGTATATAATGGATATATGGTCTAAAAATGACCTAAATAGCCTCTGTGATGCCTCACAATCATATTTATAATTTATTTTATGTCATTTCTAGCTTACTAGCTTGATCTAAAATTACCATGTGTTATTTTGACCACGAGTTATTTTGTCTGTGGGTTATTATGACCCTAAGTTATTTTGTCCTTGGGTTATTTTGGCAAGGTTATTTTGACTAGGGTTATTTTGGTTAGGTTATTATGTCCTGATACCGAGAAGGTTTAGTGGTTGAAGGATATGTATCAATGTTCATATGTTTGTGCACCATAAGATTCTCCCTAGGAGGAGAGTTTTTAGGAGAACAACAAGACAAATGATTTTGGCATTCACATGTTGGTTCTTCTAAAAGGAATTCATCACAAGTAAGGGAATGATTAGTGGTTGAAGATTGGTTTTCAAGAGGGGTTTCCATAGGTGAAGGGGGACGACTAAGATATTCATGACCCTCATTAATTGTGTTGTCTAACAACAAAGTATCTACTACACAACTAGGAGAGATACTAGAGGAAGAATAAATGTTGTTGTCATGATCATCTAAGGTTGTGTTATGTTGGTTGTGAATTTTTTTTCAACTAAGAGAGGTAAAAGGAGAGAAACAAAAAGGATTCTTAAAAATCTCATTAAGTGAGTCTTCTACTAAAATATCTTCATCACCAAGAGGAGAGATATTATGAGAAGAACAAGTATGATCGTTAGGAATGGACAAAGTTGTATCCTCTTTCACTAAAACACTCTCATAGGGAGGGGATAGGAAGTGTTTCTTTACATTTCTACATATGTAAGGTACTAGCATTGTTTGAAGAAGAATGAAAATCACATGTAACCATTTCATGCAATGTTTCAACAATATGAACAATGTATATGCAAAGATACAAAACATTCTTATCCAATATATGCAAGATTTGAAAATGCAAGCAATGTACATGTAAGAATGAAAAGAAATTTTAACTAATTAATGCAAAGCTTCATGAATAGAAATAATGTATATGAAAAAGTGAAAAGTACTTTTATCAATGTTATGCAAAATTGCTGAAATGTAAGCATTTTTAGTTCGAATGGTGTTTGCAAATGAAGTAAGTTAAAAAAGGAGGAATCTAAAATGATGCTTTTGAGTGAAATGCATAAAAAAAATGTTCCAGAAACTTTCCAGACTTATACTATATGATACTAGTGTTGGATGTTGTGGATGTGTTGCTGATATGTGGTTGTAATTGATGTCAACACTATTAGTATTTGGTGTATTGAAGGTCATATATGTCGAGGATATTGAGAAAATTGTTAAAAGAAGTGTTACAGGTTCTCTATGGAACTGTGAAGGTCATGAAGGTGTATTTTTTTGTATGTCAAAGATCAGTTGTTGTGGATTAAAGGGTTTTTTGTTGAGTGTATCTAGTTCATCCACCTGAATTTTCAAAGGTCCACATGAATATTTGTTTTTGCTATAAATAATTGTGTTTTGATAGTATTTCTATTAGTTTTTTCAGTGTTTCTGAGTGAATTTTGCGTATTTCTATTGTTGCATATGCTTCTTTGTTGTTTCTTGGTGCTCGTGGATGCTTCTAGATCATGCTCTATATTTGTGGTACGTCCACATTGATCGGTGTGCTCGTGGTCAAAGATTCTTCTCTGTATGTTTGGTTTTTCATGTTCTTGGCTGATATGATGGTGGTAGCGCGTTGTGGATCTTCAACGTGAAATTAATTAAAGTATTTATGTGTTGAAGTTGTTAATTTGGGTCTCCACTATGTTGTGGCTGACCTTGGTGGATTCGCATTGCAAATTTATTTGTAAATCTAGGTCGACATTGAAAATGAGCTTTATATTTTTGGCCAACTAATTTGGTTATGTAATCTCATGTTGCGGATATATACGAGTGATTATTTCATCAGTGCAAAGTGTGCTAAGTATGCTCAGAGTGCTCATTGTGCTCTCATGTGTGTATGTGCAAATATCATTCGATTGCAGACCAGAGTGTGAAGGAGACTAAGAAAAGTTTGAAGAAGTTTGAGCAAAGAGTGAAGAAGGTTTTTTGTTCTTAACTGGAACTATAATCAGGCTTGTGTAGAAGCTATTTTCTCAATTCACAATTTGGATGGTTTTAATCCAAACTTTTCTTTAGACAGTGAGTCCTCTTTTGTATTTGAGCAGTGAGCTCTAGCCAGTGTGCCTGAATGCAGGTGCATTCCCATTATTCTTATACTTTTAATACAGTATAATATTGTAGACTTACATCTACCATGGTTTTCCCACTAAAGGGTTGGGTATGTGCAGGATCATGGTATGCCAAACAAGCCCTTAAGTGGCAATGAAAATTCAGAACAATTAGAGTTAGGCAACTTGATGTAAAAATTTGAATAAGTTATCTATATTATTTCAAAA